>JALNQK010000015.1:0-431516 GCA_028458525.1 Ophiosphaerella herpotricha
AGACTGCCAACGAGATTCCCAACGAGACTGCCAACGAGACTGCCAACGAGATTCCCAACGAGACTGCCAACGAGACTACTAACGAGACTACTAACGAGACTGCTAACGAGACTCCCAACGAGACTCCCAACGAGACTCCCAACGAGGCTATCAATGAAATTGCCAACAAGGTTCCGAGTCTTGACAATGCCGACGAGACTGTTGCGGCTGCTCCACCCGGCACTGAAGCGCCTGCTCCAAACGCAGATGTACCAGCTGAAGAGGGCCAATGTATGTAATCAGCTCTCAATGTATAAGCCTTAGCCAACACGAAAGGTAGAAATCTAGTCATTGTTAGAGTACGGTATGGCAAAGTATGGTGTTGGCTTTGGGCAGGCCTATTGCGCCTTCAAAGCTGTATTTAGTCAAAGACGCAACTTGTTCACAGCTCTCAACGAGTCATGGGGTATGACTTTTATGCACATTAAAACGGCGTCCTTATCACATTTGCATGAGTGCTGAGCATGCGAGGTCATGGGAATCAAAGTTAAGTCAGAAACTGGGGCCCCTAAAGCAAAGTTGCAGATAGGAAAAGTCTAAGTTAATTGATGAGGTACCTGATAACATGTTCGATATTGTTCGAGCTGGGTGATATGCACTAGGGAGACGAGGTGTCCAATACCTTTATTGCTACGATATTGAGTTGCCAGAAGTGAAACTGTGCAAGTCCATGCATATAGAAATGCATTTGGTATTTGACGATCGCTCAATCACACTTATAAAGTCTTTCTTTTGATCGTTGCCACATATTGGAACTATACTTTCGTACATTCTTTCTTCTTTATGTTGTCCTTGTCAGTGTTGTCTAAGCGCCTATAAAAATATAATTCAACTCTTGAGTTGTTGCATATTCCTACAAGTTGTGTTTAGAGCCCCATACGCCTCATCTTAAGCATATAATATGCTACTCCGAAAGCAACTCCCCCGAGATGTCCTGAATGCGCTATTCTGCTGTTATCATTATTCAGATAATATCCATCGTAAAATGCATATCCAGCTACTAGAGCCCATAATGGCATGGGCACAATTCCATAAATCAGAAACTTGGCGGTAGGGTACATGCAAGCTGCCACAGTGGTAAGTCCCATCAGTGCGCCTGAGAAACCTAGGCCATGTCTATAATCTACTCCATGGCCACCAGATTTTCGATTCCGATCGTAAAGATAACCAAGGGAGCCTGCGAGTCCAGAGCCGAAGGTAATTGTAAGAAGGCGCAATGGTGTTATGCCTGGCGCTCTGCATAAAAATGACCCAAGGAAGTATGCAGTGAACATGTTGCCAGCTAAATGGCCCAGTGATAGGTGTGTGAAGGCGCTAGTAATCATTGTCCACCAGTAACCTTCTTTGATGACATTGATCAGATTGAGGGTCATATTGCGGTAAAACTGTATGTAAGCTTCCGGAAACCCGGCTTTGGCCTGCTCTTTGACATAGTAACCGTAGCCAAAGACGGCAAAGTTGATGCCCATGAGGGAGTACAGGACGCGTAGGTTGGCGGTGGATTGGTCGACGTAGTTGTAGTGCCCAGAATGGTAGAAGCGGGAACGGGCGAGGCTGAAATTACTGGAGCCTGATATGCGCGAATGCGAAGGGGAGAAACAATTAGACATGCCCTGCCGAGAGTTGGTGGGCATTCTTGATGTGCGAAGTGTGATGGGTGGCCTAGTGCTTCTTAGGAAGCGCAGGAGAGCAGACATGATGGCAACAGATGGGGCTCATTGGTCCCCAACGGACGATAGATTTCGATGGGTAATTCACGACGAGGCCGTTCCTGGGGCACCGAGTCGTGACTGGCGAGGCAGGTGAGGCGCAAAGCCATGGTGTTGAAGCACGGGCCCGCTCTCCAAGTGGACCCTCGCTCGCTCAGCTGGGTGCAGTGACTGCAGTGCATAAAGAAGCTCGCTCGGCCCCCACAAGACCACACAAACACGCCCTGTCTGCACAATTGTCCCTCTACTCACATCTCCACCCACCCGCCCTCGAAGCCACTAGCCCATTGACTGAATCATCCCACGCGCGCTCACGTGCAGCCTCCATCACCAACAACTGGCGAGGCAAAACACAGCTCTTGGCCACTCTGTCTGCTCGACTGCACCACCTGCCCGAGCCGCTGCCGCTATCCGAATCACCACGAGAGCCCGTCACAGAGACGCTCGCAAGCAATATACGCACACGAGCCGAGCCCCACTACCCGTCCCAACAAGCGCACACGGCCCAACTCGCGCCAGACACCCCGCTTCATAGCCACTCCCACCTCAGGTGGAAACAACATCGCAATGACCTCAGAAATAACCAACCAACTAGCAGCGACGAAACTGAGGTCAGTCGGCATATGCCCGGTTGGGTGCCACGTGCTAATCATGCCACAGTGATGCATCGCCATCGACAGGAGCAGACTGGAAGGATGGGCTCAAGGCACCTGCAAAAGATGCGCGACCGCAGACAGAGGTGAGCTTCCTGTGTGGTTCCTCCAGCACGTGAAGCCGGCTAACCAGCCGGCACAGGATGTTACTGCGACAAAGGGCTTAGAGTTCGAGGACTTCTTCATCAAACGCGAGCTCATGATGGGCATCTTCGAGGCTGGCTTCGAGAAGCCTTCACCGATCCAAGAAGAAACTATCCCCGTGGCGCTGACCGGCCGTGATATCCTGGCGCGGGCAAAGAACGGCACGGGAAAAACTGCTGCCTTTGTCATCCCCACGCTGGAGCGCGTGAACCCAAAGATCGCCAAAACACAAGCACTGATTCTCGTACCCACCCGAGAACTTGCTCTCCAGACCTCACAAGTTTGCAAGACGCTGGGAAAGCATCTTGGCATCAACGTCATGGTATCTACGGGCGGCACCGGCCTCAAGGATGACATTATAAGATTGAGTGATGCGGTCCATATTATTGTTGGAACTCCAGGCAGGATTTTGGATCTAGCAGGGAAGGGTGTGGCTGATCTTTCCGCGTGTCAGACGTTTGTAATGGACGAGGCTGACAAGCTTTTATCTCCGGAGTTCACACCGGTGATAGAACAACTACTTGGTTTCCATCCAAAGGACCGACAGGTCATGCTGTTCAGCGCCACCTTTCCCATCGTAGTCAAGAGCTTCAAGGTAGGGCAGTTGTCAAGTTCAAGAGTACAAGATTGCTAATTCTATGCAGGACAAGCACATGAATTCTCCTTATGAGATCAATTTGATGGATGAGCTAACACTACGGGGTATTACACAGTACTATGCTTTTGTCGAAGAGAAGCAGAAGGTGCACTGCTTGAATACTCTCTTCAACAAGCTGCAGATCAATCAGTCCATCATCTTCTGTAACTCCACGAACCGTGTCGAGCTTCTTGCGAAAAAGATTACAGAACTTGGATACTCTTGCTTCTACTCGCATGCACGCATGCTGCAGCACAACCGCAATCGCGTTTTTCATGACTTCCGCAATGGCGTATGCCGAAACCTTGTATGCTCCGATCTCCTAACCCGAGGTATAGATATACAGGCTGTCAATGTGGTCATCAACTTCGACTTCCCGAAAAATGCGGAAACTTATCTGCATCGCATTGGTCGCTCCGGTCGATTTGGCCACCTTGGTCTGGCGATCAACTTGATCAATTGGGAAGATCGATTCAATTTGTATCGTATTGAACAGGAGCTAGGTACCGAGATTCAGCCGATCCCACAAGTCATTGAGAAGAATCTGTACGTTTACGAGTCCCCGGAGAATATCCCTCGTCCCATCTCAAGCTCGCAACACCAGCCAGGCCAACCACAGGAACAAGACGGCGCCACAGCGCGTAACAACCAAGGCCAGAATGCTCGTGGTAACTACCGTGGTGGGCGTGGTGGTGGAGGACAATTCCAAGGTCAACGCCGTGGTCCTCCACAGGGGCAAACCCAACCAACGCGTCAGAATGGCCATCAATCCCCGCGTAATCCTAGGCCTCAAGCCACAGGTCCACCACAAGCCTCTTAGGTGACGATACTGATGGTTTGGGGGCCATGTTGTTTAAGCGGTCGCAATTGACTGAGGGCTCAGTATCTCAAACCTTCAGTCACCCTCTTTCCGCCTATATGACAGGCATAAGCACCTGTTTTTACCATTCCAAGTGTATTCATCAATTTTCCTTTCATGACTATCACGCACTCGCCCCCCGGGATTCGACGTAGGATGCCCGGTGTTACTTCCTCGAGTCTTGGACTCAAAACACGGCGTATTTGGGAACTTCCTAGGTCCGTCTTATTGTACTATACCATGATCTGGCAGGGCTCGATTTGCTTTCTTATCGGTTGGCTGGTCTCGCCGACTTTCAGTCTTGGTGGCATTGGGGTCATTACTTATGTTTTGCGCATATCGTGGCCTACTCTGTTTCTCTTCTTTCTTTCCTTATTTCTTCCTTTTCCAATCAGTGTCAGTAGTTGCGGGCTCTTCTCTAAAAGTCTGGCCTTTCCGCATAGAGGCCACAGGGTTTGCTTCAACAATTTCCGATACGACTCATCACTCTCTCACACGATCCTGGACACGATCAGCTCACCCAGAGCTGTAATGCACGAATCACTCGCGACACGAACAAATCATCTTATTGCTAGTTAAGGCGAAATCCCACGCCGAATCAGACAACAAATACTCTCAACACCCGTTATGATAATGTGTTGATCTAGCACACATCGGTAAACAATTCTCTGACGGCTCCTCTCCCTCCTTTTGGCTGCCGTTACCCCTCGAGCGCTACTCTTCGGCTCATCTTAATGTTGATCACCCTCTTCTGTACTATAGACATGAGGGCCAGAATCAGTCTGGGCACTTCCATTTCATCTCCGCCCACGTTCATATCAAATTTTCGTCACAAGTCAACCAACTCCGACTTGGTTCATTTGCGCCGATATGAAACATGGCACGTCAGATCACTGCCCAGTAGAAGAAAATCAATCAAACCCCATCACGTCCCACAAGACGAAAAAGTAAAAAGAATTCAAGACATGGTTGGAGAGTTATGAAGCGAAGCGTGGTGTATTGAAGGGTTGTTTTACCAACCAGTCTGCAGGACTGCGGTAGGTTTAAGTCTATCTAGGTTTATTAGCTACTGGCTTCTACATCAGTTCTCATCTGTAGTCTCTTCAATGCAAAGTTTTCTACTTGAAGTGCGTAGACCCCACTGCCCATACTATGAGTATGTTCAGTGTATTGACGTCCCGCCTCCCATGGGGCAAAGTTCAACGAGGGTGAATGAATGAGATTAAAATGGTGATTCGGCGAGACAACTTCATATAAGACGAAGATAACCAATAATGACTTTAGACACATTTTGTGTACTTGACCATTATGCTTTCGTGATTAACCCCGGCCAATCCTAAACACGAAGTAAGGCCACCAAGTTTGCCACATGATATCGGTGGGCTATCTAGAGATTCAAACATGAAGCTAGATACACTACGACAAAATTTCAAGTTCCCATACTAATTCTTTTCATAAAGTTCCACTAATTCACACTAACAGTAACGGCAGCAATAGCAACCATGGGCACCGACGCCGACACCGAAACAATTAATATGCTTGAACTTATAACAGGTGGGCTCTACTCACCCCACTCATCTAACACCATAAGTTCCATCCCTACATACTCACACTTCCTAGCCAACGCGCGCGCCCTCTACGGCAGGCACCAAACTTACGACGTCATAACATCCTTCGTCAAACCCCCCAACGCCCCCCCGATCCGCGCTACGATGCAGACTGCGGTGTAATTGTTGTATAATGATTTGAAGAATGAGGTTTCAATGCACCGGTATGTATTTTCGTCCAGTACTTATAACTGTTGGGTATTTTCAAATGCCGATGGTTGGCAGAGAGGCTTCTTCAGGTGGACGAGTTTGAAGGTGCATTGATGGGAGGGTATGATGGACATGGAAGTGGTGGAAGTGGTAGAGGGGCAGATATTGATGGGATCACTTTGAGAAGGGATTAGAAATGATTAGTTTTGTATGCTGTAAGGCGTTCTTGGATCTTTCAAGTTATTAATCTCGATATTTTCGCTACACCACAGTACCTAAGGTGAGGACGAGGCTGTAGCGTAGTTCGGAAAGTCGGAAAGTAGTGTTCGACTCGGAGGTTGACGAGCATAACACCACATGTGTATTTGATGTACACTAGGATTGTATAAAGTGATACTACTTCATCTCTGGCTCTATACAGGCTCTGTGTACTATGAACAGAGCTCCGCTATGTTATCGATTTCAAAGTGTAGACACTGGTGTTCCGAGTTTCCGAGTGGTATACACAACACGTGAGAGTTGCTATCCCTGCAACTCGACTTTCTATCACAAGCGACTCGACAGCGCCAATTGACCCCGACCATGTCCAAAGACGAGGAATCCTCGTACATTGACTATGAAGCCTTCCTTGATCCAGATTTCTCGGCAACGTCATTTGCGAACACGCTTGTCCTCGCAACAAATAACCCGACCGACACCCCGCTAGATTTATCAACGCCACTATCTCGCGTCTTATTCGATGTCCAGGAAGTCGACACACACATTGACACGCTCACGACCAAAAGCGCACTTCCATTGCTGCAGCACACACGTGACCATGCACAATCCAGCGGCCGTATACTGCACGAGGTGGAGGGTCAGGTTGCGAGTTTGACCGAGTCATACAAGACGCTAGAGAAGGAGGTCATTGAGCGCTATGAAGTCGCAGAACAGGTGCGACTGAGTGCCGAGAGGCTGTGTGAGACAGTCAAACTCGGGAGAGCAGTGGCGCGGTGCCTCATGCTCGGAAGACAGCTCGAGGTGCGCATGTCCGAACTGGGAGGCGTGGGTAGCGCAAGAAAGGAAGATCACCGGGCCATGGTGCGGTCCGCGGACACCATCTTGTCACTGCGGCAGCTTTTCAGGGCATCAGGGCCGGGCGAAGAGGGCGAAGGCCTGGAAAAGGTCAATGTGGCCAGCATCCTGAAGAACGAGCTCATCACTCCTGGCGAACGCAGCATATCCTCGCGCGCACAGCAGGTTGTCAAGGAGTTTTCCATGTCCTCCTTGCTGTCTTCATCTGGGCAGACGTCGGCTTCTACTTTTGCGCAGACAGAAGAAACGAAAATGAGAACGACATCGGCACTGCTGACCCTCTACTTGCTGTCACCGACGTCAATAAAGACCACGGCGGCGACGTTTGAGCCCTCGCTCATGCTCAACACCCTCCAAGACTACCTGTCAACACAGCTAAAGTCATCACTAGCTTCTCTAGCACGAGCGCTGGGCCAGCTCCCCTCACTTGAGCGCACCCTCCTCGAAGTATCAGCTCGATGCCAGAATATTGTCGCCCTTCAGTCGCTCCTCGAGACCATAAAGACTCCCCTGCATCCACTGATTACAACGCCCAACACGGCCTCAGCATCATCCAACTTCCTGCAGCCTGTCCTCCAGGCGCTCGATACGTCTTCTCTCCCTAGCTACTTCTGGAGGTCACTTGCGTCGAATATGTCACCAAGGGTGCAGGAAATTATGTACAAGGGCGGTGTGTCGGCACGGACGCTAAAGAGCAACAAAGATAGGGTTAGAGATGCGGTGCGGGACTGTGTGAACAGGGGGAGCCAGTTGCCGGGGGACTCGGTGAACAAGGGAAGCAACACAGCAGGGGGCTGGGAGCGGGAAGCGGCGGTCATGGTAGGAAGCATTTTGGGGGCAATCAAGTGAGAGGGGCTTTCTATTGGATAGCGACTTATTCTACAGAGCAAAAGGTCAAAATATATGAGTCTACAGGCGTGTTCAAGCCTGTTTATGCATGTTTTGGTGTGACGCCAACTCGATTTTGTGGGACCAATCGTCGCGTGGGGTGAATGTCAAGCCCCGCCAAAAACACTTGCGCTGCGCAGCCAATTTTACACAGCTCTACACAACAACATACACCCATAACAACCTCGTCTCCGAGTCCGCTTGCCGACTTGGAAATACCTCGAGACACTTTTCGCGGTAGTTGGGGGTTTCCTAGCCGTCGCACACGTCATATTAGCCCTCCGAGTCCCTTGCAGGGCTGCGAAGAGCCTCACCTACCACACACCGGGGCCGCTGCCCACACCACCAAAACACCCGCTTCCCTACAGAAAACCGCCAGCATGTCTGTTCTGCCGGCCGAGGTCCATACCGCGCTTACGGGCCTGCTCCAGGGCCTCCAGTCCCCCGACAACGTGCAGCGAACTTCTGCGGAGCAACAGTTGAACGAGGAATGGGTGGCACAAAGGCCGGATGTGCTCTTGATGGGCCTGTCTGAGCAGATTGAACTGGCACAAGAGACTTCTGTAAGCACTGCCTGCTGTTGGCGCAGCCAGTGTCGCCCAAACACTTATCATGTGACTAGACTCGAACATTCGCCGCTGTCATCTTCAGGCGCCAATCGTCGAAACCACGGAAGGCAGCCTCAGGCCAGACCACCGACCTCTTTCTGACGCTCAACCCGGCCGAGCGAGAGGCCATCCGCGCAAAACTGCTTCATTGCTTGGCCAAGGAGACAGACAACTCGGTGAGAGGCAAGGTTGGAGATGCCGTGGCTGAGCTAGCACGACAACATACTGATGAAGGTAATACCCATGTTCCAGCTCCTGCTGTAAGACATATTGATGGCCAACCATTATTATAGGTGTAGCATGGCCCGAGTTACTGGGTGCCCTGTTCCAGGCTAGCCAGTCGCCAGACCCAGCGCAGCGAGAGAACGCCTTCAGGATATTCTCCACTACACCACAGATCATCGAGAAGCAACATGAGGATGTTGTCGTCACCGCCTTCAAGGGTGGCTTTGCAGACAGCGAGACTTCGGTGCGAATTGCCGCTGTCGAAGCCTTTGCCTCCTTCTTCCGCTCCATTACCAAGAAGACACAATCTAACTACTATACGCTCATTCCAGAGATTTTGAATATTCTGCCTCCCATCAAGGACTCTGGAGATGCCGACCTCCTCACGAAGGCACTCATCTCGCTCATTGATCTTGCCGAAGTTGCCCCCAAGATGTTCAAACCTCTTTTCAACAGTCTTGTGCAATTCAGTATCTCTGTTATCCAAGACAAAGAACTCGGAGAAACTGCCCGACAGAACGCTCTGGAGCTTATGGCCACATTCGCAGACAATGCCCCTCAGATGTGCAAGAAGGATCCAAATTTCACCAACGACATGGTCACCCAATGTTTATCCCTGATGACCGATGTAGGCGCCGACGATGACGATGCCGAGGAATGGAACGTTACAGAAGACCTCGACGAGGAGAGCGACTCGAATCACGTTGCTGGAGAACAGTGTATGGATCGCTTAGCCAACAAGTTGGGGGGACAAGCCATTTTGCCCCCGACATTCAACTGGCTCCCACGCATGATGACCTCGTCAGCTTGGCGAGACAGGCATGCCGCTCTCATGGCAATATCTGCTATATCTGAGGGTTGCCGTGAGCTCATGGTAGGAGAACTCGACAAAGTCCTAGATCTAGTCTTGCCAGCTCTTCGAGACCCGCATCCTCGCGTCCGCTGGGCTGGCTGCAATGCTGTCGGTCAGATGAGCACCGACTTTGCTGGAACCATGCAAGAAAAGTACCACCAGGCCGTTTTACCGAGCATCATTCCAGTTCTAGAGTCCGCGGAGCCTCGTGTGCAGGCGCACGCCGCTGCTGCTCTTGTCAACTTCTGCGAGGAAGCAGAGAAGAACATTCTAGAGACATACCTAGACCAACTTCTGAATCATCTCCTTATGCTCTTACAAAGCCCCAAGCGTTTTGTTCAAGAACAGGCTCTGTCGACGATCGCCACTGTTGCTGACTCTGCAGAAGCTGCATTCTCGAAATACTACGATACCCTAATGCCACTCCTCTTCAATGTCCTCCAAGAAGAACAATCAAAGGAATACAGGCTACTGCGCGCAAAGGCAATGGAATGCGCCACACTTATTGCTCTAGCTGTTGGCAAGGATCGCATGGGACAGGATGCGCTGAACTTGGTGCAATTGCTGGGGCGCATTCAAAACAGCGTCACGGATGCGGATGATCCACAAGCCTCTTACTTGCTTCACTGTTGGGGCCGCATGTGCCGTGTCCTCGGTCGAGAATTCGTTCCTTTCCTTGCTGGTGTCATTCCCCCATTGACTGAGCTTGCTGGAGCCAAGGCGGACATCCAGCTTCTTGACGACGAGGACCAAGTGGCACAGATCCAGGACGAAGAAGGTTGGGAGCTTGTCCCACTCAAGGGCAAGGTTATTGGCATCAAGACAAGCATCCTGGATGATAAACACATGGCCATTGAGCTCATCGTCATCTATGCTCAAGTGCTAGAAGACGCCTTTGAACCTTACGTAAACGATATCATGGACAAGATTGCACTGCCTGGCCTTGCTTTCTTCTTCCATGATCCCGTCCGTGTTGCATCAGCCAAGTGTGTACCCGCTCTATTGAACGCTTACAAGAAGGCGCATGGCCCAGAATCCACACAGTTAGGTCAACTTTGGGAGCGCACCGTTGAGCGAGTCCTCGAGGTCCTCAGCACGGAACCAGCTATTGACACACTTGCTGAGATGTATCAATGCTTTTACGAGTGCCTGGAGTGCATTGGCCGAAATTGCCTAACAAGTACGCACATGGCTACCTTTATCGAGTCTGCCCGGAGTGTACTACAAGATTACCAAGAACGTGTCAAGGAACGCTTGGAAGAGCAGGCCGAAAATGAGGATGGCGAGGAGGCATCCGAAGAGACGCTGTTTGCGATTGAAGATGACCAAAATCTGCTTTCCGATATGAACAAAGCCTTCCACACCATTTTCAAGAACATGGGTACCGCATTCCTGCCGCATTGGGAGATGCTCATGGAGTTTTATACAATGGCTGTCGTCAACAAAGATCCAACTCAGCGCCAGTGGGCCATCTGTATCTTCGACGACGTACTGGAGTACAGCGGTCCCGAATCATGGAAATACAATGAACGCATCATCCAACCGCTCATTGACGGAATTCAGGACCCTGTGCCAGCCAACCGACAGGCTGCAGTATATGGCGTTGGTGTTGCAGCACAAAAGGGCGGTGAGGCATGGTCAGACTTTGTTGCTGCCTCTCTACCCATGCTGTTCCAGGTAGTACAGCGACCAAATGCTCGTGGCGATGATGATGTTTTTGCGACAGAAAACGCATCAGCAGCAATCGCAAAAATCTTGCACTATAATCCTTCAAAGGTTTCTAACTGGCAGGAAGTTGCGGCTGCCTGGATTGATACTTTGCCAATCACCAACGATGAAGAAGCTACGCCCTACGCCTACGCCTTCTTAGCGCAATTGATCGAACAGTATGTACCCTTTCGCAAATACTCTCTGTACACAGAGGCTGAACATATAATAGGCAAAATCAAGCAGTCTTTTCCCAACCCGCCAAGGTCTTCACCTTCGTTGTGGAAGCTCTCGAAGCCGAAACATTACAAGGGCAAACAGCATCACGAATCGTCAACTCTGTGAAGACCCTTATCCAGGCCACAAACACAAATCTCGCTCAGGTCGCCACAACCCTGACACCTGAACAGCAGCGCACCGCACAAGCGTACTTTAGCTAGGCGCTGAAAAGCTTCAGACACACGCGAAAGCTAAACTGGGCGGTGAGGTATGCGAGGACGAGGCCCCTGGAAAGAGAGATGGTATCGTAGCGAAAGCTTTGTGGCGCCGCAAGGCAAGACACGAAGAGGTAATCCAGGGCTAATGGTCGTTGGATGATGAAGGTAAGTTAATAGAGGTCTGAGTAGGCGATTCAAGTAGATTATCCCGTTACATATTCCCCCCATGCATCTATTCTCTCTCCACTCACGCGTTTTGTTATGGTTGACTGGGACCTGGTTAGTTTGCATCTAGCTTTATGCCGCAAGTATGCCGTATGGAGAATGAGAATCTTGATGCATCTATGACTACCATGAACGCTCTGCTATGCTACGCCATATCAACCCCGATCGTAAATACGAGCCCAAAAAGTCAAATCTACCTTCTTTAATCCCTCCCCATGAACACATCGCCACACCTCTCCGTCTTCTCATGTTCGTGGTAAAGCACACACCGACTCCCTCTCCAAGGTTTACACACCTCCCACGTCCTCTTACTCTCCTTGCCCTCACCTTCGACCAACACACCTCTACCACCCACCACTTCCCACCGACCCCGCCCATCATCCCATCCGGCCATGCCCACACCTCCTTCGACACACTTGACGCAAAACGCCAAACAGCAATCATCACACGCTACAGCGCCAGCCCAGGGGACCAAGACATTCCGACAATTGTCACACGCGCGCGTCACGTGCCACGACTCGGGACACCACATACGCAGCCGATGCCTCGTCATAGCCTGTTCACATGGCCTCTTGAGCATAACGCCGAGGTCGCGTAAGAAATCCGCATGCCAGGTATCAACGTGGCTTTCGAGTAGGCGACCTGTCTTCTTGAAGGCGAAGAGGTCGACGACAAGGTCGCGCAGGGGCGCCGAGTCGCGGATGCCGTCATATAGGATGTGCGTGTCGCTTGGAGTGAAGACGCTGTTTGTGCGGTCGGCGAGGTCCGCGGTGCAGTCTACTACGGCGTTGCGGAGGCCCTCGAAGCAGAGGCGGTCGGCGAGTGAGTAGAGGTGGAGGAGCGTGTAGTAGGCGGGTTTGCCATCTTTGTAGGGCGGGGCAATGGCGCCAGTGTAGAGCCAGGAGACGAGGAGTTGGAAGTGGGCGACTTCGATGTCAGAGAGGCGGATTGTGTTGGTTGTTGATTCGGTGAAGGCGCCGGTTAGGGCGGCGGAGAAGTAGGGCGATTGAGAGGTGAGGAGGGTGGTATGGACGAGGAAGGGTGTGGATTTGGGGCCGACGAGGAGGGTGGAGGTGTTGGTGAAGGATGTGGGGTCGGTTCTGCTTGGGAAGTTAGGCTATGCTGGAGCGGGCTGGCGCCCTTGCGTACCTGAGCTGGCCAGAACGAGCGCTGGTCCAGGTGTATGGCGGTGGGAGATTGGCTGGAATGCGGTTTGTGTCGGTGTGGGTGGGAGCTATAGTTTTCAGGGCCATGTCGTCTCCTTGGTACCGGGGCTGTGATGTGCGCAACGCGACTTTCGAGGTGAGATCAACGATAGCAGTCGTCGCAGAGAATTCGAGGGGGAAGCGGCACGCTCGGCCTTTGAGGTTGATCGTCTACATCCTGCAAGCAGGCAGGTCCTTGGACTTTTAGGAATGGGTCTCGGAATGCATACTTGACTATAACGGCAGCAAGAACAAAAAAAAAGACTATCATCTGAAACAATTACCTTGTGGACGCGTGCGGCTGGGGGTGGTGGGTGGCTCTTGCTTTGTTCGATCAGACTGGGCGGTGCTGAATGCAGACGACAAAGGACGGGGGAGGGAGAGACAAGAACAACTAGCGTCACTGGAAAGACGATGAACGCAGAGGATGGTGAAATGGCAGAGTGGAAAGGCGTGTGCACGCTTTTTGAGTGGTATTGATTTTGGGGTGGTCATGGTTAGACGTTCATGTTGGTCAGCTACTATACAGGTGCTCGCTCCCAGGCCGGATCTACTCGACAAAGCTCTTGACGTCTGGTGGAGGGTTAGATAGGGCGAGCGGCGTGCTGGGGCGGACGACTTACTGTTTAGCCACTTGACGTACTCCTTCTGCTCCTTGTGGTCAATGTAGTCGGGGATGAACAGGGCTAGGCGCGTGTTGATGCCGCGCTCGTCGAGGTAGCGCTCGAGCAGGATCTGCAGGTCCTCGTCGAGGTTGTTGAAGGGCGGGCCGGTGTAGAGCGTGCGGCGGGCCCAGTCCTGCTCGGCGGTGGCGGGGTCGGCCAGGTCAGCTGACGGGAAGTAGTAGAGGTCTTCGATCAGGAAGTCGCCGTCCTGGGCGGTGGCCTCGATGGCAAGCGCGCCCTTGCCTGGCCGCTCGATGCGGATGCTGGCATGGGCGGGGAATCCCGGCTGCTGCTCGTCGTCGGCGTCGTCGTCGAGCTCGTCTTCCGGCGCCACCCGCACGTTGCCGTCCTGTGTCGTGCCCTGTGTGACGGAGCCCTTGGTGTTGGCGCCGCCCGACTGCAGCTCCATGTCGTCGTTCTGGTCGAAGACGCCGTCCTCGGCCAGCTCCTCCGGGTTGTTGTTGAGGTCGGCCGTGGTGAAGGTCACACGGATCTTCTCGTCGTTGTACTTGCGCGTGAGCACGACTTCCTGGTGGCCGGGCTTGTCGTGCAGCTCAAATGGCGTGCTCTCGAGGTACTCTTTGATATTGGACGACAGGTCCTCGTCCTCCCTCATGTCCTCCTCCATGGCAATTTCATTGCGCAGCTTGGCAACCAGCTCATCATTGATGCCGCTGCTCTCTTGCCTCCGTGCAGCCGACAGGTGGAAGGAAGCACCGAGTCTGGGGGCGGCCGGCGCCCATGCTGGCTGCACGCCTGCCGCTGGCCGGAACAACGACGATTGAGGGCGCACAGCCTTTGTGGAGAAGCGGGCGGCCGAGCGCGGGGCACTGCGGGCAAGGGTTCTTAGCGAAAGCATTGTGAGAGAGTGATATGGGATGGGAGTCGAGATAGAGGCGACTGTATTTCTATTTCGATCAGAAGCATTCAACTTTTTGCGCTTGGGCCCTCGCCTCGTCATAGTTGTGCTGTGACCACCTCCCCCCCCTCAGAGGCCAGTATAGAGTTTCCTCCTTGATGGGCCCGGCCGCTTTGTCAATCGCTTGGGGGTCAGTCAAGGAATTGGATTGCCATGGCCACCGCTCCTGAAAAGAAGAAGAAGCCCAGCGCCCTGCGCTCAATCATCGCCGGCGCAACCGCTGGTGCTGTAGAAATATGTACCCCAACACTGGTCCTTCCACTGCAAGCCTAGCACTGATTGCCCTCTCCTAGCCATTACCTATCCTGCCGAGTGTATGTCATATCAAACCGCGCGCCTGCCATCCGGCCCATCCAGGTGTCTGACCGCCTGACCTCTGTGTAGTTGCAAAGACACGCTCCCAACTCAACCGCCGATTACCGGACGGCAAGAAGCTGCCATGGCCACCCTTCGGCAAGCAGTGGTATGCCGGCTGCACAACGCTGATTATTGGCAATTCGTTGAAGGCGGGCATAAGTACGCCGTCAATGGAGCTCCAGTAACACCTAGAAATTAATTGGCCTCTCAGGATTCGTCGCTTTCGATGCGTATAAAAACATTCTCTCAGATGCCGACGGCAAGATCTCCGGCCCAGCAACCGTCATAGCAGGTTTCGGTGCTGGAGCTACTGAATCGTTACTGGCAGTCACACCCTTTGAGAGCATAAAGACTCAATTGTACGCCTCTCCATCATGACTCACAACACCTTGCTCACATTCCCTGCAGAATCGACGATCGCAAGTCTGCAAACCCACGCATGCGCGGCTTCATCCACGGCTCCAAAATCATCGCACAGGAACAAGGCATCCGTGGCTTCTTCCAAGGCTTTCTTCCAACAACTGCCCGACAAGCCGCCAACTCGGCCGTGCGATTCTCGAGCTACACATCTCTCAAACAGCTCGCGCAATCGTATGCCTCACCAGGTGAGAAGCTTGGAGCCGTCAGCACTTTTGGGCTGGGAGGCCTTGCCGGCATTATAACCGTATATACCACTATGCCTATTGACACTGTCAAAACACGCATGCAATCAATCGAAGCACGATCCCAGTACAAAAACAGCTTTGACTGTGTAGCCAAAATCTTCAGGGATGAGGGTTTGCTTACCTTTTGGTCTGGTGCTGTGCCCCGACTGGGCCGCCTCATCCTTAGTGGCGGTATCGTCTTTACTATGTAGGTCTCCATATTCATCACACAGGTCAATGCAGCTGCTGATTCATTACAGGTATGAAAAGTCGATGGAACTCATGGATAGACTCGATCCGAAAGGAAAATACCTTTAGGCGATTGCATCACCGCAGGAAGCTCCAATTCAAAATTTTCTTTTTCGAAGTCTATATTGTTACATCTGTTCCAAGGTGCATATGAATGAGCCTTGTTTCAATTGTCCAGGCAAACTTGAGATCACAGGTAATACCAGGGATAAATTCCTGTAATACATGTTCGGGGAGGAAGGCGCCATGCAAATGTGAATGATATGTCAGTGTAAGGGATATCTTTCAAATCATACTTAGAGTATCAAGGCAAAAGGTGTACCTGTCAGTTATGCCGTTTTCCACCACTCTCTTTTTCGCAACTGTTTTCTGCGACACCGTTGCTTCTCGGCCCTTCGTCTCCTTTACAGCAACACTTCACACAAGCCGCCAAAGATGATATCGAACATATGCATATGCCCAGCCCCCAGCTCCATTTCGAAAACATTCTAATCATTATATCCTGGATCGATTCGTCAGCTGCGTGGCTTACAACCGCATGATTACTTGCGAATCTGTTTACTGATCCATATGCGTCGTACGAGCCGAGTTAGGCTAGAACCACACTATGAGCAAAGAACCTAGGCTCAGATCTCTAACATGCACTTTTCAACACTGCGCATCCTATATCATGACTAAACAAAAAAACATAATGGGCTACGTAAACGCCAGATGCTGTGGAGTTAATCTGAGAGAATAGGATGCCAAGGGAAAGGAGACGGTAAATAGAGATGCAAGCTAGATTTATAACCTCAACCATCTCATGTATACATCGTTGAAGTTATAAATGCTCTTGAGTCCGCCTAACTTGATACTACTCATCATTTACTAACAGCCCTCTAGTAAACGAGCTGACCTCCTTGACATCACCCCGATCACCTCAACTGCTATTTCACTGAACATCTCCAGCCTCGAGACCGAACTTAGCGCCATGTCTAAAGGCGTCGTTCTTATTACTGGTGTTAATGGCTACATCGCAGCCGTCGCGGCAAAGCACTTCCTTGACCACGGCTACTCTGTTCGGGGGACTGTTCGCAAGCAAGATTCTGCTAAAGCTTTAATCGAGGGTCCTTTGAAGCAATACGCACATACCGGAAAATTCGTAATCTTCGAAATTCCGGATATCACGGTTGACGGCGCGTTTGATGAGGCCGTCAAAGGTATGCACCCTGCAGAAGAACAAATAACCAAGACAGTATGAAGCAGGATTATTGACAATGAACCCAGGCGTCACGTCAATAGCTCACCTCGCATCACCCGTATCTTTCGGTTTCAAAGACCCCGTCCCGATCCTCCATGCTGCTATAAACGGCACAAAGACGATACTCAATAGTGCCCTCGCCCAAGCTGGTCCGCAACTCAAGACCGTTGTTGTCATGTCCTCTATAGCTGCTATCAAGAACCAGCACCCACCACCATACACCTTCACGGAAAAAGACTGGAACGATTATGCAGAGGAAATCTGTGAGCAAAAGGGCACTGAGACTCCCGGGCCAGTTATTTATTCTGCAAGTAAAGTAGCAGGCGAAAAGGCATTCTGGGAGTTCCGGCGCGAGAAGAAGCCACAGTTCGCAATGACCGCCATCAATCCAGTGTACGTCTTCCCATTGAAAATTAACGATGATATACAATCTAACATTTAAACAGTTTCGTTGTCGGTCCTCCCCTCATCGCCCCCAGCACTGCTTCCGCAGTCGGCGAAACCATCCAGAGTATCTGGGAAGTCTTCTCTGGCGTCGCCGATACTCAGCCTCTCGCCGGTCTTCCACAAGTCGTTGACGTACGCGACATAGCTCAACTCCTCCGCTACCCTATCGAGCATCCCGCAGAAACAAATGGAGAGCGCTATATAGCAAGCGGTAGCATCAGCCATCCTCAGGCCATCGCCGATATACTTCGCGAAGAGCTCAAGAGTGATGCAAGTGCGCTTGCGCGCATTGCCAAGGGCACACCGGGTAAAGGATATAGGAGCGACTATAAGCGAATTGATGATCAGGGTGGGATCAATGTCGATAGTAGTAAGGCGAGGAGGGTTTTGGAAGGGGGTGAGTGGATTCCGTATCGGGAGAGTGTGATTGATACTGCGAAGACGTTTGTAGGGTTGCTTTGAGTAGCTGTGCGATTCAAAGAAACGAGTTATTCGGTATAAATTATATATCTCCTTGATGACTTTCTTGTAATCCTATAGGTTTTGATTGCAAAGTGTTGTTACATGCCTGGGGATAACCACATTAGAAGTGAGCCACAACGCTCATCTGCATCTCAAGCACAACACAACACAACACAAAGCCTATGCACGTTAGAAGTATTCACATCAATCGATTATAGGTCCCGGTAAAATCAACTCGGATCGCAAATTCTGAGTGATTTGTCTCCCGTCTAGTCGAACCCGCTCAGTGGTGTTGCTCCTTGGCGTGACGAATACGGTATTTTGCACATCGTCATTCATATGCTTAGACATCCACAGGGATTCCACATTATGATATAGACGTCATGTTATTCCGTTTGAGGCTTCTGTCAAGCCACTCGTTCTGCCAAAGTTACTCTGTTTCCCTGCACCTCTGATCTCACTGTTACGTTGATTTATCTTAGCATGGCAGCTCTGCGAGTACTTGAGCGTACGGTTTATACCTCTGGAACATTTATACCACGTTTGAATAAAAATTCTACTCGTGTCTTACATTACAAATTGATTCCCAAATATATTTCTACAATTATTCCTTTGAAGATGCCAGAAACTCTCCACAAGAGCGAGGTCACCTCGCAAAATGACCCCTCGGTCTCTAAGCAATATGACACAGAAACGCCTAAAGACCAACAAATCAAACAATTCTTCGAAATTGTCGACGGGAAAAAAATCGGCATCCTAAACACTTACCGAAACGGCGTTGGTGCGTAGCCACCCAAGTCTACCTCAGTTGTGCATGATGTATTTCAATTGGCCTACTGATAACAACACCTCAGGCCCCGTCGGTCGTTCGATGGCGGTCATCAAACGTACAGGACCCGACTTCCTCTTCCTCGCGAACGCCCACTCGCAGAAATTCTCGGACCTCAAGCAAAACAAAGAAGTTCAAATCACGTTCCAAGACTCCAAAACACAAGACTGGATCAGCGTATCGGGCACAGCGACAACGACGTCGAACAATGATCCGCGCATCAAGGACGTCTGGAGTCAGCCCATTCGGGCGTGGTTTGGCAATCTGGGAGACGGAACGCATACGGGTGGGCCGGAGGATCCGCGCATGGCGTTGATAGAAGTGAAGAGTAAGCATGTGGCATATTATTTGACTGATGTTGGACTGTTGGGGTATGCGAAGGAGGTAGTTGGCGCTGCAGTGACGGGGGGAATTGCGAATACGGGTAAGTTGAGAGAGTTGAATGAGCAGGACCTTGAGAGGGCTAGGGACTTGGAGTAGATGGTTTAAATTAAAATAGGCCTTTGATTACATTTCTTGATTGAAATGATGTGGCTTTGGCGACCCAGTTCCACCAATGGACCAAACATCAGTCACTAAAAGTTTACTAACTAGATCGATTTGCGCAAATATGAATAGTCTACCCAAAACTTTCCCACCTCCTCACCTCCTTACCTCACATACTCCAACCCTATTGGGATCCCCAAATCCTTCGGATCGTCATTCAACACCCTCCAGCTCTTCTTTGCCAACCCCACCTCGACTAATTTTGCAAACATTGTGCGCCCAGACGACTGCATTACAAACCACAACACGTCCCCCGCGGGACCAAACGCAAAGCTCTCGATACTCAACGTCTGCAAATCCCCCGTATAATCCCTCTCAAAGAAAATACTGCTCTGGTTCGAGTGAATCACAATCTCGGGCTGGAGCACCGGCTGCTGCGTCGAAGAAGGGAGCTTGGCGCGCAACAAGGCCGTTGGGGACGTGCTCCATCTCCCCTTTTCAGCCCAGTAGAGCGTGTCGCCCTGGATGCGCAGTTGGCACGGCATGTTCAGGCCTTTTAGGAGCACTTGTTCGTCGCCGCTTCCTGAGAGGCGGATTCGTCGGATGCTTCCGTTTTCTGCGCCCCGGCTGGCGCTCCAGTAGAGCCAGCCTTCCTTCTCGTCTACGAGTAGGCCGTCTGGGAAGCTGCTTGCGTAGCCCCAAGTAGTGCCCTGTGAGGCGTTGTAGAACAGCTCGACACCGGTGCCGTCTAGGTTTGCGCGCCAGATGCAGCCCTCGGAGCTCGTGCCATAGTAGAGCTTATATGATTTATCAGCAATGTTGAGGCTTTTGGCGTTGGTGACGTAGGGTAGTATGCTTTGTCGGTTTGAGCCATCGAGGCTTGTGCGGAAGATTCCTTCTCCTGTTGCGATGTATAGGGCGGATGAAGATCGTGTCATTTCGGAGGCGCCGATCGGCTCGACGACTGCGTTTCCTGCGGCTGGCATAGGACCGTATTGTTGGAGAATGGTGGCACCATCACCTCGGATCGATACGCTACGGAGGGAGGTGCGCCATCGTGTGACGGGCGTGCTGCGGTGGCCTACGCCTGTGTCAAGGATGAGGAGTTTGCCGAGTGACGGTGGTTGTGATGGATCGGGCAACGCTATAGAGACTGCGAAGATGCCAAAAAGAGTGAATAAAGGCAACATGTTGCTTGTAGTCAAGGGTCGGTGAAAGCATTCTCATCTGATGATCCATGATGTAGTTACTTTAAGACTACAGACACCCGTGCCAATATTCTTTAACGCTGCTAGCTTGTGATGCATCTTTCCTATTACTGTACCACTCATCACTTTAGATTGATATATAATGGCTGTATTGTGACAAGTGTAAATAAAAATGCATCAATGACGCCGCGCCGACTAGGCAAGCCTGCTTTTGCAGTAGCTACTCGTGGCATGAGCGAGGGGTATCTCATCTGGTCCCCGGTAATGATCTTAATCACCCATATTGCTTGATTATCTCTTGTTCCGATGTGATCCCGTGGCTGGGGTTCGGCTGGCGGTGGCCGATTTTGCCTATATGTAATTAAACGGCACGGTCAAGATTGTATTTTTTTATACAGCTTTATCCGATTTGTGCCTGGAGTTTGCGGCCCAATAGATTGGAAATGCTGACAATGATGTTGATTACGCTCTGGTATCGTTGCATGTGCGGGTATCGTAACTAAGCCTGGTGCGCCGTTTATGCAATGCAACCTTCCTCCTTACTCGTTCAAAATGAAATTACAGCAAAATACTAAGGAATGATTGAAGGATCTTTTGGCCAATTCGCTGCAAATGCAGTCCATGGTGTGGCGCGCATCACCATATTGCCTTTCTTGTCTGGCGCATATAGTTGCGGTTCGTAGCCCTGAACCGAGGCCCAAGACCAAAACATGCGTCTCCAGTAGCAAGTAACCTAAACAAATCAGTATACTATACTAAAAATTGTAATCTTAATAAACTTACTGCAGCAGGTGTCAAGTAGCGCCGAGCGAATGTTTCGTAGCTGTTCCTTGCGATCTCTTCCGCTTCATCGTCATGAATGCGATAGTAATCCATAGCAGCTTCTAGATTTTGGAAGTTTTCCGAGGCTTCAATGTAGTTGATTTCAGGTCCAGCAAGACGTAGAAGGTGCGTGTGGAATTCCTGCCACTCCAAAGGATGTGTGATGAGTGCAGAGCGACATAGCTGAAGATACTTCAAACGGCCAGAATACGACGTCCCCTCAGTCTGGACTGTAAATTTATATCTGCAACATGGTCAGAATTGTGCATTTCCATAGCAAAATGGGCCCAAGTGAACATACCCGCAAAACTGGCGAAGATTCATGACATCCTTGGTGTGCTCATCTGTTGCATTGTTGATGACAACAGGTTTGATATCACTCCATTTCTTTCCCTTGCTGACCCGCACCAGTTCCTTACGGAGTTCGGCCATTTTAATTTTGCCCCTCCAAACCACCCTAGGGTCCTTCTTATGCCAAGGCGTTTTCTTCTCCGCCGTATCAATTTCCCTACGAATGCTGTTCCAGCTAGGCGCATGTGTGTAATTCCAGCTCCAGTATGCCTGTACTCGGTTAGCCACGTTGTCCACATCAGCGGAAATGGTCGCCATACGTAGTTGGGCATCATCCAAATATTCCTGTACCTAGGTTCATCCTTGCGCGTGTAACCGAAGAAGGTGCCTTTCTCTTTGGATCGTAACGGGAGATCGTCGAGCGAGAATGAAAATTCTATGTTGGGGACGGAAGAGTCCGACAAAGGAGAGGTCGATAGCGCGCGATCCATCTGAGCAAGTGTTCCAAGGATTCGTTCACGTTCGTTGCCGTTGGTCACATAGCATTCTTCGGGCTTGCCTGAATTGACGACAAATAGCTGCTCGCGGTCAGTGTGCGCCAAATCATGTCTGGGGCTGCACCGACCTCGCCCTGGTAAATCATTACTCGCAGCATACACCTGCCCTCGGCAATCTCGATATCTTGGATATGAACTTTCCGCCCCGCCCGGCGGTTTACTGCTTGATCGAGGCCATGGTACAGCTTGGGAAAGGCTAGGTCGCATTGCTCGTTGCTGAGGGTATGCACGTTGGCATGAGCGTCGGCGTCAAATGTCCATTCGCTAGGCGCAATGGGCATATAGCTCGCGGTCGATTGCCGCCATATCGACCACAGCTGGGATGCAATTATGAAAGTAGAAACGTAGAAGAAGAGATGCGAGAAGGAAAGACGGTAACCCTTTGGAATCATGATTGCATAACGAGCGAATAAGGGCAACGGCAAAAAAAGGTCTAATAGAAATGGTATGAAGGCTCAGGCGGGAGCGGCGTTTGGAGGAGGACACAAGAGATGGACAAGAAAACGGGCAAGGCTTGGAGAAAAGAGCGAAGACATTACCATCAAGCGATAAGGCGACGATACGACGAAGCCACTGGCAACTAGCCCGAAGCGTGGTAGGAGCATGAGGGGAGAGCCATTCGCAGGCATTGCTGGGCCTGCGAGCCCCTGGGCTACATGCAATTAGCTGGCCATGGAGCCTATCAGAAAATGCATGTGCCCTGATACGCGATAGGCGCACTGTTGGCGCTGCGCCTCCATGAGTAGTATCAAAAGTCCTGAGTTTGGTGTGCAACCCGAGGGCAAAAGGAGGGAAGCAACGATCACCATGCGACCTTGGCCCTTGGTCGCCAAGCTGCCGACGGCTTCGCGTAGCGTTGACTCGCTTTCGCCCGTAAGCCTGGAACGCATCCCTTCCAACATTCTTCATGATTACATTTCAGCTTTTGATTGAACGACGGATGCCAAACAGCGTCGGGGTCAGCTCGCGGCCACGGCTCGGCAAGTAGAGTGCAGGTCATGGCCGGGGTGATTGGAAGACCCTGAGCAGCGGCGAAGCAACACCAAGCAATGCCATGGCTGCTCCTCGAACTCTTGACTGGCCCAGGCCTAGCGCCATCAACCTGTTCTCCTGAGTTTCCCGGCACCTCCCCATTCTGGCGCAGCAAATGGGTTGGGTGCGGCCCAGCAGAAGGCCCAAGGCTTTGAAGTGAAAAGACATCTTCACTGGCGGCAAGTCGGATTTCACCGACCCAGCCTAGCAACACGTGTACCACACTATACCCCACGCCCCCCTCACTTGCGGGGTCTGGGATCACGACTCTCTTTCCCTTTAGATATTTCTCATTCACCCTCTTTTGCCTACCTATTCGACGCCATTCTGTTGACTGCTAGGCGTACTCCAAATGCGCTCCATTCCTCAGAACATGCTTGCTCTACAACTGCCAAGCGCGAATATGCGTGTACCCTCCTGCCGCACGCAACAGATAAAAGCTCAACTTTCTTCATAATTCTCCCTTTCTGCTTTAACCCCAAAGTATCACTCTATTCGACGACTATCACAACACAATCCTACCAACCATGCCTAGCTATTGCACAGACGGCAGCCTACTAACCATGACTAGCGATCACATAGACGACGAAATACTGCAGTGCCAATCTTTACTAAGCATGCCAGGTGAATCTGGCAATGGAGGTTCTCAATCGATGAGAGGTAAAGAGGGGCTTCGCATTGCACCATTCGTCTGATGGCATGGCTAGAGAATGATGGGAAGGAGACTTTCGACTACAGCGAATTTGAACGGCGGCTCGTAGCAACGGGGTTTAGTAAAGGACAGAACAACCCTTTGCAACTCCGCATCGATCTCCTGGAGAGCTATGACAAGTACAAGAACTATGGCAAGTACAAAGTTCGCGGCTATGCTAGCTCTAAAGTAGACACTCCAGACGATCATGACGAATATCCTCAAAGCCGTACGCAAACAGCGCCATCGTGGCACTCGAATCATCGTTGCTACACAAGGACCAACTATCGACACCAAATTTTTAGAATTGTGCAGCATCACCATGGTTCACCGGTGTACAAGTCTGGCCTGGTTTGAAGTGCTCAAGCGTCACATTGCAGCCATGCACATCCGCAGTGTTAAAGGAGCGTCTAACGGAGCAGACGGGGGACACAAGCTCAACGACTGTGATTTATTCAGTCAAATCGTCAACCTTCGAATAGGTGAAAGCCTATTGTTCTGCCCGTCGGCGATGATAGAAATTGGAGTAGGCGAGGGAGAACTGGTGAGGATGGTAGATGGATATGTGACGTTCCAGACGAGACAGCGTATCACGGCGGACGGTGGGCGTACGAAGCTCGCGGACAGCCCTTAGCATGATAGTTTTGATTCATCTTTGGGCGCCATGGCCTAAACGCTGCGTGTCATTTTGCATATATTCTAATACAAGTTATACCAACAGATACTTTATTCTAGCTCCAGCAAGCATAAAATCCTTTTTTGTCTGTTCCGTACAGTAGCGTACCCAACCAACCTGTTCATATTGTACAAAGCCGTTTTCTATTGAGGTACATTCGCTAATTGGCTTGAGTAGCATACCTGCCACCCAGTAGTGTTCGTCTTCGGTAGAAAAATTATCTTCCACACCGAGGATTGCGAAAATCACATGGTGTAACTCGTGTTGCAGATCCTCTTCCTCTTTCTAAAACCTATAATCTGCGTAGAAATGACCATCATCCTGGATATCATCCAAGGATCCAGGTAGTGGTGGAAACGCGTATCTTCCGTCTTCCGTCAGGGGTAGCCGTGCCTGGAGTGAACTGCTTTTGTGTTCAGTGACTCGACAGTATCAGCTTAGCAGATATGATTTCTCAAATTCTGCTCTTTGCGTCCATGTCTGAATAGAAACAGCGAGAAGAAAACCAGATAGTGATAGGGTCGACACATATGACTCAGCTCCGTCAGTTCCTTCGCTGATTAGTCATGGAGTTGGGTGTAGTCTTTCCCACACAATACACACCTACAGAAACCGGTATTACGAACTCATATAGAAGAATGTACCCCGTATACATGTATGGGATGCCTACCATGAAGAGTGAAAACGTCGATATCATGGACGAAGCCATCCTGCCAGCTATGTATCCAGAGACTTTCGCGCCCGATGTCGAAGCTTAATGTTGGTTTTGTTGTACTAGAGGCACCTTGCATACCATATTTCTAGGCATAAACAAATAACATACACCCAACATAACCATTTTCTGCCGATGTGCTCACGTCGTCAAATGACTCGAGAAATATCTCGTATTCATCACTGGGCCCTTCCTCGACAGATCAACAGGGGAAGTAACAAAGAGTATATTTTATTGGCACATTTCCATCGATGGAAGCCATATCGGTGCTGTTATTTAAAGCAATAAATTTGGTAGGTATTGCTACTTCCAATCTAACCAGTCCATAACGCCGGCCCAGGTCCCTGATAACTGCTCGGAGTCGCCAAATAGTTGTTCAGGTTCACCAAAATTCCCGGGTCGTTGCTTTTGTACGCTCCTGGGAGAGATACAAGAGGGCCTGGCTTGCCGTTTCCTCCACCAGTGATCTTCACCTGGGTGCAACTCAGATAGAATTGTGCTTTGTTGGCTTGCATCGCCATGTGAAGGGCAATATGCTAGTGTACTGTTAGCTGCACCTGTTCATTTCTCAAGCATGTACGATGTATGGAATACCTCCACGCGAAGAAGATAATCGCCATCAGGAGTTGCAGCAGGGATGGTGGTGTTGGGTGTCTTGTACTCGTCTATGCATGTTATCAGCATGAAGGTCCATGAAAATGGGATCAATGTAGGCGACATACTCTGCCCTGGCCATGTCATCTGCTTCGCTGCATCAACACTCGGCAAGGTCGTACTAAATCTAAACCATACCGCACCACTTCCATCCCAGCTCTTCACATCAGCACCATCTGGGACCTTGGCTAAGTAGTACTGCGTTGGGCCTGGGTGGTTAACTTGTTGTGTCGAAATATAATGGATCTTTGCACCAGCAGGGACGGTCATGACATTTGCGGCCTTTGACGAGGAATAGCAGCGAATGTCGGCGACCGTGGGGTTTTCTATCCCCTGCTTTGTATTGGTATTCTTCGTTTGGCGGGTTGCAGACCAGTCTTTCTCTTCAGCCCTACCATTTACGACGAGGCGGGGGAAGGTGTCTGGTTGAGTGAGCGGAGATGATCTAAGTTCAAGAGGCTGACTTACAATGTCCTTGAACCGCTGTTACAGCGAGTAGTAGAATGGTGAGAAACTGCATGTTGATTGTGGGTCAAAGAGCAGCCTTGAAATCCACATCATGGTTCAGGCCATGAAGTCTTTATATTTGCATGGCGAGTGTGTATAATGCTACGTAGGCTGGTCATAGAGATCTGAGGAATAAATTAGTCTTAGTATTTAAGATATGCTTTAGCCTATGATATGCACACCCTATATTACAACGTTACAGGCGTGAGGGGTCGTCCAATTAGCATCCAAAGTGAGTGCCGAAGTCATTTGCGGGACTTGCGTTTCGCCCTGCACGATCAATAAAGACGAGAAAAGGCATGATCTGGGCGCTAGGGTTGGAAGGATGGTACATAATATCAAGTAGTACCATAGGTTAATATGAGGATTGACAGTAAAACATGAGTCATAATGGAAAAGTTCAATTTCCATATATACCTATGTCAAACCACAAGCCTATGATAAATGCTAGGACAAACAAAGCGTTGAGATCGCGTGAAACGTCGACTTATTTAATGCATCAGTCGGAACTCAGGATGTCTGTAGCCAAGATCCCTAATCTCCTCCTCGCTCGCGTTCAGGCGGTCATCACGCTTGCCTAACTCACGCTGTCTATTCTCCCATTTGCAGTACGCGATACCACCACAGGCAAGGATGAGAACAGCAATTTGACCGGAAAGATTGATGGTGTGGCCGGTAGGATATCCTTTCTTCGCTTCCTTGGAAACATAGGTCCTAAATGAGTGTCAGAAAATGTTCAGTCATGAGACCCTATTCCAAATGCTCTACTTACCAAGTAGACAAGATACCACCAGCAGTGCCAAGCGTAACAACATACGCAGTGGATACTGATCGCACAGCCGGGCCCGCTGCATTGTTGGCCGCCCATGCAAGGAATCCAGGACCTCCGGGGAATGCACCGATTGCGACCAAAAATATGCCTCCATAGCGAACATCAGGGTCCTTAGCCCATCGCAGGATTGAGAATCCGGCAATTGTAGGGAGAGTGAAGAGGGCAAGATAGAGACCACGACGATTCGTCTTATCAGAGACAAAAGCGATGGCGATGGCGATAACACAGGCGCAGACGTAAGGTGGTACGGAGTACAGCTGGGCTTTTGTTGCTGTCCAGCCGAGATCAGCCAAAAGCGAAGGCTATTCAAGTTAGTACATATTTCAGATAGATGAGCAGGGGACGCACCATAAAAAGTGAGATTCCCTGCACTGTGATGTTGATACAAAAGAAACCAAGAGCGCAGAAGTAGTTGGTGATGTTCAGTAATGCCCGCTTCACATGGTGAGGCTTCACTTTCTCGTTCTCATCGGCTCCACTCTTGGATTTAAGTCGCTGGTATGCGATCATGCGCTCGCGCTCGTTGAGAAACCAGCAGTCTTTGGGGCTCGTAGGCATGAAGAACGGAGCTCCGAGACCAATAAGCATAGTAAAAAGGCCTTCGAAGAAGAAAATGTTGCGCCATGTATGGATCCTCATCGAAGCGATTCCCCAAGCGGGGATACGAGAAAGTCTAACGACAGGTTAGCTTTCTAGATGCTACTGATTTCCAGCTAACTTACCCAGTGGCTAGAAGACCTCCAAAAGCGCCGGCCATCGAGGCTCCAGAAACGTAGATACCGACACGGAATAGAAGCTCGTTACGCTTGTAGAAACAGGTAATAAAGAATGCCAGGCCACTAATTGCAAGAGATCAGTCGACGTCAGGCAGTTTGTAGGAGGATACGTACGGCATGACACCACCCTCAAACACACCAAGCATTGCTCTAGCAGCTAGCAAACCCTCAAAGCTGTGAACAAATGCAGAACAGAGGGAGACAAATCCAAATCCAACAACGAGCAGAGGAAGGTAGTACTTCGGACCCAAAATTTTGAGGAGAATATTGCTGGGTACTTCGACAAACATATAGATGATGTAAAAGATCGAAGTCACCCAGTTGAATCGATATCCGACAAGGTTAAGGTCCTTGGCCATGCCCTGAATACGCGCATTTCCAACGTTTGCTCTGGGTCCAAGTTAGTCGCAACTCGCCTTGTTTAAGACGCCTAACCTACCTATCAAGGAAACATAGGAGGTACAAGAACGTTGTGAGCGGGACGATGACTTTGTCCAGTTTGCGGCGAACAGCCGTCTCCTCTTCCTCTGTCCAGGTGAATTCATTCGTCTCAGTCGCAGATCGGTCGCTGCTATTGGCTTCTTCGACTATGCGTTTTTGTTAGCACCGAGTGCTGCTAAAGTTTCCGTGAGAGCATACAGAGAACATTCTGGCCCTTCTCTATGTTGCCGTCGTAATCGATGCCTGTGGACGCCATGATGGCTTATTCCCAAAGCGCAATTTAAAAAAAAGGCGAGAGTCAGAGTCCGAATCTTCTGCTGACGTTGACCCCACAAGTTCCTATCCGAAATCTGGGGGGCAAAAAAACCGGGGAGGAACACCGCCCATATAAGAACAAAGGTGTTCCGTTACGGCTTGCCTTTTGATAACGTCCAGGTGCGCTCAGGGCGTATTCGAGGTCAGGAAGAGCGTGTCGGCAGTTGGATTAAAGCCAGCAAAGTCTTTCAATCCGGACTAAAGCCCTTTTGAGCGGCTGCTCCACCATGCTCTATCCTCGTTCCAGACGGCGGATTGATTACGCCAGGCAAGCTCATGTCACAGAACATTTACCGAGTCCACAAATGACAGTTACCCAACGACGCTATGCTCCAACGGCGCTTTCTTTGGCTGGGAACGTCGCGGGGCAAGTCCTTGGCCAACATGGGTTGAGCCGTAGATGCATGGGTGGCAAGGCCAAGGCTTGCGCATTGTGACCATCTCTAAACGCCAGGACTTGGCGAGCGGGACGAAAGACACTGGCGTTCGCGGCAGATTTAGCAAGGACGGCAGTTCAGTAGAACACCTTTTGTCCATCGTCTTTTGTTTCGAAGAGCGTCTTGCACAACAGAAAAAGAGGTAATAGGATCAGAAACTTGGGTGAAATTACAACTGCATGTACAAATCTCTGCACGACGGTGCAGATATCCGGCATATCTCCACTTTATCCACAGGCTCTTTACCAGCATGTAAACAAGCTCCTGTTGATTACAATTTATCGACCCAAATCCTTGGAACAGCGCACACGCGCGGTTGCATGCATCGGGCGGGTCTTGACTCGGCATAGATTTGCGTTCTGGATAGAAGGGATGTGGTAGCTAGGTCAGTTCCCAAATCTACTTTGTAGATGGTTCACTTACAAGCCGAGGTACATATTCTACATCAAACTGACATATGCCTAAGGTGGCTTCAGAGGCTAGAAATTACACTGTGCTATAGTGCACTAACCAATATAATACTATGTAGAGAGGTAATTTGGCAGTGGCGCCGAAAGCCCAGTGCGAATACGGTAGGTCACAGACCGCTTCGTGATCGGCAGTCCATCTAGATGAGGCTGAGATGCTACCAGATGCAATAATAATGCCGGTAAACGCTGAAGAGCGACAAGGCAACCTCGACTACGGTACCTCAACGAACCTGGGTACAGAGTGTTGACGCCGCGCTGATGACATAGGAGATAAGAAACACGTTTGCGAAAATAACTCCCAATTCTCTACCAAGTCCGCCCTGCAGCATAACCAATGCATGCCCAAACCTGGGTCGAATGGCGCATCAGTCCGACCTGCTTCTGGATCCGCATGTTGGTCTGGTGGCTTGATTAGCTGCACTGCTATGCTAAAATCTATCTTGAGCGGCAGTTATTTGTAACTCCATCCTCGGTTGCGGCCGCTATTCGGTTCTACGTCACGTGAGCCTTGAGCGTCTTCACCAGCTTCCATTGTGAAACCGACTCTTCAAATGTTATCAACATGCATGGGATAGATGATGGGGGTTATTTTAGGCGTTGCCGCATCCTTCATCCGCCATATCCCAAACCACTGCATGCGTCCGTTAGTGACCGCTGGCCCGATTCAGAGTTTCTACGTCTTTATTCCTGCATCGGATGGACTTACGCTCCTCTGCATCGTTTGATGATTATGGAGTGCTGCCACCTGCCTCATTTTCCCCATAACCTCCGGCTCATCTCGCACATTTCCATTCATCTTGCTACCCAAAGTTACGCCGAAGCCATTTCTTAATTACCAATCACTCCCAAAAAATGATAGTCTAGTTCTCGAAATCCTATGTGTATGGCATGTTGTGCAGTCTTGCTGGATAAAATCTTTCCCCTAAAGTGGCCACTGTCAGTTGAAATTCCGTCTTGTTCCAGATCAGAGCATTTGTCAGATCTATTCATCAGAGTAGCAGTACTCACTATTTCTCCGTCCGCTTACTAATATTTTCCATTCGACTGGGCTTTGCTGAAAGTGTGACGGCATTCTTAAAATAATTAAACAATCACAAGACCCGTGCGGCCAAAATCTGATGACACCACACGCGCGAGAATCGGCATTGTCTTCTCAACACACAATTGGGGCATATCAGATTTTGAAAGCAAAAAAGATCAGCCGAAAAAAGGAGTATGCTCTCTATACGGTCCCAAACCACATCAAACAAATAGAGAAATTGCGCAGGATGACAGTAATGCACTAGATCAGATTGCATGTTATATATGAACAAGGATATCGGTACCGGTCCCGTAGTGTCACTATCTGTGTCGAAAGCCTAGTCAATGTCTGCTAATTGCTTTTTGAGGACGGTTGTTGAATGACGCTTCTTTGCGCAGAAGCTTTCATAGAGATGAAAGCTCGTTAGATATCCATATGCCACTCGAACGTCTGCCCAACGAAGAAAAGAAAAGAAAAGTCGTTTTAGATCATGGAATGGAGACTGTAACGAAGCCGTGGACTCGATACCGGAACTTTGGCTAAGATCTGTCCCTAATACCATTACTTCAAGCATTTCCACGTCCCCTAGCTATTCCCAATCCATGGAGATTCTTCTCTCGTTCGCTGATGCTGCTTCGCCGTCCCGCAATTGCAGATACACTTTCACTTCTTGAACTGTCCATACTTCGCCGCATGCTGCTGGAGCTGCTTCTTCGTCGTGCACGCCTTGCCTCATCAGGGTCGTGCGGGTGCAGGCCACTTGCTCTTGCAAAGAGGTTTAGGATATCTGTAAGGCTGATGACTCCACTGAGTCTACCAGACAGGCTAACACCAGAGATTGCCGATGCGGAAATAGCAGGCGCTACCGCTCCAGTGCCCGCGAGGTGTGTAGATGCTGTCGAATTCACTGCTGTAGGGCCAATTATCGTCTGTGGAAGTGGCGCAATTGGTGAGGGAGGGACCAAAGCGGAAGGTGTAAGTGCAGGCGTCGGGGGACCTGAGGATGAAGGCGATGGACTGTCAACCACCCACATGCGATGAGAGCGGGTCGCCACTAGTTTTGCAACAGTATGGGCGAGTGTGCTATACGGATTTACGTGGAAGACGGGGAAGGAGTCTTTGCCGTCATTAACGCCACGTTCAGACAGAATAACGGAGATGAAGTGGATGCAGGAAGACCGCAAGAGTGGGAGGGAGGTCGATTTAGTGAGGAGCTATCATGATCGTGAGCTAGTGAAGATTGCTGTGGAAAAGAGAGGACATACCCGAACGTCAACATGCGATATGTTGCCGATGACGTTGTTTTGGGCATCTAGGACTGGGAGTGACGAGACGCCTTCGTTGTTCATCAGCTCCAGGGCTGCCGCAAGCGGTTTGTCACCACTAAAGACCAAGTTAGCTGTGATAAGGTAGATGCGTTCGACTAGCCACCTACTTGATAGCCAGGACGCTCTTGGAACCAATGCTCAAGTCCTTAATAAGGTGTGGGTACAGCTGGTCAACATCTGGGAAGCTCTGCCTGTTCCCCCAAAAAAACTTGATAAGTCTCAGCTGTGTGAGTATCCCAATGACATCTGTAGTGCCTTCTTCCGCCACCAAGACCCTGTGAACTCCGCTTCCAAAGACCTCCATGGCTTTTGTCAAGTCGGCGGTATGCGGAAGAGTGATGAGAGGTTCTTTCTTGTTTCCCACCTCTTTCACATCCCTGAGCGGTATTGGCTTCCCCTCACGCCCTTTCTTCGCTAGCTCATCGAAGGAGCCCACGTCCTCTTCATCTGGGTGTGCAAGGCCGAGTACGAGAAGGAGATATGCGTTGAGGTCGCTGTAGTCGAACGTGCCAGTGGCGTAGTGTGTGTCCTTGTTGTCGCGCAGGAGAACGACGTTTGGGGCGCCATGTTGGACCAATATCTATGATGACCAAGTCAGCGGAACGTCTAATGCACACCTGCCACGAGCACTCACGCTTGTAGCATCTTCCACGCTCGTGTCGTACTCGACAAACCTCACTAGCTCGCGGTCCACTAGCTCCCCCAAAGTAATAGTTTTCCAATCACGGCCGTGAAATTTGGAGTCGCCGACTTTCGTTGGCGGGTTGCTAAGCAGCTCTTGCAGCGCTTGTTGTGTGAGGGATGGATGCCGTGCAGCTCGTGGAGAAGCCGGAGTGCCGCGCATCTGCTCAGCGAACGAGCCACGATGTGATCGCGGGTCTGGACTTGAAGCCATTTTGAGAGCCGCTGGCGGCGGCGAGCGGCCTACTGATGCTGTCGAGCTGCTAAGAGACTGCAGCGGAGAGGGAGTCGTCTTGTTCGCGTCTGCATGATCTGCCATGGTGGAAGGCGCGGTGCAGCAAGGTGCGGGGTGTTGGGTAGGTGCGATCGGCGAATGAAATGTGTCTGGATATTTATGGCTACTAGGTCCAATGTAGCAATGCTAGTATAAAGTATAGGTGTCGCCTAGAATTTATCAAACGGGAGAGTTGGTGGTGGTTGGTGGTGGTTATCGCAAGCCGAGCTGAGGTGCTGTGGTTGAGTATGGTGGAGCATGAGGCGGGAGCTTGCCTCGCCCAAACCAATGTTTCCTTACTGCACGTCTAGAGCACCTGATTCGCTGCACATCTCGGCCGATAAAGCTACCCATTGCGATCAACAGCACTGTTAATCACGGCGCATAGATCCAGCAGTGATAGGTAGGCATTGGCATTGTTACAATATCTGACGAGTTATTCGCAAGCACAACCTTGACCTCATGGCGCCCATTGGCTTTTGTCGCTTAAAGGTCCAGGTGCCGCTAGCCTATTCTCGTTCCCAATGCAAGCCATTATTCGCAGTATCCATAGAACTATTCTCTAGTTCTTATCCGACTGAAAGGAGAACTGGCAGGCTGCTGTGATGCTCCGATGCACATTTCGGCTCAGGACGACACATTTATTCTGTCGACTAAAGCGCACGAAATATATTGAAGCATATTGAGATAAAGTTTAATAATATATCAGAATGGATTCTCAACAACAGCAAGCAGTACGTATGGTAAGAAGGACATAAGCATGTGAGAGAAGGGGGAAGTCAGTGAACAGCAGATTGTCCGTGCACACGTCAGCCGAGCATCCTAGCGTAATCTTGACGTTGATCAACTCGTCATCACCACCGCCCGTGTAGAGACCGTGTTTCTTCATAAGTATTCTATCAATCGAAGGCTTGATAGCTTCATCTTACTCCATTATGAGCCTTTTAACTACCGTTAAAAGCTTTTTAGGCTGGCCCCAGCACAGGATAGCACCAAATTACAACGACGTTTGTCAAGTCCGAGCCATCCTCAAGGCTTTGGGCCTCCCAACGGAACTTGTTCTACAGATACTAGATCATGCCCAATACTGGCCAGAGCACGAATTCTTCACGAGCCCAACACGATCCATACTTGCCGTGGGTTCGGTCGGTAAACTGTCTCACGCAATGTTGTGTATGGTCGCAGGGGTCTTGAATAACTCAAGCGTGGACCCTTTCCGTATGAGTGGCGAGGCTCCTAAGATCAAGTGTCTTGAATTCACCGTGGTATCGCATGATCAGGGCTGGACGTCGGAAAATACTGAAGGCTCATTTAACACCTCGTCTTGGCTGGAAGTGTCAATATTACGCACTGTCGATAACCATACACGTTTGTCTATTCCGAATTTCGTAAAGAACTTCTATGGCGATCCGACTGGTTTCCACAAGGGCATCGCTGGGCTCGGTTGGTTCCTTGTCAAGCGGCCAGATTCTGCAATACAAGGCCCACAGGATAGAGAAGACAATTTCGCGTGGTATCTTCAGGGTAACCGAGTTGCTTCAAGTGACACTGAATATCGTATTGTTTGGACTGAAACTGGATACGAGGGGAACGAGGGTGCAGGTACAGGTCAAGGCTTTTTGGCGGAGCTTAAGGACAATGACCATCTTTTGGTGTGGGCTAGAGCAAAGGTATATTGAGCACTTCGATATGAATGGATTTAATTAACGATGAATACAGTGGCCCGAATGGGAATGTGCCGTTCAAAATGTCAAAGTTATTGCTCGATATGGCACATAAAGGGGTCCCGCCGTGTACTTTGCCGTTCATCAACTACGTTCAGTCTCATGTAATATTGAGACTGGTACCCGTATGACGTGGATTTCCAAGACCATATCAGGGGTTTGATTGGGGGTTCTGTAAGGCTCTGGGGCATAATGGTATCAGTGTTGATCATGAGGGAAAATTGAGATTCTCATATTTGGGGCGATCGGAAAGCGAAACAGCCGTGTATTGAGATCCTCTTGCTCTAGGGCTGAAGTATCGCAAATGTGGTGCTGGTTAGTTCAATGCACACGGAGAAATGTTCGCTTAGTTTCAGCATCTGTAACATGTGGCATAAAACGATCTGGTCGACGACGGAGCGCATACTTATCTAGGTATTGATGCATGTAGTAAAGTCTATCTGCGGGTAACAGCGTTTCGCGATAGACATGGGAAAAAGTTTGAAAGTACGTAGAGTCTCGTGTAAAGACGGGCAGACCTTGCGACGGTGTTGTGTTGATTGCACCAATCAGCGAGAATGGAGACAAAACACAACTAGGTAGGTACTCGGAGAGACTGCAAACACCGACCGTGCACGGAGATTGTACGGCGATTAATAATGTAGTTCCACGCACTGTGTTCAAGTTGCCGCAAAGCTCTATAGGATTTTCCGGCCCGCAATGTGCAGAAGTGAATTTTTGAGTGCAGGGATGTAGGTGGTAGTGCCGCGCGAAGGCACAAAGGCTAAAAGGGAGAAATATAACCGGATAGGAAGAGAGAGCAGGTCGTTATATGTGCTCATGGCGAGCTTCAGGGCGACTGGAAACGTTGCTTGGCTGGCGGTCGTGTTTGCGTGACGCGAGGGCGAACAGGTAGGCAGTCGGAGGCGTGGGGTCCAATCTAAAAAGGAATGGCCAAAGGAACCAATGTGAGATCTACGGATGGGTAGGAGGGGAACCCTTGCTGGATAAGCGAGCGTCTAGTCAGGCCAGGAGCGGGCCTCCGAAAGCAGCCAGTTGTGAGGTACACTGGCGACCAGTAATAGCAACAGTGACGAGAACGGCTGATGGGCTGAAAGAGGTGCTTGCGTGAGAAGTCTTGGGGCGAGGGCAATGTCAGCAGCTAGAGGCTAGTTTGCAGAAGTTACGACAACGGTGACGCGCCGCGTCAAGGGATGCAGGTCACCAGCAGGCCAGCACCGGTGGTGCGCAGATATTGGATCCCCAGTTGCCAGGACGAAATTCCATTTTGGCTGGCGCCGGTTCGTGGGCGAGCCGTTCTATCTTGGTGAGGCTGGCCTATCAGGTGGGCGGTGGCATGTTCTCATATCTCGAAACATGCAGCTCCCCGCCCGGTAGCGCGTGCCGGCCGAGTCAATACTCTTGGACGTGTTCGTGTGGCGAGGCAGCGCGGCGGACCGAATTGGTCGCGGGCATTTATGAACCTGTGGTAAAAGCGCCGTGTTGTATGCTCCTGATTAGCTGAGGGCGCGGTTTCGGGAGGTTGCACACGGCAAAACGGAGGGAGGCCCGGTGCGTGCAGCATGTGGCACGCTAGCAGCCCGTGGAGTCGTGGCTGCCCACCTTGGCTATGTGGGTGAGGGAACCCATGTCGCCCTGCGCGGTACCTGTTGAGCACGGCCTTGTGTAATCTGAAAATGCTCCTGAATGCCAATGGCGACATGCTTTCTTGCAATTCTTGGATTTATCTTCTGCCACCGCGCCTGCTGACCACGCCTGCCTCCCGACTGTCTCTCTGCCCCCTCCTTTACCTGCTCTGCCTAGGTACAGAGGCACAGTCCCGGCCAAGCATTGGATCTGCAGTCGCCCGCTGCCGTGCTCCGCTAGACCCATTGTCTACTGCATCCAGCACCGAGCAGCGCGAACCCCCCCTGAGGGCCACCGCCGTTTCTGATACTTGCACGTATCATGCACCTGCCCTAGGTCGCTGTACCAGGCCCTTAGTGAACGTCTCCCGCACCCTCTGATCTGTGCGTATGCAGCCAGCGTGCCTGCAACACACGACCGAGCCTTATTGTTTGCTTGCCAGCTTGCCAGCCTGCATGCCACTGCACGCACGCTGAACGGAGAATGCTCCAGTCCCGAAACGTGGACAGTGATTCGACAAACCGACAAACACGGACAGCAATTGGATACGCCGCTAAACAGCCGCACACACAGACATGCATCCCTACGACGAGCGGCGGCCGACAACGCCCACGCCGTCGAGAAAGCCAGGCGCGGCTATGCGAGATCTTGACACCAACCAGCCAAAACAGGAAACCTTCTTCGATGATGCCACGCCTATAGATCGCACTAGGGGACCCGATACCGAGCGCAACCTCCTGCGCGACTCCCACGACCTCTCCTTCGCCGACGGAGCAACAGTCAGGGACTCGGTTGTTGACAACATGCTCCTCTCGCTGGACCAATTCGCACCAACCCACCTGTTTGCCAACACGGCTGCCCACCAGGGGCAGTACGGCGACGACGATTCCTTCCTTCGAGACAACACCTACCGCCAACCCGGCGCCCGCCACCGTGGCCACACATACACATCGTCCCGTTCCTCTGACTACGACCTCGCAGACGAATCCACTCGATATGCCGCAAATAACTCTCGCAGCCGGAGGAGCAATTCGAGCAACACCATTGGTTTGCCGATGAGCAGGAAAGGGAGTACTAATGGACCGTATGGACAGTACCAACAAACAGGACACATGAGAGGCAACGGCAAGCAGGGCAGTAAGGGCAGCGGCTCGTCGAGTATGGATTTTGGCCAGGCTGGTGTGCTGGGCAACCACCGCCTGGGGTTTGGAAAGCGCTCGGCCAGTTTTGATCAGACCACCATTGGCGACCGCGCGAGGGTGTCGCCTGTCAAAGTAGAGTCAGTCTTGGACAGAGGAAGGATGGCGTACCAGAACCACATCGACGACTACGATGCTGCGCCAGAGCCAACGATTCCAGCAGGTCCTCGAAGATTTCAAGAAGCACCGCAATCGACCACGGGACGCCCTCCACAGCCAACTTATGCGCCGCCACTGGCTCCACCTCGTCGAAGGGGTAGTGTCCGCTCGAATACAAGTTACAAGACGTTGCGAAAGAACAAGAGCCAACTCGAGCCAAATATGCGTGCGCAGGCACAAGAGTTCGTCAATGCTAGCACCTTACGGGACCTCCCTCCCGTGCCATCATTACATGATCCCTCAGCACCTGCTCCAAGCGTTAATACACGGAAGTCTTTATTCAATTCTCCGTCGCAAACGCCCGTCGGGACACCAAAAGAGAGACCCGGATTCTTCAGGCGAGTGTTTGGTGGTGGTTCGTCAAAATCTCAACCGCAACTTTCTAATACGTCAAGTGCCACAAGCACCACATCACCTCTGGATTCACCTGCGGCTGCGAAGCAATCCTTACCCGACGTAGATTCGATATATTCTCAAACACGGCCTCGAACAACGCCAAGCAATCCTAGCCACATTGTTACCCAGATCAAAAATATACCCAAAACCCAGCAGTCTGGGTCACAGCCGTTGAGAGACATGCAGCCGCCTGTACCACCTGTCTTAGCAAAGAAACCATCGTCTTTCTTCCGACGCCGAAAGAAGTCAATGTCTGAGAACACCAAGCCTCCAGTGATGGCATTAGACTTCACTCCGCCACCGAAACCAGTACTTCCCGCGCAACCTAGTCCCGGTATGAGTAGTTTGCGCAAGGTTATGAACCCGTATCTCAACGAGTCGCCAGAGAATATGATGGACGGCGAGCGACTTCGGGGCTTCTCGCCGGGCTACAGGCCGCACAAAGACTCTACTGTGCGTGCGGTCAAGCCAGGATCTCGAGGCGATGACATGACACCTCCGTTATCGAGAGGTGAGCTGGGCAAGTCCACTCATGTTGCACGTCCAGACAGTCCAAAGATGAAACCCAAGATGAAGCACGGTAAACCCATCCCTACCCCACAGGAAGACTCATTCCTGGCCGATAGCAGCAGTTGTAATGAGGACCGCAGCGGGCGAGCATCCCCGACTGGTGAACGTAGTGGCATCGACGAGGGGCGAAGGCCTAGCACGTGTCCCACAACGTCGTCATTCAATCAGTCTGGGTCTGAGGGGAAGAGCGACCTGCGAGGAGCTGACGTGCCAACCGAGCTGCTCTTTCCTGTACCACCTGGTCAACACCCAACAAAGACATCTGTGGGCGGATCTGCTTCGCGGTCCACATCAGAAGTTGAAGCCGAAGACGAAAGTTGGGTCCTCACTCAACCTCCTCAACACGACACAGCAGCACCCCAAAATCCTAGCGCCGCTGCAAAGCGCGTGTGGCTCGATACCACAGATATTGTCGACGACCTGGTTCTGCCATTGGAAGGTGCACGCTCATCGCAGAAATCGCTCAGCAAGCTATCGCCTGTCTCTCCCACATCCCCAGAGGATGTATTCCATTCGGCCACGAGTCTACCCATAGTACAGGTAGATAACCGGGACTCTGAGGCAATGCCGGCCATTGTTGAAGACCGCTCAACACATGCCGAGCCTACCGATGCTGATCGACAACGTGCATTCCAAATATTCAATGGTGATGACTCTTCTATCCAAAAGGCTCAAGCAGCTACCGTTCTGGGCGACGTAACCCTGAGTAGTACGCGGACCCGTAAGGCTTTTATGGATCTATTTGACTGGACTGGCTTTCATATCCTTGGGGCTATGCGAGACATGTGCGGCAAACTTGTGCTGAAAGCTGAAACGCAGCAAGTTGATCGTATTCTCATGAGCCTCTCGGAACGATGGTGTGAATGCAACCCTAATCATGGGTTTAAGGCAGTTGGTGAGTTATCAATAGAGATAAACTGCGAGAAATGAAGTTAACATGTCTAGATGTGGTACACACAATTTGTTACTCGATTCTACTGCTGAATACTGATCTACATATGGCTGATATCGAGTCGCGAATGACGCGTAGCCAGTTCGTCAGGAATACACTCCCCACCGTAACTCGCGTGTGTCAAGACTCTGTAAAGGCGGCAGGCGGCGAGACACTACGTCCCCAATCAACTCACTTCAGACGACCCTCTCTTCCTTGGAACGATAAATCGGAGCCAACCTCGCCAAATTCTGAGGCGACTGCTTTCCCCACTGATATCACCGAGGAAAATACGGAGAGCAAGAGGACACGTAGTCGTTTATCTATCCGGCCACCAATGAGAAGTGGGTCTGATGGTGTATTGTCTACAGATTCTGGCCCCTCCGAGTCTAACATGCTCGTTAGTACACCGTACAACGGACCAATGCGAGGATGGGAATTTCAGATCGAGATAATCCTGAAGGAGTTTTACGACTCCGTTCGCAAACAACGTCTACCTCTACATGGATCGTCTGAACTGGCAGTTCACCACCAACCATCTTCTAACAATTTATCAGTGAGTGGTATGCTACGCCGCACGCCCAGTATGTTGAGCAAAACACCGTCGGACAATATGAGTTATCGTAGCCGGTCCCAAGGCGAGTTCCGCAGCGTAGGCAGCCGCTGGACCTCTAAGAATCGGTCGAAACAGAAGCTATATCCCTCATCTACTGTGGCTTCAAGTCGGACTAGTCTGGATGATGGCTCGGTCTGGAGTCCTGCTGGTTCAAGCACGTGGAGTCGGTATTCATACGGCAAGACTGGGACTTCCATGTCGATGGACTCACTCGGCTCTCACTTTGCTGCAGGTGATTATCAGCAGGCTATCGGCTTTGCGAATGCCCTCAGCCAGGCCATAATCCGCGAAGAGGGAATGACGATTGCTAGCGACGAAGAATTTAGTCGTGTGGCTCCGCTCCTAGAGGATGAGACTTTGGAACTTGTCGGAGCTCCTTGGGCTAAAGAAGGCATCTTGAAGCACAAACGTCACCTGGATGCTGTCGACAAAAAAGCAAAGGACCGCGCGTGGTCAGAGTGCTTCGCTGTTGTCGAGAAGGGTTACATGCGACTGTTTTCTTTCAGCATGAATTCCAAGTCGATGAGGCACAAGAACAAATTCCGTCCTTCAGCTGGTAGTGTGGTAGGTGGTGGCAATTGGATGGACAACGCCGAAGCTCTCGACAGCTTTCCACTTCGACAAACCATTGCCAGTGCACTGCCGCCTCCGGGATATTCAAAGTCAAGACCTCACGTGTTTGCCTTATCGCTTCCAAATGGAGCTGTACATTTGTTTCAAGTTGGAACGCCTGATATCGCCCGGGAGTTTGTGTGTACTACCAACTACTGGTCTGCTAGGCTATCCAAAGAGCCGCTTACTGGTGGCGTCAGTAGCATGGAGTACGGCTGGGGAGAGAACGTCATCAACCCTGCTCTCATCCGACAAGACAGCAGCCCTTCAGTCCAAGGCCACATGCCTCGCCCTAGCGTAGCGAGTTCACTCCGCAGCTCAATGGATCACGCGACTGGTGCACCCAAACCAAGACTTCCTGGAGACAAAATTGTCCTCTCTGATTGGAGTCCACCCGCTTGTAGTATGATGGCGAGTAGCTTGATGGAAGTAGATCAGCTACGAGCGTTGATTGACTATGTCAAAACTATTGAAGGAGAGCTGGGGTATCATAATGAGTTGAGGGCACCACTTCTCATCGCAGTAAGTAACATACGTTCTGAGCAGGATTATAGTACTAACTGAGGATCAGTTTTCCCCTCGTCATCCTAACGCGGCAAAAGCCATGGCCAACTGGGAACGCAAGTCACAGTATCTTCTTCGGGAAATTGTTAAATTCCGAACATACATAGACACACTCACCGCGGCTCAAGTTCAGAAACAGAAGATCTATGCTGAGCGAGAGGCTCTCGAAGAACAGACGGCGAAGGCAGCTGATGAAACGGATTCAAGTTCACAGGCTGTTGAAAAAGACGGTGCGGAAAAAGCATCCGTCGCTGCTTCATCAGGACCTGTCACCATGCAGCCCACACCGGCATTCCTTTTACACCCTTAATTTCTCTTTGCATACACTGACTATATTTTCTTTTCTCCTCAGGTTTAACCCCTCTTCGGCGCACGATGCGGCATTTACGACTCCTCCATTCTTCAAAGCCTAGTCCGCGACAGCGCTCACATTTTGTGGTTTGATGCGATATATTATTGTAATACTTTCAGTTTCTTTTGTGTTTCAGCGGTTGGCATGCTACGATATTTCCTCTTACTCTTCACGACACGTTTGTTATTTGCACATTATGGTGTAGACAGCATGCGAAGCGACGACATTCTTGTATTGTTATCTTCCGCAAGTCATGGTTAATGATGTCTTATGGAGCAGCCCGCGCTCTCGGAAGGGCAAGGTTGGCTCTCTAAAAACGGAGAGATTTGTATTCGAATTCGAACATTATACCCTAGAGTCGAATCTATAACATGCTCATGCTTTAACCATGCTCTGCCGCAATGCTCCTCAGCACTACTATGCTATGCTATGCTATTTTCGTCCTCCTTGAATGAAGGCTCGGTCTCTCTTTCAGCCACACTATCAGTGAAGCAGTGGCGCAGTCGGTTCCCGCCGGCCGTGAACACTTTGTCCATAGTGCAACTTGTCTATTTTCGGCTTCAGCATTTCCGTCCCCGCGCCCGCGCTGGTGATTCCAACCCAGCTGTAACGTTGCAATGTTCTCCGCCCTCCAAAAGCGCCCTTCGTATGCACTTTGCAAAGCCCATTGCGCCTGACACCAGTCATAGGTAGCATCATCGAGCATGTCCTCCCCAATCATGAGGCTCACGACTCGGTCTTCACCGTTAGTGTGCAGCGACGGACGTCGACCACTGCCCCCCAGCGAGATGGGCTGGACCAGTCTAGCGTGGTCTTCTACCAAAGGTGCATTGTTTGGTGGAGGATGAAGCATGGACCACGATGAAGATTGGTCTCGCGTAAAGTACGCGTGACGGATTGGGAAAGCTGAGAAGCACAACAGGACAAGCGGAGGGGGTTGCGATAGAACACGACGAGGGTTGCAGGGCGCACGGCAGTAAACTTTGGGTTACAGTAGGGCGAGGCTGTATGCGATTCGATTGTTATGCATGGGAGGTGCAGCAGAGCTTTACCGCATCTTTGGCGTCGCAAGACGGCACGTCTACTGCTTTTGTGCCCCATGTATGGAGCGGGAAGGGTCAGTAGGTAGACTTTGCTGAAAACAGAGTCGGTGACAGTGGCTAGCGGTTCGGCATGCCCGTTTCTCGCGTGGTGTTGGGCACTCCCCACACGGTTGCACTGCCACAGGTCGCTCGTTTCTTCCCGAGTGGGGGCTGCAATCTTTTATGGGCAGATTGAGCTCTGAGCATTGGCGAATGGGAGGCGAGAAGAGGGCGACGATGTGGCATAGTGTTTTTGTCGTGCAGATATGGAGGAAAATGGTCTGAGAAGGCCATGAAGGGAAATAGGTAGAGAGTTGGTGGAGATGAGGGTTTGCAGACAGCAGTTGGATGCCGCAGGGCGAAGTGTCCGGTGATGAGCTGGCGGGACGAGGCGAATGAGTCTGACCACTATGTACATAGTCATAGTTGGGTAGTAGGTGCTAGCACTGGGAGCGTGCAGCGATGTTGAATCGTGGCTCAAGTGGACGGTGGTCAGTAGTCGCGCATCAAAGCCATGCACTGCCAACCGCACCACCGCCCCCCACTCTCTTAGGGCATCACGACAGAGTTCTTTTCCTTTTTATCTCCGCTAGGTGCTTGCGTGCCCCTGATTCCAGAAATCCTATATCTCTCCAAGCACCCACAGGAGATCTTCACCTATCCTTCCCCTTCCTGGCATCACGACAGAAAGACAAGCCTAGAACCCTGCAGCTTTTGCATCTTGCGTGCTCGGATGCCGGCCGTCATCCTTCAGTCTTAGCAGCCAACCAACCCCGCCCAGCTGCCCGACTGTTCCATTGATTGTGTCAGCCGCACTACTTAGCGACCAGACGACTCCAGTGTCTGCGCTCACCTCATTCATTTTTCCCTCTTGCCCTTGCCATCAATCTTGCGCAGTGTTCTTGCTAGAGCGCGCCCAACTACGCGCCCCTCTCTGCCTACATCGATTGCCTCTCGACCTAGCTTGAATAGTACACGCAGGCCACAACACCTCAATCGCCATGTCTTACGGATACCCGGGACAGCAATACCACAACAGCTACGGTGGCCCACCCCCACAGCAGCAACAATACGGCGGCCCTCCCCAAGGCTATCCGCCCCAGCAGAACTATGGCCAGCCGTGAGCTCTACTCGTAATGTGAAGCCTGACAGCTGGATGCTAACATGAATCGCCAGACCACCACAACAAGGATACGGACAACCACAATACAACAACTATGGCCAATACGGCGGCCAGCCAACGCCTCCGCCACAGCAGTATGGATACAACCAGGTGAATGCCAAATCCATTTCCAACGTTGAATATTCGGCTGACATGCAGGTAGGGACCACCACCACAGCAGTACGGTGCACCTCCGCCGCAACAACAGCGGCCTGGTAAGCTAATACGGCTTGATTGGAGAGACGTCCGAGCTGACAGCTGTGCCAGGAATGCCCACAGGGAACAGCAACCAATGGTCGCAGCCCAACCACAACGCACCACCGCCACCACCTCAAGGAGCACAGCAATTTGGCCACGGCGCCCCTAGCGGCTACGCATTCCAGTACTCTGCATGCAACGGCCGGCGGAAGGCCCTCTTGATTGGCATAAACTACTTTGGCCAACGAGGGCAACTTCGCGGCTGCATCAACGACGTCAAGAACATGAGCACATATTTGAACGAGTTCTTCGGCTACAAGAGGGAAGATATGGTGACTCTGACTGACGACCAACAAAATCCCATGAGCCAGCCTACCAAGGCAAACATCCTCCGCGCGATGCACTGGCTTGTCAAGGACGCTCAGCCTAATGACTCGTTGTTTTTCCACTACTCCGGCCACGGCGGTCAAACCAAAGATCTTGATGGTGATGAGGACGACGGGTATGATGAGGTTATCTACCCTGTCGACTTCCGCACAGCCGGTCACATTGTTGACGACGAGATGCACCGCATCATGGTTGGCTCACTGAAGCCTGGTGTCCGCTTAACCGCCATCTTTGACTCGTGCCACTCCGGCTCCGCGCTCGATTTGCCGTATATCTACTCCACCCAGGGTGTGCTCAAGGAGCCCAATCTGGCCAAGGAAGCTGGTCAAGGCCTTCTGGGTATTGTATCAAGCTATGCGCGCGGTGACATTGGTAGCATGATTGGCAGTGCGACAGGCTTGTTCAAGAAGGCCATCAATGGTGATGATGTATACAAGAAGAATCTGCGGACCAAGACCAGCCCCGCAGACGTTATCATGTGGAGTGGATCCAAGGATACTCAGACTTCGTAAGTCAATTCCGTTCATTTAGACAATAAAGGACATGTTACTAACGATGACTAGGGCTGACGCCTCGATTGGCGGCGAAGCAACGGGCGCCATGTCCTGGGCTTTCATCACATCGCTTCGCAAGAACCCCAATCAAAGCTACGTCCAGCTGCTGAACAGCATTCGTGATGAGCTTGAGGGAAAATACCAACAGAAGCCACAGTTAAGCTGCAGTCATCCGCTGAGTAAGTTTTGTACCTAATTCTATCCTCGTTATTGTAGCATACTAACGAGATCCCACAGACGTTGACCTCTTGTATAAAATGTAAATGCGAACACATAGCCCTAGGGCCCACGGCAAAAGATCAAGTGCACGTTAGTTTGGATTTGGGAATGATACCACCAGCATTGCTGGAAGACATCGGTGCATAAAATGTAATGGGTTACGGCTGTTGACGATTGTGTATATTATTCGTGTAAATAATTGGGCTGCGAAACTATTTGAATACCGCTCGTACGATCATCATCGGAGTTATCTCTTCGCTATTCTTACATTGCGATCCATACCTAATGTGTACTATTCACGAATGTAATGTTTGAGATTGTAGTGGTGCGCTAGCGACAGGGATGCTACTAGTCGAGCCGAGCAACCTTTCGACATCCAAATCTTTCCGATCCTACTTGGAGATCTGTCGAGTACCACATCGCACGCTGGCAGCTATGCGGAGAGCACAAGGTCTTCGAGTAAGCTGACATGGTTCGATTGCGCTTTCCAACGACGGATCTAACGCTGCACAGGTGTCTTCGACCCGCGATGTTTGCGTCTTCTGTGCCACCCGCCAATTCGCCATAGCAGATACTTGGTCTCCCTGTTCTTCTGCGACCCAGCGGAGAAACTTGGTATCGTCGAGTAGAGCACCTCAATCTGCCGAGGCGGTCCTATACAAAAATGCAGAGACTCCCGCCCGACCAATGACGCAGGCAGAGCGGATGAGACAGCAGCTGGCAAGTGCTGTCTTTGCCCCTCGCCCCCAGCCCCCAGCGCAAAGAGTGAGGGGTGCTCTCAATCCTCAGCCGCTGCAGCAGTCTCAGTGGCAACGGCCACCACCAGATCGACGATCAATGAACCGAAGCGGGGTCTTTGATGGACCACCACGCACCCAGGACAGAGATAGATACACCCCACCTGCCCGGAGATCGGCTGGCGATACACACCCAGCGTATAGATCATCGCCATCTTCACTACCGCAAAGCAGATATAGGGTAGACATGGAATCCAGACCGCAGGTGAGCACACCAGCATTTGGCTCAGGTCACTTGAGGCGAAATAACGACCCACTACCACGACATGCCCAATCCAATATGGAACAGCGGCAAATACCAGTTGCAAGGCCTCGGCCGACAAGGACCATGCTGGACCAGGGCGAGATAGATAAATTGTTGGGAAATACCAACTCCAGCCAATCGAAACCCTATCAGCCACTCGCGAGAGAATCGAACGTGCAACGCAAGTGCTGGCATTGCGGCTCTGCAGGACATATGAGCTCTGAATGTCCTTCGAAACCCGTCCTCCGTCAAAAATATGCACCGCGAAGCCAGCCACAACAACAGCCGGGTTTGATAGCGGACGCAGCTTTACAATGGTCGCATAAGGCTGAGGTTGACTTGGGGACCGAGCGTGCCCCTACAATTCAAGAAGAAGCGGACAAGAGAATGCGCAACGCAGGACAGGACCGTCGTCGCAGCAGGTTTGAAATTGATGAAGTTGAGGAGGTTAGAAATCGCTTCGAGCAACCCGAACGACGTCGTGGTGGTCAGGCTCGGGGTCGTCGTAATAATTGGGCGGAAGAGGAGGAAGATGAAGACGATCGTATTATGGGTAAAAGGGAACGTAAACGTCTGCGCCAGGAAGCAAAGAAGGCCGCGCAGATTGCCAGGGCAGAACCGACGCCCATCTCCCTTCCACAGTACATCAGCGTAGCCAACCTTGCTTCGATGTTGAAATTGAGAGCAGAGGACTTTGTGGTAAAAATGGAAGAGCTAGGTTTTGAGGATGTACAAAACGACCACATCCTCAACGCAGAACATGCAGGTCTCATTGCTCAGGAATACAATTTTGAGCCTATCTTCTACAGTGATGAGAACGAGAATGATGGCGATCTTTATGCCGCACCCAAAGTCACACCCGAAGCTTATGTTGAGCTGCCCGCCAGACCTCCAGTTGTTACCATCATGGGCCATGTTGATCACGGCAAGACTACAATCCTGGACTATATGCGCTCGACAAGCGTAGCTGCTACCGAATTCGGCGGCATCACACAACATATTGGTGCTTTCAGTGTATCATTGGCGAATGACAAGAAGATTACTTTCCTCGACACTCCCGGCCACTCTGCGTTTGAAACGATGCGTGCACGAGGCGCCAATGTCACAGATATCGTTGTGTTGGTTGTCGCGGCTGATGACTCTGTCATGCCGCAAACTGTGGAAGCCATCAAGCATGCTCAGACAGCCAAGGTGCCCATAATTGTTGCGATTAACAAGATTGATAAGCAGCAAGCAGACCCAGATGCGGTCAAGCTTGATCTCGGTCGTCATGGAATCGAGATTGAAGATTTTGGTGGTGATGTGCAAGCGATCTGCGTCAGTGGTAAGACTGGGCAAGGCATCCCAGAACTCGAGGAAGCCATTTCGACACTCTCTGAAATGCTAGACCATCGTGCCGACCCCCAGGCCGATGTTGAGGGCTGGGTCTTGGAAGGAACAACTAAGAAGTCAGGCCGTGTGGCCACTGTCTTGGTCCGTCGTGGAATCCTTCGACAAGGAACTTCTCTTGTCGCCGGTACAACTTGGGCTCGTATTCGGACTTTGCGTAACGAAGCCGGTGTGGTAGTTGAGGAAGCTGGGCCTGGTACAGCTGTGGAAGTCGATGGGTGGCGTGACCAGCCTATTGCTGGTGATGAAGTTCTCCAAGCAAAAGATGAGCAGCATGCGACATCCATATCAGAATTGCGCATGGGAAAGGTAGAACGAGAGCAATTGGCACGCGACATAGAAGCGATCAACGAGTCTCGCCGTCTAGAATCCGAGCGTCGCCAAGCCGAAGAGGCCGCAGAGAAAGCTGCTGCTGATGGTCAAGAGCAGGACGCTACTGTTGGAGCCCAAGAGAAGGGGCCAGAGGTTGTCAGCTTTATCATCAAAGGCGACGCTTCCGGCTCCGTAGAGGCTGTCATCGATTCCGTATCTGGGCTTGGCAATGGAGAAGTATCTGCACGCATCTTACGTCACGGTGTGGGCAGCCCATCGGAATTCGACGTTCAGCACGCAGCTGATGCGCAAGGTCATATTATTAACTTCAATACTGCCATTCCGCCACATGTTGCACGCTTGGCAGAGGAGAAAGGCGTCAAGATTTTCGATAATAACATCATATATCGTGTGGTCGAGAACGTTAAGGACCTGCTATCAACCAAGCTCTCGCCCAACATCATCCAAAAAGTCACAGGCGAAGCTGAGATTGCGGTCATATTCGAAATAGGCCTTGGGGGCAAGAAGAAGATGAAAGTCGCTGGCTCAAAAATAAAGAACGGCTTTGTGGATCGCGGAACAAAAGCTAGAGTGCTACGTGGCCGGGAAACCGTACATGTCGGTAAGTTTTACCCAAAAAAAAAAACCTCACCTCCTTGTATAATTGGTTGGGACTTGTACTAATAGTGTTGTACAGGTACGATTAGTTCTCTCAAGAGCCAGAAGAAAGACGTCGAGCAGATGCGCAAGGACACGGAGTGCGGTATTGGCTTTGAGGGTTGGGAAAACTTTAAAACTGGGGATAAGATTCAGTGCTATGAAGAGAAGTATGAGAAGAGGACTTTGTAAAATATGTATAGACTTAAACATGTATCGTGACTGGTGGTTGGGATACATGGGTGGCGGATTTCTCGAGTCGTTATAGATGGCTTGGGTGGAAGCTATGTGGATTTTATGAATATTAATATGTAGCTATAGTTATAACACCCGCTCTAAACATCAACGACGAATAGTAATTGTTATCAAAACACTGGTTCTATCCGAACAGCTTCACTTAATACTTCTATCTTACAATGACAACACTCGCTGCCCGCTAAAATGCCACCACAGAAAGTGGTTCAATACCGTTCCAACAATACGCCATACTCAAGAGCCCCAAGTGCGCCGTACATTTAATACATGATGCTATATGCTTGTATACCCGCTGTCTTAACATCTCATACCCCTTTCCTCAGCCGCGCACCGGCCCACAACACTGGCGCAAAGTGTTTTGACATATTGAATCCAAATAATGACGCAAACCAAAGCACCGTGGTGACAGCTATGGGCGCAAGCAAAAGCTCTGTATGATGCAAAAACGGCAGAGCATTGTATCCCAAGAAAGTAATGATGAAGTAGTAGTTGAGCGCAACCAGGTACAACGAGTTCCCAAGCACGAGCGAAACCCTGGATCCCCAATCAGCATTCAAGTTCGGAGTAGGACAGGCATGATGCAATGTCAAAACCTACCAATGATTCGTGCCGATAAGCGGTATGTACAAGAACTGCACCACATACAAGAACACCCAGACCGGCACAAATGCGCGTATGGCTACGTCCCAACAATATCCGAATTCTAGCTCTTCTTTGCCGCCGTCGGCTTCGTTTAGATTGTAGAGGCCTCGTCGACGGCCGGGGAGGAGCGAGTTGCCGGGCCCGAGAAGGCGGCCGACGAGGAAGAAGAAGAGAGTCGCAGTAAGTAGCGAGAGGAGGAGAAAGTGGGCGAATATAAAGACGAGGGTGATGTGTAATGTCTGTGTGAAGCCAGCAGCGTAGACGGTACCCCAAGCCAGGGAAGTAACGGTTAGGAAGAGGCAGAGGAGGTAAGTAAAAGACGGGTCTGGGCGGTGGTACGTTTTTGTGGTTTGCTTGTGGTAGTATATTTGGCGAAAGACCTTCTTGGGCGCTATTATCAGGCTCATAATCTCCCATATGGCCATTTCAAAGTCCATTTGAGGGAACTTGAAGAGGCGCTTGAAGAAGCGGGGCATTTTGATTTCATTGCGGCGTGAGGAGGGGGTGGTGGAGCCGAAGTTGGAGGGGCCGCCGGTGGGCCGTGGGAGGGAGATGTGTGGATTCATTGTGAAGAGGATGGTATGCGCCGGTGTTGCACAACAAGCAGTAGTGGTAGTGGTGGTTTAGGCAGCTATGGATTGGACAGCTGGATATAGTGGATTTGCAGCAGTCTCGGAGAGATGGGCATGAGCACGGTCAAGGCGACTGTGCCATGGGACAGTTGTGGGCGGCAGTCGCAGTGAAAGTTGAATCGCCAAAAAGGCCCAGGCCGCAGTGAGGTGGACGATGACATCGCGTGAAGCTCAAGCACCAGCCACCGCGCGCCAAGCAAGACAACCCTCTCATCGACAAAGCCGCGCAAAAGCTCCCACAACAACCCCTCGAGCACGGCGCATTATCGACACAAACCGAGGCGCATCTCGAACCCCAGCCGTGCCGCGTCCTGCACCACTCCGACCTGCCCACACGCTGCTGTGGACTGCGACACGCGACAAAGACTTCTATTGTCTGATCTCAGGCCGTACCAAGCACATTTCCAGCAGCTTCATAGCCGACTCTAACACGGACCTGCAGCCCACACACGGCCACAGCCAGTATGGCGGACGATGCCGAGCTCGCCTTCCTCGATGCGCAGAAGGAGTACGACCCTACCATGTCCTATGCACCCGCTGACAACGGCGACGGCGGTGGCGACGAGGAGTACGACCCTGCCACCGCATATTCCCCCCGTGCACCATCAGAGCAATCGGCCCCGATGCGAGAGTCGGCTGGCAACACCCCCCGTCTCGACGCTGGCACCGAGGGTGAGGATGGAGTAAAAGCACCGCCTGCACCAGCCGCCGCCGAGGTTTCTGCTGCGCCGACGCCGCCAAAGCAGCCGCGCACAAGGGGTGGGTTTGTTGACGAAAGCGAGGACGAGGAAGAGGAGCCTGTCGAGCAGCCCAAGGCGGCCGCCTCCACACTGCTGAATGCCTCAGGGGCTGCAGATTCACCACAACCTTCATTTACAAACACACCAAACAATACACTTCCCACTCCAGATGTACAGTTACATAGTGCACAAGATCAGGGTCCCTCGTCCCTTCTCTCTGCTTCTGTCGCTGTCAATGAGCCTGCTCCTTTCATTGCTTCTACTGTTCCCACTCACAGTACGCCAGTCCAAGGCGCTACTAAGCCTGGTGCTCCAGATCATTTGAATCCGGCCTCTGGCCGTCAGTCTACAGCTCCTGTCACTCCTGTGCCCACTTCAGTAGCTCTCCCCAAGGCGCGTCTTCCACAGGACCGCATTGGTATACTTGAAGATCGCATCGCTGAAGATCCGCGTGGTGACATCGAAGCATGGCTGAGTCTAATCGAGGAGCATCGCAGGCGACACAAAAACGACGAGGCACGAGCTGTCTTTGACCGTTTCCTCAAGATTTTCCCCACTGCGGTAAGCACCATTGTCTATGTTCCACCGATTTTCCTCGCTGACCTGGCCAGGGTGACCAATGGGTTGAGTTCATTGCATTTGAGACCGAGCTTGACGAGCTCCAAAAGGTTGAAGTTCTGTTCAGCAAATCTGTGCCGCTTGCCCCTCATGTTCCTCTATATTCATCATACATCGACTTTATTCGCAGGCGTTACAACCTGACCACTGACCAATCCGGCCAAAACCGACAGATCATCACTCAAGCCTACGAGTTTGTCCTTGATCAAGTGGGCATTGACATTAGTGCTGGTAAGCTATGGCTCGACTACATCGAGATGCTGAAAACAGGGCCTGGCGTTCCCGGTGGTACAAATTGGCAAGACATGCAGAAAATGGACACTCTACGAAAAGTTTATCAGCGTGCTGTTTCTATTCCTCATGGCGCGACGTTGGAAATCTGGCGGGAATACGACAAATTCGAGATGGGACTGAACAAGGTTTCAGTGAGTTAACCTAGTGCACTTCCAACAATTATACACTGCTGACAGTATGACAGGGCCGCAAGCATCTACAAGAAAAGTCACCTTCCTACATGACTGCACGAAGTGCCATCAACGTACTAGATAACAATATTACGAAGGGCGTTAATCGGACCACCCTCCCTCGTCTACCACCTGCACCTGGCTTCGATGGTCACGATGATTATGCAAACCAGGTCAAACTTTGGAAGAATTGGATACAATGGGAGAAGAGTGACCCGGTCGAGGTTGCAACAGACGATCGAGCCCTGTACAATAAACGCGTACTTCATTTATATAAGAATGCGCTCATGGCCCTTCGTTTCTGGCCGGAGCTCTGGTATGATGCCGCCGAATGGTGTTTCGAAAGCGGATTACAGCAAGATGCCGAGAAGTTCCTCAATGATGGCATCGAGGCGAATCCTGAAAGTGCGCTGCTAGCTTTCAGGAAGGCTAATCAAGTCGAGCTACGCACTGACTTTGAGGATGGTCAGCCAGGTCTTATTGCAAAGGGCAAAGCCGTGCGCGAACCCTACATGAAATTACTGAACACCATTTACGACTTGACGGCACAGACCAAGAAGCGAGAGGAACATTCGATTGCTCGAGCCAAAGAAGGATTTGAGGCTCAGAAAAAAGCTGAAGAGGCTGCTCGAAATATGGCAGACAGAAACGGCGATGATGGTGACGATGAAGATGAAGACGAACAAACAAGACGCTCACAAGAGAAGGAACAAGCCTTCAATGTTCAGCTACAAGCTATCTCTGCAGGCTATAATGCACAAACCCAGGTTCTTAAGAAGACGCTCACATATGCCTGGATTGCACTGATGCGAGCTATGCGACGAGTTCAAGGCAAAGGTGCACCTGGCGCAGAAGTCGGGGGTTTCCGGAGCGTTTTTGCTGAAGCTCGGAAGAAGGGCAAATTGCTCAGCGAAGCATACGTCGCCAGCGCTTTGATTGAACATCACTGTTACCAAGACCCAGCCGCCAACAAAATCTTTGAGCGTGGCATGAAGCTTTTCCCCGAAGATGAGCATTTTGCATTAGAATACATCAAGCACCTTATCAAGCTAAATGATTCGACAAGTGAGTACCTGCTAGATGATGTGTTTGACTTTTACTAACCATCTTAGATGCCCGCGCCGTTTTCGAGACTGTAGTTGGAAAGGTCACTTCTAAGCCAGAGAACATTCATCGAGCCAAAGCGCTCTTCCTCTTCTTCCACAACTACGAGTCACAGTTCGGCGAACTGGCACAGATTACGAAGCTTGAACAACGCATGCTGGCACTTTATCCAGAGGATCCGCAACTGCAACGCTTCTCCCAGCGTTTCTCGGGCCCTACTTTCGACCCCACGACTGTTCGCCCGATCATCTCGCCTCGCACACAGATGAAGCCCGTCATGCCTAACATCATAGCCTCCATAGAAGAACCACAGCCTGTTCTGCCCCCTCAGGTGGAACAGCGCCTTGCCTCTCCACCCATGCTCAACTCACCGCATCTTGGAAACCTTCTACCTGTCGCCAACACGAACTCACCAAAACGACCACTTGAAGACCCTGAAGACAACATTCAGCCCCGCAAACTCGCTCGCGGCGAATCCCCTGCCCTCAAAGGAGCAGCAGGCCGTCGTCTCGATGCTGCACGCCGCAATCTCGCGACCTCTGGTAACACACCTGTCGTCTCAGGTCCTACCCCCTTAGCCCGTGAAATCAACTTCTTGCTCTCCATCATCCCCGCCGCCCACACGTACAAGGAGACCCGCTTCAAGCCCGAGGCCATGGTTGAGCTTCTGCGCAACATTACACAAATCCAGCCTCCCGCTCTTCCAGGAGGTGTGCAAGCGCCGCAACGCTGGGGAACCACACCTAGCACGGCGCAACAAGTTGCTAGTATCAAAGAAAAGTATGGAAACCCTATGCTGGGCGGACATGTGCATACACCTAGCATCGGCAGTGCTCGGGGGCTGTAATTTATCTACCTGTTTCCCAAAGCGCTGACAAAATCGAGACATATCAAGCGCTTTCCCTTTTCTCTATTTACCACTTCCCGAGGCGAGGGATCCGAGCCTTTAATGCATAATTAGGCGTTCTTCTTTCTTTCCTACGTGTAGCAAAATAGCAACTGGGATCAGGTTCGTTCAACGGATGGGTATAGTTGAAATTGGCTTTTGTTTTAGCAAGGCAGCTTGATATGAGAATGGGGTGGGTTGGATTCAGCTAACCAAATCGATTGATGTTTTTGAATGTTTATTGCTAGTGATGATTGTGTACGGTCATGTGTCAGTGCAATGTTCTCTTGAGGTTTAGTAATACCTTGGATGGCATGTTTGGTTGAGTGATCGATTGTGTTGATTTCTATGTAGACCACCAGACTGTCATGTCTGACCACGCCGTAGACGGGCTTCCTCCTGAATATGTAATAAATATGTGCCTAGGAATCCCTTAAGGTGTTCCTTTCCTATCCTTGTCTCGACCAAGTCTACTCTCCGTGCTTTGCCATGCTCCAAAACGTCATTTGTGATGTGGTACTTTATCTGTCTTGGTGCGCAGTTCCATAGATGATACACTCAGCAGATATCTTACTTCAAGTCAATCTCTTGCTTTACAGCACATGTTGCGAATCCTATTATGCGGACCCTCGGCTTGGAGTCGTTCTATCTGTGGTTGTCGCTCACTGGTACAACAAGCCGCTGTCTCACCGCCCTGTTTCTCACTAGTACAAACAGCTCAGAACCAAGAGACTCCTATCTTTTTACTTGAAACTCACTGTAAATTCTCACCTCTCACACCGCCAAAAGCCTGCTTGTGATCGTGATAGAGCGGGTCGGAGCTAGAAGATCAACTCCTAGGGTATAAAGCAGCAGCTCCCACGCCCCAACTCTACCTCCTCACCCACACAGCTCCTTGTTTCTGTTCCACTTCTTCTGCCTTCTTCTCTTCAACATCCACAGCCCTTACACACTGCTGCAACAGCACCAAGCTCTCGACAACAACAACACAAGCCTGCTCCTCAACTGCCACTATCCATCCACTGCAGATCAGATCCAGGTTCATAGCAACTCCAAGTGTAAGTTCAAAGCCTCGAGGCTCTCCCTTTGCACCTTCTCTAGCGGCTGTATGCCTATCGTCATTGGTAGCCTTGCTTTCAACTGCGTGGCGCTGGTTGGTCTGCTGCGTTCTTTCCTCAAACGCGCAGTCACCACATCAACAGTAAACACGGCAGCTACAAGCCTGCGCTGCCTTACTTTCCTTCCCTTGCTCCCCACCCCCCCACCTTCTCTCATCATTTGCCTGCCTCGGGCTCGTACGTCTTTCGCTGTACTTCGCTTCCTGCCAAGCAGGTTCACTAACTTATCACAGCTTCTAACATTCTTGATACATCTAGCTTGAAAGATCCACGTCTGAGACAAAGGTACGTGGGTTTCTAGATCCGCAAAGTGGGTTGCGGCGCTTGCTACACCTGCTCGCCGTTTGCTTCATTGGCCTTGCCAATGGACAGAGCCGGCATTGCTCTTTGCATACCTGCCCGACTCGTGCTAACACACCACACAGTACAACATGGCCGGTGCCAAGAAGCAACGCGGTCACACGAACCAACAGCCTAAGGATTCTTCCAATGGCTCCTCGTCTGGTTCGCGTGATGCGACTCAGCGCTCCATCCCTCGTTACGATGGTAACCGTGATCCCAATGTCGGTGTGCTCGAATACACCCAGCCCGGTGACCTCAAGAACATGTCGGAGTTCCTTGGCCTCACAGGCTGGTATGCCGCCCGCGGTGTAAGTATAAATGCTTTTCCTTCCTAGCCTGCGCATCTACCCCCATCGCTTCCGCTACTCTTGCACGCGAGGATGTGCATTAGCTCTCAGTCTCTGGGCCCGCTGGTGCATGAAGTCGTGTCAATGTCTCTAATTCCTTCTCTTTCGTCCACATGTCACAACATCCTTCTCGCAAACATATGGGCTAACACCAAATTATAGCAAGCACTTCCTCAAGGCCTCCCAGAGCGTCCGAAAAACTTCAACTCTTTTGGTAGGGAGTGCGGTATCACCTTGAACACTTTCAATGTCCTCAAAACTCCCAACGCCATTGTACACCAGTATGATGTTCAGTTCTCAGGAGATGCCAAACCAACAGATTACACCAAGCGTGTTTTGCTCAAGAAGATCTTCCACTCGAGGGGAGTCAAGGCAGCCCTTGGCGAACCCTCTAATCTCTGGATCTGGGATGGCAACAAGCTTGCTTGGTAGGTCATTATATTTCCAAGTCATCAGCTCAATAACTAACAGCGGCTCAGGTCTGGAAATCGCCTCGGTCGTGATGATTTTCGCGTCACCGTTGATCTTGACCAGGAGGAAGGTAGGCCTCCCGGCAAACGCGGCAACAAACATACACTTCACCTTCGCTGGTCCCGTCAAGTGGACTTCAACACTCTGTCTGCCTTTCTAGCAGGTCAAGCATCATGGTCGCCAGAGTGTATCGATATCATCAACTTCCTCGACCACGTTATGCGCGAAGGTCCTTCGCAGAAGTACACACAAATCAAGAAGTCGTTCTTCCAGCGTGGACAGCAGCGTTTCGACCTTGGTGGTGGTGTAGAAGCTTTCAAGGGCGTTTTCGCGTCACTCCGCCCCGTGCTTGACGACCGGTTCAACAAGGGTCTTTCGGTCAATGTTGACGTTGCCAATGGTACATTCTGGCGCGCCCAGCACCTTACTTCTGCTCTTATGAACGTCTTCGGTTGCACTGGGCCTCAATTTGCGCAACGCTTCAAGGCGGCACGCCATGACTGGAAAACTTCGGCTCTCAAGAGGGACCTTCGAGTTTTCCGACGCCTTCATGTTCTCACAACCCATCTCCCAGTACCAGTTTATTGGGTCATTGATGACTTCGTGGACATGGACGTTAACGAAGCTAAATTTCCAAACCCCGATGATCGTACCAAGCAGATTTCGGTTGCTCAGTACTTCAAGAAGAAGTACAACATGAACGTTATGCAGGGTAAGCTCAGAACCTTGTGGATGTATATTACCAATACTAATTTCCTTCAGGTGTCCCCGTAGTGAGGATGACCAAGCAGATTCAGAAAGGCGACGTGTATATGCCTATCGACGTTCTCAAGATTGGCGAAAATGAACGCTATAACACCAAGCTGTCTGATGTGCAGACCTCAGCCATGATCAAGTTTGCTGTCACTCTTCCGAGGGATCGTTGGGCTGCTGTTCAGGCCGGTGTCAAACTTCTCGACTGGTCGAATGATCCTTATCTTCGCCACTATGGTCTTCAGATCAGCCCCAACGCTTCTAAGGTAAAGGCTCGCATCCTACCATCACCGGCTGTTCATTTTGGTCAAGGATCCAAGGATGTCCAAATAAAGCCTCAAGATTTGATACAGGGCCGATGGAGGCTCGATGGGTATGTCTAACCTCTCGATCCCTTCTTATGCCTGGGCATACTAACACACGTCAGGCGCAAATTCATTTTGAACAACAAGGATCATCCAATCAAAGCCTGGGGTATCTGCGTCATCCAAGGCCGTGGAGCGCCTCCTCAACCTGCGGTCGAGGCATTCGTCCAGAAGTTCATTAGGATCTATGAAGGCCATGGTGGTGTGATTTCAGCTCATCCCCAGCACGGCAAGAAGCCTTATATGGGCCCTGGTAACTTGGCTGATGGCGGAGAGGCATGTTTCCTCTCACAGAATATGTATAAGTTCAATGCTAACTTCTAGCAGTTGGTGTCAAAACTCTGGAATCAGACTGGTAATCGGTAAGTGCTTGCAAATCTGAGGATACCGTCATCGTTGCTAACGAAAAGCAGGTACAATACCATGCCCAACTTCTTGATCTTCATTGTCAACGACCGAAACATCGACACATATCGCCGTATCAAGAAGTCTTGTGATATTCGCTTCGGCGTCGCTTCTCAAGTCATGCAGGCCAAGCATGTCCTAGCAGCGTCTGACCAGTACATTTCCAATGTTTGTATGAAGGTGAATGCAAAGTTTGGTGGCGCTACAACTATTACAAAGTCGTCTGTCATTCCTAGGGTTGCGCCCAAATCTAGCAGTAGTAAGTTATACGTATAATTCGACTTTCTGGTCGACTAACTTTGTCCAGCCACCACCATGGTCGTCGGTGCCGATGTCTCTCATCCAGCTCCTGGTGCTGGTTCGGGTGAAGCTGCATCTTTTGCAGCTATCACGGTCTCGGCTGATCCGCTCTTCGCGAGGTATTGGGCGGAGGTACAGACCAATGGCAGCCGTGTAGAGATGGTCACGACCTTCAACATCGATCAGCATTTTGGTTTCATGGTCAAGAACTGGATGCAGAAAATTGGACAGGGCAAGCCTCCACAGCGCGTCCTGTATATCCGTGATGGCGTGAGCGAGGGTCAGTACAAGGCAGTACTTGAAGAGGAGGTCCACGACATGAAAGAGTGTTTCAAGAAGCTTGGTTGCAAGGAGGTGCCGAAGTTCACTGTCGTTATCGCCGGCAAGCGCCACCATATCCGTTTCTTCCCAGAAGCTGGCAAGGGCGATCGCAACAACAACCCTCTGCCAGGTACTTTGGTTGAGAGTGGGTGCACTCATCCGTTTGAGTTCGATTTTTATCTGTGCTCTCACGTGGCAATCAAGGGTACTGCACGCCCCATTCACTATCATTGTATCCTTAATGAAGGCGAGTGGGCCGCCCCCGAGCTGCAGTCCTTCATCTTCGAGCATTCATATCAGTATGTTCGCTCTACAACTCCAGTCTCACTTCATCCGGCGGTCTACTACGCTCACTTGGCTGCTGATCGCGCTCGCGCTCATACCAGCGACAGTCCTATCTCGTCTGGCAAAAAGGAGTCCAAGGCCGATAGGCCAAAGTCGACTACAGGATCGGGTAAGAGCGTGGAAGTGGCTCCTCTGATGCCAATGCCCAATGTCCGCGGCTTGAAGGAGGTCATGTGGTACATCTGAGGTGGCTATGCTCCCATCACGCTCTGCGTGTTTGGAATGCAATGGGTGGAGATGGTGACGGATTTGGAGATTGGTGGCTGGGTCTTAGGTGGTTTTCTTTACAAAGTCTATAGGCATACTGGAAATGGAGGGCATGTGGCTATCTTGACGATGCAAAAGGTTGGGTCGTTGGATCCCGGAACCTTCCCACACGGTTCCTCAGACTATCTAGGTAGCTGAGCATCTATCGGCAAATGACTACACATAGATTATTCTGGAAAGCACTTGACTGGTTTGCAATGGCAGTAGTGCTAACACGGTAAAGCTAATTAGGTGCAGGTATCGTGTGCATGGCTAGAGTTGTTAGGGGTCAAGGTATGTAGCGTCCAAATTATTTACCTTCGCTCCACAAGCTTACGCAGAAGAGAAGGGGGTAAGCAGACGCAGAAGAAGTTGCTCTGAGCTCCTTTTTCCCCTCTAGACATCCTCAATGGTTGAAGAACGTAGAGTGAATAAAGGGCTGTTTCAGTTTATGGAGCAGAAAGGAGGGCGAGCGTGGACGCGATGAAAACCCAGAGAGATTTCCGGATGACTAAGACGACACTAGAGGGAAAAAGGCAAGGCGCGGTTAGGCGAGGATGGGCACGTGTTTGCAGCGAATTGGGCCTGGCGGATTACAGCGAACGAGAATGGAGGGGCAGGGGTGGAGCCAGTCTAAGGCGGGGCTGCGTTTTGTTGTCTTGTGCGCGCAGGTGTGACTCTCCAGTCTGCAGCACATTGCACATACAACACACACCTCACCCCATACCTACGCCTTTGCCCCTCCTTGAGCCCAAGACCTGGACGCGATACCGCCACACGCAACCTGACCCACGATACAACATACATACACACATACACACATACGCACACAATGTCTTCTGCAGGACGTGGTCGCGGCGGCAAGTTCAACAAGGTCAAGCGTGGAGGCGGGAAGAAGTTCTCGCGGGATCTCCAGCCACTGAACGCTGATGGCGAGGTTGTGGGCATGTGGGGTGTGAGTGTTGCCATACGTCACCCCAGAGGGCTCGGGGCTAATCTTAGTACGCAGGAGCAACCAGACAAGGTCGACGAAGAATCCGACGAGGAAGAGTCCTCGGAAGAAGAGTCGAGCGACGGCGATGACAAGCCCGAGCAGGCCGAGATGACACGCGAGCAACGTCGCGAAGCAGCAAAAGCCCGTAAACAGGCCGCGATAGCGAAGAAGACGCAAAAGGTTGCTGAGCCTGGCGACCTCCCCACCGACTCAGATGAGTCTGAAGACGACGACATGCCCGCAAACCCAAACCACACTGCAAAGGCCCGTTCGCAGGCGTCAAAAGCACCAGAAACTGCCGAGTCTGCTGAAGGCGCTGGCAAGGGCAAGGGCAAACAAGATGTATCTCAGCTCTCTCGACGTGAGCGTGAGGCTTTCCAGGCACAGCAGGCCAAGGAGCGGTACGACAAGCTGCATGCCGAGGGCAAGACGGAACAGGCACGCTCCGACCTAGAGCGCCTCAAGTTGGTCAAGGAGCGTCGCGAAGCAGAAGCTGCACGCAAGAAGGCTGAGGCCGAGGAGCGCGCCGAGCTAGAGAAGGAGAAGGCCGAGCTCATGGAACGCGAGAAGAGGAGACGGGAGCAAGCCATGGGCAAGAAAGAGCGGCTGGCCAAGGGGGGGAAGAAGAAGGCGTAAATACAAGCCTGTTAGGCCACGTCTCGATGCTTCTGTATTGCATAGCCTGCGTTGTCGACTTATGTAGCCTATAAGGTACCAGAAACAATTTCGTCGACGATGACTTTTGTGAATTCTAGGCTCCATGCCCACGTTTGTCTATCTCGAACTTTCTCCTCCTAAAAATACGAGTTCGTATGTTCGTATGCTGGCACTCAGCCCTTTTGCAGCTGCAGAACACCCCGCCAATGACGCCACGGTTCGTCGAGCGCGAAAGAACGCGACTTCGCCACGACTGCAACTTGCATATAAATACATCAATGCCACTATTAATTTCTGGTAATAACCGCTATCAACGTCTTAATAGCGTCAATCTTTCTTTTCAATATGGCTGATTCCGCAGATGCGCATTCCAATTATGAAATCTTTCGTGATTGTTTGAGCGAGCCGGTCCTGAAAGCACTAGCAATGCCAGTCGAAAAGCCGAAGTCGAAAGAGAAACGGATCGTGAAAAAATCTACAAAGGACAAGAGTGGCAGCAATGGGGAGATCAAGGTCAAACCCGAAAGAAGCGAAGAATTCTCGAGCAGCAACGGACACACATCAGACGCAGAGGACCTAGGAGAGTTTATCGAATATCTGGGCAGCGTCATATTTCCATGTCTCCCTCTTGAATTAAGAGCCCTCACGTATTTAAAATACAAAGACTCTTCTTCTCTTCAAGATACCTACTCGACTCCTCTATCTTCCTCAACATACACACATCTCCTGGATATCATATCACCCGACGCAATTGATAGTCTCGAAAGCTATGGCCTTCTTCCACCCTCTAGTGACATCACTGATCTACGTAACCTCCTTCTTCCAGTACTCAACGCCTACATCACTACAGTAACAGCAGCCCCTCCCATTTGGAGCACCACTCGGACCACCGAATGCGAGCTATGCCTTCGTGATTGGGTGCCGTTGACATACCATCACTTGATCCCGCGATCCACGCATGACAGGGTTATGAAACGAGGTTGGCATACTGAAGAAAAGCTGAATAGTGTGGCGTGGTTGTGTCGGGCCTGTCATAGCTTTGTGCATCGGTTGGCGAAAAATGAAGTATTGGCCAGGAGCTATTATACCGTGGAACTCATTCGTGGGGGTGGGGTCGAAGAAGATCTGGAGAAGAAGAAAGAAGTTGAGGCATGGGTGGGGTGGGTTGGGGGGGTAAGATGGAAGAGTAGGTAGTTGGAGCCTGGTGCGGGGTGGCACGGTTGATCATATCACCCATACTACATGAGTTTATCTTACAAGCCTATAACATATATTTATGTGAGTTTTGTGGCGGTGACTCCACCAGAAAAGGGAAATGCGGCGGTTAATGTTTGTTGGTGGCTGTATATCCACCATGCGTTTCCTTATGTTTCCGAGTGAGCAATAGAGTAAGCCTGGCAATACCTCAAGACAATGCCCGGTGCCCGGCGCCAGCGCCAACCCAGAGACTTGTGTCTTACAGCCTAGAGGTTGGTCGCACATGGCGTTCCCAAAACAGTTGTGGATATGAGAAATGACTCTAATTGGAATCTTACATAGGGCATCCCTTATTCAAACTTGACATTTCTTGAATTTGTGATGCCTAGTAGTGGGTCTGATTACTTCGCCGATGATCGAGATCCGGTTAATGGACGGTTTTGAAGGAGCCTTGGCCGCTACAGGGTGAGACCATGTGAGGTACTTGGGTTCCCATCGGGCTATACGTGGAGGCTACAATCCTGGAGCCTCGCCATTTCCTCGGTACATATTCTTACCCCAGTGCCTATAAATTGATTACGCCTCTGCCGCCCTCGTGTGACTTGTTTCTTTACTCATGTTATATTAATATATTCTGGGAGACAATCAACCCTCACCGCCCTAGCGTCGGTGCTCTACTCTCTCTCCATTCAAACGTACACTCCTCACTCCAATACATCTCACCAACACCACCATCTCCAAAAGAACATACAGCTATGGCAGACAGTACATCTTCCTTCCCGTGTCCAAACCACCGCATCCACCAACACAGATTCCTCGAACTGGGCCTCGATTCGGGCTCCAACCAACAGCCGTACTTCCGTGCCATGATTTTCTTCAACAAAAAACCTGGCCTGACAGACGATTTCTTCCACGATCATTGGAAGAGTATCCACGCAGATTTGACCATGCAGGTGGAAAATGCTGGTGTCAACTTTGTACGATATGTACAAGTGAGTTGCCAAACTGATTCCAAACACCGTACAAGAGGCAAATAGGAATGACAGAATGCTTCTAGTTCCATCACGAACAAAAGCACAAGGATGCGTTGGCGCCGCTGCTCGAAGCTAGTGGGGGTAGCATGACTATTTCGCCGTATGATGGCGCTGCAGAGTTTCATGCCGAGAGTGTGGAGAAGTTTGTCGAGTTCATGAAGAGCGTGTATGCGTCGAAGCACCTTGTCGGTACGTTATTGCTCTTCTTGTGTTATTATTCAAGTGGCTGGGCTATGTATACGACGCTGACATACTTTTTCAGGCTGTGGATCCCGCTTTGTAGATCTGGTCAAGGGGTATCATGTCATGAGTGGATATGACAATCTCATTTTTGGTGCAGGAATTCCAGGCATGGGGAAGAATGGGATCATGCCTGGCGACTCTCGGCTTAATGTGAAGGTCGAAGGTCGAGGCGAGGAGGCGTTAGGTGCTGAACAGCCCTAGGCGATTCGCTCTTTAGTGAAGAGAGTTGATGGAGTTCCGGAGTATCATGTAGTGGTAAGGTTGGGATCGAGTGCCGTCTACTGTTGTCACGAATATTCAATGTTTTGTATCATATAGTGTGGCTTAGAGAGGTTCCGTAGATTAATCGATGTTCTCAGTTCATCCCTAGCAGTCGTGAGGCTGTTGTGATTTTGGTTGAGTCCCATGAGGTAATCCATGCGATTGTTAAAATGGTAATCCCACATTCTCGATGATGGCCCAATCCTGTGTCGAAGAGGCCTTGAATATTCTGTTATGAATATCTAAGATCAGAATCCTGAAGAGTCAGACAAGGTGCTTTCCCCAAGTCTCGACTCATTCAATTGATGCATGTCGACTCGGCGATGTATATGCCCCTCCTCATATCAAGATGTTTAGTTTGGTTGCGTTTGAGGCGGCCAAAACTTGGTATGTATTGCGTCTCATATTCTTTGATAAAGTATCCATCCAAGTACTAATCAACGACAGAAACCGTGGCTACTGAATGATACTGGTGTACTTTATAGCAGAGCTGGCAATGGACGTCATGCACCTCGGTGATTCCATATTATCTATGCTGCGCTTGGTGTACGATGGGCATCGAGAACGAACGATTTTCTAAGAAGACAGTTCACGAGGACAATTTTATTTCAGTCAGTATCCACAGCATTGATGCATAGCCAGCAGCATCATGCTGTAGAATGAAACGCCTCTAACGAAGGTCTAGCTATGCGCCACTGGGCTGGGTCATCCTAGGCTCTTGTATCAACTGCAATCCAGGTCGTTGTAAGGTAAAAGGTATTGGATCGACACGAACCTCGCCCAATGTATAACCAACGGTAATTGACCCCGCTACAAAGTGGTGGTGAGATTGCCAAACCCTGCAGTTAAACGTGACGCCGCCGACGCTCTTTCCGCCACGATGGTAGTGCCGGCGCGCTTGTTGAGTGGTGAAGTCTATCTCAACCTCACCCCATGGAACGAAATTCTCGTCAACCCTTAACCTGGCCCTGCGGTCTCCGATATCATGCTCAATATCCGATGATTATTGACAACGATCCACATTTCTACAGGCAGGAACTCCATGCTAAACTAGTAATGTCAGAACCTTGCTATTTGGATTCTATTACGAGCTAATAGCCCCGCGCTACAGGTGACCTCGGAGAAAAGTTTGGCTCCGACCATGCCAGAACAAACACAGTTCTCCCGACACCCAGGAATGAATAATTACCGTGCCCATGGGCCACCAGCATCGTAATGTGGGGCATCATCGCGTGGCCCACCAGCCTCACGACGGATTGTGGATTAGTGGGCATGAAGTCGTGTCGCCCAGCTTTCGCCCAACATGGAGAACAACACCACGGAGCCCCGAAGTGGAGGCCGCTACCCCTTGTTCGAAGCTCTCCTGACCTGTCCCACCACCTGAGAAAAGGTTGTCGCGCTCAGCATCTAGCCTTGGAAGCGGCTATAGTTCGGTGCTTTGGAGAATAATTCCCTATTGAATATGCCCGCTTGAAAGCAGCCGACGTTATTGTCCTCCCGCTTGGCCCTAGGGATTTCGGGGCGCTCACGCGGTTCGAGATACTGCTGGGGACTGGAATCTAGGCGGCTTTGTCGGGCGAGGCCGAGGGCTGACGGATCCCTTACGCACGACTACAGCAAAATTTTCAATCTTTATTTTCCGCCCTCATTTTCGACTTTTTCCCCACTGCGATCCAAGTGGGTCGGCTCTCGATTTGAAGCATGTGGCACCCACGCACCCAAACTCGTTTCAAGCGGCCATGCTAAGCCCCGACGCTAGAAGAACACTAGCTCCAGGGTCATCTCATCCCCGTGAAACTGGACGCCGCAAGTCCTGAAGGTAAATACCGGATTACTATGTAGACCTCTATCGAGTCTGTAAAGCTAGTACAATACGTACTGTCGGTGTCGGCCCGTAGACTTCAGTTTAAGTGCATAACGGGTCGTCAAGGCGTCCTCTTGATTAGTATCATCGCTTGCGCACGTCCATGACCAAGAGCCGTATCGCTTCGTATAGCCACTGCGCGGATGATCAGCACACCCAACAACGAGTATCAGATGCTCCCGTTAGCTTGTATCAGGCCTTGCACTCACAACAAGACGGCAAACGCCCATGGGAGTCGAGAATCGGAGCCAGTGGCCCACTACTCCACCGTCACAACTCTGGCGGCTTGTCTGCTGATGGCGCCGCAAAGTAGCATTGCACGCTGGAGCCCCGTCAATGGTGGGGTGCCACTCCAGAAGGAGATGGGAATGCGTCTGGTGACACGCATGTGAAAGACACCATCCATTCAGCTTACTCGTTCACTGTCGCTCCGGTGTCTGCTGTGCGCGACGATAGGATGCCTAACAACAGGGTTCTCCAGAACGCCGCACGGGTGTGGCGAGCAAAATGGAATGGTGACAACTATGCCAATGGCGCCACCATGCTTATGGACGCGACCATTCGTTGGGTCATGTCCCGTTGGAAGATCAAGTCCCCATGCAACACGCGGGACGTAACAGCAGTAATTGCAGCTAATCTTGCACTTCTCGCCCTAGTCCTATGAGACCAGGCATGTGGTACACACGGGGCACTCTAGCCGTCACGGGACAACCATGTTTATTGGAGACGCTGGCCTTGTCAGCATTTCCAACCTTGCCGCTTAGGACATGCCGGCCAATCACGTCTATCCATCACTAATGCACGCGGAGGACCAGGCGCCTGGCAGTCCAACCGACAAGCTGCGGTGTCGTATGGGAGTCTTGTCCCGATGCTTATACCAAACGATCGCTTTGGGCTGGGTCGCCGCAATGTCTAGCCGTAATTCAGGCCAGCACAACAGGCAAAAAAGATGATTAAAAAATAGCACACCGACGCCATGTGGCTTCGGAAGGGGTGACAGTTGCAAAACTACCATGGTAGCTAGTCTTCGCCATCATGTGTTCCTGTACGAAGAAAAACGGTACGGCAGGGCAAAGCGACTGACGGTCGCCAGACCAACTAGCGTTTGCTTTGATCCCAATTTGACCAGCCACGGGTTTCGGCAGGGATGGGCCACGAAAAATCTGCAGGTCTCGCCAGCCATAATGCAGCTAAAGTCGGCATCGGCTGCAGTTTGGTCAAGCCTTGGCGCCCCAGGTTCCACTTCTCCCCAGGCGCATCTCGTCCCGGACCAACTGTTGTCTTGCCTGATCTAGCGACATACCCGGTCATATGGCGGTAACTATGCAGAGCAACCCTTGATGTCTGATCGCAGCGTGCAGAGCATGTCGGACCAGACAGTCGCTGAGCGAACGAAAGAGCTGGAGAAGTCAGTCTGAGCCGCGTGCCAGGCACGAAGCCCCCAGGTATGCAGATGTGCCCACCGCTAGGGGCCGTTCGAGACGAGCGACCCATGGGAAGCTCAATCCTTCTGGAAGTGGGAGATGCGGAGTAGAGCCCTTATTCAGCCTAGTCTAGGATGCACAATGTTACTGTACCCATTTACCAGAAGCCACACACACGCGCGCCGTGCTGCAGTATCACCGCTGTTGGGATCCGATATTAAAAGCTTGGGATCACCCACCGCTGCCTTTCGAAGATATCCCCAGCTCGTCCTCCCTTCATTGCTGCGCGGGACTCCTCTTCTTGGACGAAGAGCCTCATCTTTCTAGTTCAATCATCTTTCAGCAGCTCAACACCAAACTATCCAAGATGCCAGGCGGAGGTGTTGTCCCTGTCACCGGCACTGCCGATGTCAGTCGCGTCGAGGCTCCCGTCACCGTGCGGGCCTACCTGATTGTTGCTTTTGCTGCTTTCGGTGGTATCTTCTTTGGATATGATACTGGTTGGAGTAAGTAGTGTGATAGAATGTGTATATGAATGTAGCCTGACATAATAATAGTGGGTGGTGTCCTCAACATGGACTACTTCATCAAGCAATATACCGGTCATGAATACCCCGACATTAAGTTCCCAGGTCTCGACAAAAAGGACCCCAAGATCGTTGAATACCGCAACAAGCAATTCTCCATCTCGTCATCGAATCAGTCTCTTGTGACTTCTATCCTCTCCGCCGGAACCTTCTTCGGTGCCATCATTGCTGGTGATGTTGCCGACTTCATCGGACGTCGCGTTACCATCATCTTGGGATGTGCTATCTTCTGCGTCGGTGGTATTCTTGAGACTGCCTCCACTGGTCTTGGTGTCATGGTTGCTGGTCGTCTCATCGCTGGTCTTGGTGTCGGTTTCATCTCAGCCATTGTCATTTTGTACATGTCCGAGATTGCCCCCAAGAAGGTCCGTGGTGCTGTTGTTGCTGGTATGTTTCCTTGTAGAATCGTACCTTGATCATGTACTGACTTGCCCAGGTTACCAATTCTGCATCACCATTGGTATCTTGCTCGCCAACTGTGTTGTTTATGCTACCCAAAACCGCCGTGATACTGGCTCTTACCGTATCCCAATTGCCGTCCAGTTCCTTTGGGCTATCATTCTTGCTGTTGGTCTTGCTCTACTTCCAGAGTCTCCCCGTTACTGGGTCAAGAAGGGCAAGCTCGACAAGGCTGCCCACGCTCTTGGCCGTGTCCGTGGCCAGGCTCTCGATTCTGAGTACATCCAGGATGAGCTTGCTGAGATCATTGCCAACCACGAGTATGAAATGTCCGTTGTTCCCCAGACCAACTACCTCGGTTCCTGGGCTGCCTGCTTCTCTGGAAGCATCACCAACCCTGCCTCGAACTCTCGCCGCAGTTTCGTCGGTATCGCCATTCAGATGATGCAACAGCTTACCGGTATCAACTTCATCTTCTACTTTGTAAGTATTCGTCAGTATAATTTGCAAATTCATGCTAATTTAGTGTAGGGCCCCGTCTTCTTCCAGCAGCTCGGCTCCATTGACAATCCCTTCTTGATCGGTCTTGTCACCACCCTTGTCAATGTGTGCTCCACCCCCGCTTCCTTCGTCATGGTTGAGAAGATCGGTCGCCGCAACATCTTGATTTGGGGTGCCGCCGGTATGGTCATCATGCAGTTCATCGTTGGTGCTATTGGTGCTACCGCTGGCAAGAACACTGCCGATCACCCCGCTAACCCCAATGCTACCCGTGCCATGATTGCCTTCATCTGCTTGAACATCTCCGTTTTCGCTACTACTTGGGGTCCCGCTGCCTGGATCGTCATCGGCGAGATTTTCCCTCTTACCATCCGTTCCCGTGGCGTTGGATTGTCAACTGGTAAGTGCAGACTCTGTAAATCGGCATGGAATTATATCTAATAATGACAAAATAGCCTCCAACTGGTTCTGGAACTGCATCATCGGTGTCATCACACCCTACCTTGTTGCCGACCGACCCGATTCAGCCAAGCTCGGCTCCAACGTCTTCTTCATGTGGGGCAGTCTCTGCATCATTTCCTGTAAGTTGAATCTGTTCTATAATGAACTTTGAGCATCAGCTAATATCACTAGTCCTCTTCGCCTACTTCTTCGTTCCTGAGACCAAGGGCCTCACCCTCGAGCAGGTCGACAAGATGTTGGAGGAGTCTAATCCCCGTACCTCCCGCAAGTGGAAGCCCCATAGCACCTTCGCATCCGAGATGCGCCTTGGTGAGAAGCACATTGAAATCCCTCTCGAGAATGTCACCGCCAAGACTGAGACCTCCGCCGCATAAGCGTGTCGCTCTGGTGGTTTATTGTAACTGGATACACGATATGTAGTATGGAAATGCGCGATGAGGTGATTGAAGGTGGTAATCTGAAGCTACGATACTGCATTGATGGTAGTTGAACAGGCTTCATAGTTAATATTATACCCATGGAACTAGTTGCTGCTAGGCTCCTTCACATATATTAACAATTTTGACTCTTATTTGCTATAATTTGTACGTAGGAGTATTCTTAGTCCAAGGATCACTCTAATTGATGTTATATTCTCAGCATTGCCATTGTCCGTATTTATTATGCGCTTTATTCTTACGCTTTAACATAGCGTGTGCATCCGTATTGTTTCAGAGCTGTACTTGTATCTTCTTATTACACACTTCTGAAGCTTTATTCAAATCTACATCTTGTACCTCTATATTGAACATGCTAATGCATCCAACGGCGCCTATATGCCATATAACGCTTTCATCAGAATTATACTTAGCGAACTCGAAATACCCAAATACATGGCAGTTTTCGACATATTTCCCTAACCTTGACTCCATGCCAAACAACCGCTCGCGATAGGCAGATAGCTCCCGACCCGAACAATGCAGCTTATGACGTGCAGCTAGTGCAACGTAGCACCTCGGATACCAACCTTGGTACGCAATGAGCACGAGGTGCCATTCTCACGGAGAAAAAAGGTTCTCTCGAAGTTGTTACATGGTTGTGCAAAAAGGACCGATTCGCAGAGGAATCAAACTCGTGTTGCCATGACGATAAAGATTATACGAACAAAACGCAACGCCAATAGGAACCCATTTCGTTCGTACAAGGACACTAAGGAAATTAACAAACCTATCTCTTTAACGAAGAGGATAGCTAGTAGTGAGATTTGTGTACCTAGGCAATGCTTTGGTGCCCTCAAAGCTTCCGTGCAACACATAGGGTATGCCTAGCATGTCAAGGTGCGGTGGCACAAACAGAAATAAAAGGCCTCGGGTGAGTCGGAGATTTCTGAAGCGAGGTACAAGTTCCAAAGGCTGAACTAAGGTGGTGTATTGATATGCGTTGGGGTGTTCTAGACCTTGTGATATGCATTTCGACGCCCGCATGTTGTGGTCAATGCAGTGCGAGTGCTGTCAAATTATCGTGCTGATGTTGTGTTATAGGAATGCAATTTGAGCCCAGTCAAGAAGTTGTAGAACCGGGATGATAAAGTGGTGTCGTTTCCTATTATGCAGATAAGAGTGATTAAATTTAGAGTGGTGATTTACATGCAAGGTTTTTAAATAAGAGAGGTGTATTTACGTGGCACCGGGTGAGGTGCAAAAGATTGTAACACTGCTTTGCACTGAATAAATGTAGAGCCAGATCATTCCTAGTTCCAGCCTCAGGGTACCGACGTGAGTTGTGCCTTTTGATGCAACGTTTCGTTCGGGGTTCTCCTTCTATAGGCGTAGTGATATTTGAAGTCTCGGTTGATCGTGGAGTTTTGAAGTCAGCCTTACTGTCATGGCAATGCCATCCAATCATCATATGGCATAGGCGCAAGCACCACCATCAAGGGGTACAATTAATTTCCACGTAGAACATACGTTACTTGTCACATGTTGACCAATTCTATACAGTATCATCTCCAGGTTACCTAGGCACCAAGGTGTTGATGAAGTGGACCCCACTAAGTTTCTATGGAGACGTTACGCAGCTAATAAACTCTATTGGAATTGTCGTTCTACACAAAATACATGCGAAAATCTTACATCCCTCGTCAAGCTAATGTTGGAATTCAACATGTGTTCCCTAGTCAAAGTTAAGAATGTACAGGATCAGGTTCCTCCTCGTACTAGCCTTTGCCAATAACCCAAGGGAGCAGTCACAACTAGTATACCATACAACCCTGAGAAGCTAAGGGTTTTCAATTTTCGTACTGTCTTTGGTGTGGACAGCGACAAATGTTGAGCTCGCGTGCTTGAGGTCTACGTTCAACAATGTCACATTCCTAACACAAGCAAACTGTTGCAGCGACAAATACACGCAACCACTATTAGTTGTTCACGACGAGATTGAAAGCAAGGCATTGCAATGTCGTAAGGAGGATATCTAAAGTAATGGAGAATTATGCAAGCAACAACACCGGCTCTAATGCGGTTACCAAGTTCGCGACGCATAACAGTTACTTGCTTACGTTCTGTTCCCTCAGAAAAGTCTCCACGTTATGACCTTTGTTTGCATCAATGTTCTGGTCCAACTGCTGTTCCTCCGGACTCTTTGTTTGCACTGGTGCTTCTACTTTTTCTTCTTTCTCTTTGCTACCAGTTGCAGCACCCAGCACAGTGTTGACCGTGGATGTTACAGTGGTGGATGCTTGAGTAGTAACATTCTTTGCCTGATCGACGTAGCCGGGTGCTACCGGCTGCTCTGGTTCTGGAAGGGGAGTTTCTTTTGGCGCCTGACCAACCGTATTTGGCTCCATCGTTATCGTCTCATCGCCGTGCCCATGGTCGTTGACTGCAGCATGTGGCGTGCCCTCTGCAAGTTGGCCTGACGCGTGCGTGTGATCCTGCTGCACGAAGCGTGTTTCTGATGTACCTTCTCGAATAGCTAGTTCGGTCTGTGCTGGGGTTACTGAAGACCCGTGTGGTGGTGTATCAGTGACTGGAGGAGTATCAGAAGGAGGGGTTTCATCAATTTCTTCGCCAGAATCAGGGGGCTGTGTCGCTGTACCGACAGTTGTGAGTGGGTCGCCTGGTTCGAATGCAGGTGTGTTTGGCATTGGGGCAGTCCTCCATCCGACAGGGTTGGGAATGGTGAAGACCAATGTTCGCCTTGGCTGTCCATTCTCATTGCCGATGCCCCAGGCTTTCATTTCTCCATTAGGGCCCTCTTCCCACCTAATTGGCCCAATAGGAAACGTGTTTTTGCCGTTGTGCGTGTTAGGATTTTCCCACTTCATTTGCGCCTCAATCGCAGGTTCAATGTTTGGCATGGAGCCAGTCTCAAAGTCCAGTAGACCGCCGTATTTCTTGGGGATATTCTCAGGGTCAATGTATTGTGAGAGCGTAGGATAGACGTTCGCAGGAGAAAGGATAAAAATCTTAGAGACGGTAATGGGGTCAAACCAGCGCTTGACCCAACCCCAGACAGTAGGAAAGAAGGCAGGCGCGCCAACAATCTACGAATTGTGTTAGTTATCATTTTCTGGTGCACCATCTATTAGTGTTCAAACGTACAAATATCCTATCAAGCGTCTCTGGGTAGTGCGCAGTTGCCAGAACCGAAGCATCTTGCATGTGATTTTTCAGGTTCCAGAATTGCTTCAGTCCAACTCCGCTAATGTCTACAATATTGTTGCTTTGAGAGATTGGCGTCTCGGGGTGATTGCGGGGCACCATAGAGCATAGTGGCGTTACGAATCGGGTCAACGACTCGTACAAAGCAAATAGTCGGACATTTTTGGTCAGAACATTGGGCAGCGTGGTCTTGGATTTGGCGAGGTTCTTCTCGTATGCTGAGATATTCTTGGTATTAAGCGGCGCAACATCGAAGAGGTATAGTGGAATGCCGCGCTTGTCGCGTCGACCGATCCATTGGGGGTACTGTTTTGGGCTGTCAGACATGACTAGTCGTGGAGGCGTACAAGCACAACTACGTACTAGACGCCGTGTTTGTTCGTACTCTTCGGTTTCAATGGTCTCGAAGATCTCATCCAACTTGTTGTCTTTTCGCCAGTCTTCGGTGTCTTTGAATTGCTTGAAGGCTTCCTGGGGCACAAAACGGCGTGCGCGCAAGTAGCGCCTGTAGGCTGTCAGTGCCCCGCAAACGTGCCCTTTGAGCCTCCTCGTCGAGCGTACAGCATTGTTTCGTCGTCATGGCTGGCTTCTTTTCCTCCAGCAGCGGGTGTGTAGTAATTCTGGTCATGGCAGATTTTCTTGAACGCGTCAAGCTGCTCTTGCTGATTGTCGGACAAATGAGACAAGTGCCCCGCAGGATACTGCATCGACTCGATCCTTTGAAGGTCTGCCATGGCCGCGCAAGGGTTAGAGATGCAAACGGAAGAGATCTAGGGTGTTAGGAGCATCGAGAGCGACGACAAAGAGATTATCGTTCACCAGGGCGTCATCGTGTAAACGCCCTGCGGCGGACAGCGGCAGTGATGTCAATTTAGCGCCCCATGTGTGGCTGCAGCACGGTGCCAAATGTCATGTCCGAGGCCGGCCAATGGCGATCCGGACCAACAATGGACCATCCGGTGAGATTGGGAGCCATCTGCAGCCACCTTTGGCTGTTGGCTTGGGCCTATGTTGCGAGCTTTGTGCGCAATAGGACCTTTGTGTGGAAGCCGGCGTGAAATGTGGTTTCCGCAGTGTTCCGGGGGCTTGCCAAGAAATGCTCAGGGAAGACAGCCAGTTGTCAGGACCGGTATGACGGCATTCCCATCTCCGTCCCGAGGCTCTTTGTTTGCCATTCGAGATCTAGATAGATAGAGATTTAGCATCTCTTGGGTGATCTCCAGATGAAACCACTATGGCTCGTACAGGCTAGTGGTGGGGACACGGCGGCCTGGGTATCTATAAGATCTTTCCTGGTAGACATAATTGTACTAAACATAGTGCGAAGGAAGCTAGTACACGTTATGTTCACTACATAGCTAGCAAGTGGATCTACTACGTAAGTATATCCTCTAACGCTGTCCCTTCACACCTCCTCTCGTGCAATCCTGCCTAGTTCTCAATGTGCGCGACAGTCCGAGATGCCGAGAGCGGAGATTAGATAAGCGAGACCAGCGACTGCATCGCTAATCATCCATCGTCATCAACGACATCCCCTTTGTGACGGGATGGTTTATTCTCCAACCGACCATTTACTGCCACAGGGTTGGTAACAGCTTCCTACACCTTATCCTCCATTGTCCTGCCATATATCTTAGCAGGGTTGTCAGATATAACCATGTCAACCTTCACAACCCTCCCCACCGAGATCCTAGAGACTATATTCCTAGACCTCGATCCTTACTCTCTGATATCTGTGTCGCAAACAAGCAAGCTCGTCAAGCATCTGGCCTTAGACTCTCCTATCATATGGCGGCACCTTTGCCAGACGCAATTCAGAAGCTGGCATCAGCGCCACAACATCGCCGCCAAGTTTGCGGGGCCACTGTCGGATGTGGACTGGCGTTCGCTCTATATTGGAAGGTGTAAGGTCAAGACACGGACAAAGCGACTATTGGATCGCATCGTTGGCACACAGCATCAGCGGATAAGATATATGACAGAGCTTGCAAATATCGGGTACGATGCGAAAGATACACTTTTACGAGAGCTTGAGTGCCCAGATGACGCATACGACGTTTTGGCGAGGCGATACTATGCAAATGCGGTTCTGGAGCGAATACATCGTGAAATTGCCATTGATACATGGCAGCGTCTGCTCGAGCTTGACAACTTGCCACTCGAGGCAGCACTGGGCGCGTATGACATGTTCGCGCGCATGGGAGCTGATGTGGATTTGCATGTCATTGAGAATGACCTAGATCAACTTGCGGCATCTATCGTGAGAGAACACCCTGACTTTCGCAAACTAAGCCCAAGAATAAAAGCATCAACACTTGCTACTTGCCTTCGCGAACAGGGCTTCAAAGGGGTGCCTTTTAGATCATTCCGTGCTATTGGAAATTCCTTCATTGGATTGGCCCTAAGGTCTGCTGACCATGGCTCTTTACCGCTAATTTCAGTGGCAATCTATTGCGCCCTCGCCCGCCGTGTCGGCTTGGACGCTCGACCATGTGGCTTTCCCTTTCATGTTTACACGCTCGTTTACGCACCACCGAACCAAGATCTGAATGGAAAATACAAACCCTCAAGTGCATCTACGCTCGAATACATGTACATGGACCCGTTCCGCAACTCTGACGAAGTACATCAGGGCGATCTTAGGCACAAACTACGGGAAATGGGCGTACCACGCTCCGAGGACTCGCACTTTCTTTCCCATATTAGCACAAAAGAAATGGTGTTACGCACGGCACGCAACATCATGAACTCAGTACAAAGAGTACGAGACACACCATTGCTGAATCCGTCACCACAAACCCCGTGGCAGAGCTCCTTCATTGACACAGATAACGCCTTCTATGCAGCAATATGGTCCATACTGATCCTTAGCCCGCCTGACATATCTGGGGATTTTTCACAACGGCGTGCACTCCTTCCTTATTTACTGGATCATTTCGAGACACACTATCCATGGGATATCGCACTACTCGAGCAACGCATTATTCCCTTATTCTGTGGCCGACCAGAAGGGCAGCGCCTGCTACAAATTGTCCAAGAGAAGCATCATGCTAATTTGATACGCAAACCTACCGTGAAAAGAGACCACAGGGCTGTGAACGTGAGTTTCAAGGTCGGCCAGCTGTTCCGGCATAAGCGGTATGACTATGAGGGTGTGATCACGGGGTGGGATGTTAGTTGCGACCAAAGAGAAGAGTGGATCGAGAGTATGGGTGTAGACCGCTTGCCGAGCGGTAGAAATCAAGCATTTTACACTGTGTTGTATGTGTTTCCAAATCTTTATTTCGAAGGGTTGAGCTAACCTACAACAGGGTCTCTGATAAATCCGCCCGTTATGTTGCCGAAGAAAACATTGAGCCGGCCAACGACACTGAACCATCGCAAGAAATACTTAGACTGGCAGGGTATTACTTTAAGCGTTGGGATGGCGAAAAGCGTTTATTTGTTAGCAATATTCGGGATGAATACCCCGATGACTGAGCTTGTGAGCATATGGAGTGAGTTTGTCTGCGTAGTTGGTGACCTCGACACATTTCTGGTTTCTGTCTTTCATTACCATTTGCGTAGCCCGGGGAAATTATGAACATGTTATTTGAATATGGAATCCCTGATCCAAAGAGATTAATGTCAAATGGCAAAACACAGTTCACGTTTCATTGAGTCGTCATTTCATTTCATTATGTATCGTACACTGCTATCCTCATACCCCTAATACCCTGAACGAGACAGTGTTTACTGTTGGTGCGAGGCATGGCCACCCTTGACCCCTAGATCGTGAGCAAGCTTGCTGCCAGCTTTGAATGTGCCATCAGGGTTGCGCTAAACATTGTCAGTTGGAGGTTTTCAGTCTATTAGTGCCATATACTGACGCCATTTTCTTCAGTGGCCTGGACCTGGACCTTGTGGGTTACATGGCCGCCCTTGGCTCCCAGCTCCTTTGCAAGCTCAGAGCCCTTGGTGAAGGTGCCATCGGGGTTACGGTCGGCATGACCACTATCCGTGGACTGAGGGTAGGGTCAGCAAAGATCGGTGAAAGGCATGATGGGAAGAGACTATACCTCTTCGCTATGGGCACCACCGCGAGAGGCGTGTCCGCCTTTGGCGGCGATCTCGCGGAGCTCGTCCTTGGGCAAGTTGGCGAAGTTGGCAGGGTTGGAGGAAGCCATGGTAGTTGATGAAAAGTGTGTCTGTAAGGAGTAGAAGAATTGGAGAAAGTTAGAATGGACTGATGAGTGCAAGAAGTAGAGAAAGCTCTCGTGTTTATATGCCTTTCAGTGTTGCCATTTTGCTTGCTTTGCTAGGCAACACCACGTCATAAGAGAGTAAAGCTGCGGGTAAACGGTAATTCTGTGTCGATCAAACTCACAGCATAGCCTGATTTGCTGCCACAAGAGGCAGTCACACCTCTACGCGGTCATACCTCTGCATCGGTGTTCGTCTGAGGGGAATCCGCTGACATCATGTCACGTGCGTAAGTCGCGTCGCGCTATCACGTGGTGCAGAGTTTCCTTGTAGCCAATGAGGAGATGGCGGTGTGAGTTCGACCTGTCATGCCGACCGGAGACGCGTCTGCCTGACCCGGGGCTGGGAAAAAGCAAATGATAGTCAATGTCCTCGATGTTTAAGTTTACTATTCCTCCGGAATCTCTTCGCCCCCAATTGACTCAAACAACATTCAATTGAATAATTCAGATCTGGAAGACATGAGTCTCAAGCGCAAAGCAGCCGACGCAGCCACAGACGCAGCCAAGAAGTCTAAAGCTAATGGCAGTATCACTGCTTTCTTTGGAGCACCAAAGCCTAGCCCGAGTGGAAAGACTGGAGCTGCAGCCAGGTTCGATAGAGAGGCATGGATTGCAAATCTCACTGGCGAGCAAAAAGAGCTCCTGAAGCTGGAGATTGAGACCCTGCACGAGAGCTGGCTGCCACATCTTAAGGATGTTCTGCTGACACCACAATTCCTGGCTTTGAAGAGGTTTCTCGCACAGGAGCTGAAGAGCGGCAAGACCATATACCCGCCTATGAGAGATGTGTACTCTTGGTAAGTCTGGAATACACCCAACCACCGCTTGAGCATGCACATCGGGAGCTTACATTGTATGGCAGGTCACGCCACACTCCCCTGAACACCGTCAAGGTTGTTATCACAGGCCAAGATCCTTACCATGGCCCCAACCAAGCCCATGGCCTCTGCTTCTCCATCCGTCCTCCCACACCAGCACCGCCCTCTCTCCAGAACATCTACAAAGCCCTCAAAATCGACTACCCTGACTACAAGCCCCCGCCCAACAAAAGCGGTCTGCTGACCCCATGGGCAGAACGCGGCGTTCTTCTCCTGAACAACTGCCTGACCGTGCAGCGTGGCATGGCAGATTCGCACAAGGGAAAGGGATGGGAGCTTCTTACGCAAAAGGTATTTGACACCGTCGTCAAGACGAGGACAAATGGCGTCGTGTTTCTAGCCTGGGGCAAGTCGGCGCAGGATCGGACAAAGGGGATTCCTGTGGATAAGCATCTGATCTTGATGAGTGTGCATCCGAGCCCTCTGAGTGCATCGCGAGGATTCGTAAGTCGTGGACAGTCACTGTTTTGGGTGTGAATGCTAACGAGATCTAGTTTGACTGCCATCATTTTACCAAATGCAACGAGTGGCTTGTGCGGCGCTATGGAAAGGACGGTGGTATCGACTGGGATTTAAATCCAAAGGTGGATCCTGAAGAAGAGGAAATGGCAGCAGCAGTGGCAGCGGCAGAATTCGATGATGAGTAGCCGTTCCAAGTAGGATTGGTAGTGTGGTTTGGATTTTCATTGGAGTTTCGGAATTGTCATTGGGAGGTCTGGAGCAATGTCACCGAACTAGGAGGCAAATACCTACCGTCGATGAAATACCTGGTATAATGAAATGCAACATTTACTACCTGATGCACCTCAGCTTTTCCAGTGAAGCGTTATGCTGCTGTCCCACCCCCCGACTTCGCAGCATTCATCAGCCTCTCTTTGAAGCCTGCTTTCCACGCCTTATCAAGTGCGTCAAGCTTCCCACCCAAGATATGCACATTACTCGGCTCAAGCATAATTACAGCTCTCCGCACGTCAAAGTCCCTCAGCACGATTTTAATACCCATATTCGTGCTCGTATTCAGCCCCTCGATCCCTCCAAGATCAAACGCATACACCTTCACGCCCTTTGCGTCCTGCAGCAGCAACTTGAATGGTCCTCTGCTATGCACCGGCGCCACAGCGGCCGACGGATCGTCATTCTCCTGCTCGACAACCCGCACGATTTCCCTGCCCTTTGTCATTTCCCCGCGCTCCCTGGCCTCGATTGCTTCAACCTGTGACCACCGCGAATTGCCAATATCTTCAATGTCGAGGAGCTGGCACACGACTGGGCCCGGCACGATGCGGGTCGGGATGGTGGCGTTCAGGACATCGCAAGGGAAGACGGAGGTTGCGGGCGGGTCGAGCGAGGTTGTGATGTCAGCTGCGAGCAGACGGAAGCCGGCGGTCTGCTTCAGCGCAGGGAGCGGTGTGGGGCGGATGGTGGCCAGGAAGCTTTGCGTCCATGCTGCGGTTGGGTAGAGGTGTCTGGCGTTGAGATGCTGTGTGAGCTCGGCCGCCAAGTTAGCTGCCATGGCAGTGGATGGCGGCGAATGACATGCGTCGTGATGCGCTCCTTGCCCAGGAAACGTAGAGTGGAAATGCCTGGCGCTGGCCGACGCGTCGCGTAAATGACGTGGGTGGAACTCCACACTGCAACCCTCATCCCCAACACTCGCACGTCGTCATTCGAACAATGTCCACTATAGCTTCGCCACGAGCCAGCGTCTCGGTCCGCAGCCCCTCTTCCACGCGCAATTCATTCGATAGCTCGCGGCCTCCCCAGCCCGCCCGTCGCAACCGTGCGGCCTTGCGCGAGTTCTACGGCCTCAAGAACACCAGAGATGCTGGCGCAAAGATATCCGAGGAGTCGGCACGCACAGAGCTTGGACCCGAGGAAGACGAGACGTTGACGGAGCTGGATGCTGCCGACTTTAACGCAGAGGCATATGTCGACAACCTGCTAGCAAAAGAGGGCTTGAAGGGAGTCTTGAAAGTCGAAGCAGACCTAATATCACGTGCGTCGCATCCGTTGTGCGATCGAGTCTGGCGGCTGACCATGACGCAGAGATCCGGAATCTAGATAGCGACAGGAAATCGCTTGTCTACGATAATTACTCGAAGCTGCTTTCTGCAACCAGCACTATCCGACGCATGCGTGGGAATATGGATCCGTTGGCCCCTGCTACACATACCCTCGGACCTGCCATCTCACACATCGCTGACACGGCTACCTCGTTGTCCTCCTCGATGCAAGCTAGCCAGCCGAAGGCGGAAGGTCTGGGCATCAGCATACAGCTCGACCAAGACGCTGTGGACCAAGAGGCCGCGGCACAGAAGCGACGGCAGAAGCAACTGGTTAGATGGGTATTGGATACCCCACGGCGGTTGCGCGACTACCTGGCTGGGGAGCGGCATGAAGATGCGGAGGAGGAGTGGGATGATGTCTCCAAGATCCTAGAGAGGTGGGCGAATGTAGCAGGTGTAAAAGAACTAAAGGAGGAATGCGAATATATCATGTCCGAAGATTACGAATCGAGTTCGGATTGAATGAATCGATATATCAAGCATTGATTTTCGAAGTTGGACATGATATGACGAATCCTTACGGAGCCTAAGGCTATTTAGACCAGAGAACAAAATATGCTTGCATGCCAACAATAAATGCAACCATCCAAGCGCTATGCCAACAAATACCCAAACACCTTCTAGATTCATGCATTCAAACCAACCACACAGCCCATCTAAAACCCCTCCAAGCACTCCTCCACCACCCCCTCCAACATCTTCAACCCATAATACTCCGCCACATTCCCATACATCCCCAACCTCTTCTTCACTTCCCCCCGATTCTTCGTCCCAACCCACTCCCCCGCACACACACAATGCTCCATAAACTCGTTACTCCTCAGCCTCGCACACTTGCCACACTTGAGATCCTGCGTACACCACTCCAACACCATCTTCTGCACCTCCGACACAAGCTCCTCCTCCATCCTCAACTTATCATACGGCGCCTCGCAGTTCTCGCACTTCCACTTGGGCGCTGGCGCTGCTGTGTTGCCTACAGGTAGGACCGGGAGAAGGGACGCATCGCGGCACAAATCTATGTCGCGGGATGCCGTGCACTCGTCGCAGATGACGCCGCGCATTGTGAGCGCGGCGCTGGGATTGACGAATGTGGCGTCGGCGCTGAATTCGCGGATATCGAAGAGATTGAGGAGTTCTTTGCGGAGGAGCCGGGCTTCGAGCGTGATGGCGCGGTCGAGGCTGAGAACTTGCATGATGGATTTGACGAGTTGGAGGACGGGATTGGAGAGCTTGAGGTGAGAGCCTGGCAGGCGGGGAAAAGCGTAGTCTGCTGCTAGTTCGGGGTGGGCCATTTCGGTGTGTTGGCGGCGGAGAAGGGTGTTGATTTGCTTGAAGAGTGGCTTTGTGAACGTCTTTGGGAGGATTTGGGTTTGCTCGTTGGGATCCAGGGTCAAAGGCTTCAGCGGGATTTGGGTTACTCGTGGTGTTGAGCCGTCTGTGACGGCCGGACGTTTCCGTGCATGCATAAGCTCGATGAATTCGATGACCCAGTCGTTGAAGGTAGGCTGTAGTGTTGGTGGTAAGAATTGTGCTAGTTGCCAGCACATGATGTTCTCGATAGTTTGGTGCTCTTCTTCGACAACTTCTTTGCAGCCTTTCCCACCGTAGTTAAATTCATCGTACCAAACGAGATAGTCCCAGTACTCTTTGATCTCGAGCTCCATGAATTGGAACAGCGGCTTGGACTTGATAGTTTTGATGATATACTGGCTGTACGCGTAAGCATTGCCGACCTCGGCTTTCGTTGTCTGGAGCAAAAGTCGATTTGGACTGGCAAAAACGATGTGCGAACCGACACGCTTGAAGTCTGTCATGAGTTGCTGTAGTGTCTTCTTCGACATCATTTCCACGTAGTAATGCAACGACCTGTCGTAAAGGAAGGAACCAGGACTGCTGACCCAGCGGACAAGATGCTGAACCATGACATCGGCCATACTAAAACCATTGCCAGCTTGCACGGCTTCGACCCACCAGGCCTTGACCATCTCTCGTAGGACCATGATACCAGCGCTTGCAAATGCATTGTCTGAGTAAATGACATTTGTACCGTCATTGGCCGAGTCATACCCGGGCGCCGAAGGGTTGAATGAGACTGAATCTGCGCCTTCAAGCTCATTGACCAGAGATGACGACAGGATAGTGTTGATCGCGAGGTTGCGAAGATTCAGGTCGATGCAGACCGAAGAGTATGTTCCTGCATTGTTGATAGATGGCATTTCGACCGTTTCCAAAGGCCCCAAAATGTCATCCTTCTCATAGCCAGCATGATCCGGCTTCGCCTGACCTGACCACCACAGAATCACGCGCTCCCTCTGCAAACGTCTAGCATATGCTACATCTATCAAGAAACGTGGGTCGTTGCTTTCAAGATTGCACAGCGGTATGTCACCGTACCGAGCAAGCTCCAAGAGGTGCGATACCCAGGATCCGAGATCAAGATAGTGACCGACAATGCGCTTCGCGATGAATGATTGCCAGCCTAGGGGGGGAAGCTGCTTGTCAGACTCATCCGGTTGAAGTGGAAGAATGGGCAAATCCTTCAGTATCGATATGTCATACGAAAGCAAAGCCTGGCTTGGTGATTGCACAACCACTATGACAGGCTTTCCTTCGTCTGCCTTCATCTTCTTAATTAAGTCGCCTAGTTCGAGAAGTGCTTTTCGCCGCGTGGTGACAGTTGTCGTTTTGAAGTGCATATCGTCCTGGTACTCAATCATTGTCTGCCACGGTTCGCCTTGGTTATCTTCTAGTCGATGTCGTATGGCATCACTATAGACCCGATCAACATTTGGCATGCCTTGGGTGTCCTTCGATTTGCTCTGGATGACGATGTGAGCGATGCTCTTGGAGGTCGAGAATATGGCGTATATGTTGCGTTCACCACTGCTGACATGGTACAGGTAGAGATAGCTCATCGAGGCATCCGCCATATAAGTGCTCTGTGACGATTTCTTTCGTAGTGTTGAAAGGTCAAAACCCTGCTCGAGGCCTTTTCCAAGTGCACCTGCCTGTGACTTGTCAAAGGTACAGGTACTCCCAAGTTCCAATACGGCGCGAAGGTTGAGTGGCACCTGCTTTTCATATACACCTTCCACACTCGGATGACTGAAGAGCGTTGAGATGCTGTCTACCTCATTGACGTACGTTTGCTCAGACATCTCCAACTTGAAAAGATGGATCGACGGGTGTCCATTTGGCAAGCTATGATTGACGACTTTTTCGACAGAGCATCCAGAGATCGAAACGTCCGGGAGATCTTCACTCCTTAGATTGAGGTACAGCTGGCGTGGGACAATGATCTTCAGTGTGTGTATCTTCTTGTCGATCAGTACGAAAGCTTTGACTTGTCCTGGTGTTTCGGTCGGTCGTAGCTGAACAAGTTGCCATGTGCTTATAAAAAGCTGCTCTGCCTGATTCCTGAAAATTTTACCAATCGTATCAGCTGCATCAACAGGTTTCTCTCCAAACAGATGCCGTCGCCGTTTCCGAGCTTGCCGTTGAATCTTCCACTTCTGCTTCTGGTACATGAGCCAGCTAGAGTAATCGTCATTAATAGAAGGCATGACCTTTGGCAGGGCAGCGTATGGATCAGTCTGAACAGGTACTACCGGCTCGGGCTCCTTTCGTTTCGCCACCATCTTTGTCACAACCCCTCGTTTCATCTGTGCTTGCGCCTGGGAGATTTTTGATGCGCCGAAGTCTTCCAGATCTCCGGAAAGCTTGTTGTTTGCAGTATTTGCGTCGCTATCCGTGAGAGCCTTCTTACTGAACATGTCCGTCATCTTCTTTTGCTGTAACTTGTCCTCCTTCTGTCGTATCCTTCGATCGAGCCATTCAGGATGTGGCACTCTAGGAACAGGGTTCCTAACCTTTTGGTAGGCAGCAGGAATTGTAATAAGTTTCTGGATAACGGATGCTAAACGTTCTCGGTAATATCCCCAATCAAGGACAGTTCTTGGATCCATATCACCTGGATCTTCTCGCATCCACTTCCTCAAGAAGTACCGCTTCACTGATTCTTCGGCTGAGAAGATAGATAGTGGAATGGCGCGCTCCGTAACAGGTGCGTTGCGGGGCGATTTCGAGATGATGTATTTGCAGTTCAAACCCTTGTCTTTGACCATCTGCTCGCCCAAGAACTCGGCAAGACGTTTCGCTGTTGTGATAGCTGTTGACTTCTGTGCGCCATACTCTTCAAGTGTCTTTGTCATACTCTTGTTCTCTACAATGAGATCAATCAGCTCTTCGTCGGCCATCGAAGCACCACGAGTGTCTAGAATGTCAAGCCAGCGATTTGCAACCCTAGCAACGGCACCGTAAGTCTCCTCGAGAGTTGTGCCTTCTAAGAAGAATTTGAAGATTTGGGCTTGGAAGTTCTTGATCAGCTTAAGCTCACCACGACGTTTCACTTCGAAACCTTTCAGTTCAGCTAAACTTCCGTCGTGGTTGAATACAGCGTAACGCTTTTTCAAATTCTTATCTTCTTCTTTAGATGTGGGCAGAATCATAGCCTTGTATGGTCCATCCACCTCGAAGAAGATCGAATTGTCGCTGTGCTTTTCGTAGCGAAAGTTTATAGGGTCCACGAGGGTTTCGTACTGGTGATTGGTATATTGTGCGTGTACCAGATGATTCAACATTGTGCAAGGATATGAAATCGTCAGCTTTTTGCCATTGCTCAACTTGAAGGCAAAGTTCTCGGGAAAGGTTGCTGGTAGGATGGCCCAAATACCATCAGTGTCCAGTTCCAAAGGTCGTCCAATTCGTTCAACAAGAGATCTTGCAAGCTGAATGATGTGTGCTCCTGTTAGACAGGTTACGCCGGCCATCTCTAATGAATACCATCTAGACCCTTTTCGCATGACATAACCGTAGAAGGAGTTGAGAATGACTTTGTGAGCCAACTGCATAGAGTCAAACAAGACGATCATTTTCTTTGCTTGCTCTACTTCAGCTGCTGGCGCCCCTGCGGCTTTCAGCGCATCTGTCTTGCCCTTCCAGACCTTCTGTTTACCCTTGAAGTCATAACGTCGGTCACGAAAGCCACTCACGGTATCAACATAGAAAGGATTTTCCCGCTGACAAATAATGGCTTCTCGTTCGATTGTTGTCGCGACATGGACTTTGTGGTAAATCTTCTTCGAGTAATCGGTTAGACGCTTTCGAACCAGGGTAGCCTGTTCGTCGATCGAGAGGTCCTTGAAGGCCTGACTTGGTGAATTTGGATACTTTCCCGGAAATCGCTCGTTTTCCAGGGCATGCCTAACCATGTTGTACTCGTCACGTTTGGCTGGCAGATACTCTCCTCTCCAGGCCCATGGCATACGGCGGTCACAAGTCTTCCCTGGGCGATTGAAATCACAGGCCGCGCAATCAGACTCTTTGATCATAGAATCTGGTTGCAGTCGATTTGTCGTCATGATGTTTGGGTACATGGATGCGACATCTAAATGGTAAATGAGTGGTCGCTCGCTGCGGTTTGGTGTATTCTTGAGTTGCATCAATTTCTCCACAATCTCAGCCTTCACTTCCTCATAGTTTGTAATGTCTTCCAACTTCTTTTTCTCTTCAACCTCTATACTGAACTTCAGTGCCGCATCAAGATCGTTGAGTAGCTCATCAATGGCAGTAGGGTCTACTGCAAAGTTGTAAGAAATGTCGCTTCGGAACACACCAGCCTCCAAGGCTTCGACGTGACCACCAACGTAGGTTTCACCTTCAAGAAGATGGCCTTCCCAGAATGCTTCCTTGGGGGCTTGATGTTTGTTTGGTAGCGCAATGCCCTTTTGGTACGCCTGCACCATTAACAACATCTCACACAAAGTACCAGTACCTTTTCTGAGCGCATCATCCGGACCCAGCGGAAGAATCTTGCACAAGGCGAAAATGAAGGGATGCACATACTTCATGTACAGGTAGTAGGTAGCAACAGCGTCGGAAACGGAATACTCGGCAAGCGTTTGCGGTCGTTCAGAGGCATAAGGTGTCATCAACTCGGGGTCGAGCTCGTCAGGATCGTAGCCTAGCTTAGCCATGGTCACAGCTTTGAGACCACGACTTCCTTGCGGTAGGTAACTGTCTCGACTGACCCAAGAAAAGGCATCCATGTGGGCGCAGTAGTTAGATTGGTAGATATCTTCGCTGTTTTTCCTGAATCCGATCTCTTGGTACATATCTATACCCAATACACTAGCTCTTGCTTCTACGAAAGGCCAATCGAAGAAGTCTCCGTTATATGTTACCATCACTGTGGGCCTTGCTTCTTTTATGTGCTCGAAAAATCGCTCAAGTAGAGCCTTCTCGTCTGGCTCGTTGAAGATCATAAACGGTCCTTGGTATTCCGGCTTCGGTGTGTATTCGAAATCATCAATGTCTTCCGAAACAATCCCGCGATTGGTGATCAAGAATCCCTGGCCATCAATCATGTACGATATCATCATGATCTGATCGATCACCGCATCTGGAAACTTAAGCGGTAATTTTGTCGTCTCGATATCATACGCCATGACTACGGGATCCGCAGGTGTGAGTCGGTCCTCTATGCATTTGATAGTTATCACACCATGCTTGGCCTCGACAGTGTACCAATTTCCAATACGTACATCCATGTCGATGGCTACTCGAACATGGTAAGGGACATCGTATTCTCGAATATCTACAATAAAATCGCTTGCGTCAGTCGTTGTCGTCATTCGTTTCTCATTCTCGTAATCATCGTTATCGAAGAAATCCATGCCTGCATTGCCGCTGCGGGGTGTCAATGAAACCAAATTATACGAGTGTCAGCAGTACTCACGTCGCTACCTCCGCATATGTATCCATAGCATTGAAATTTTTCTTGTTCTTTTCAACTATTGGATTAACAGCCTTCCTGACAGCTAGCAGATCATTCACATTCGTGAACAACAGCTGGAGAAAAGTTCTCCGGTATCCGGTCAGATGGTTCGGCATAGAGAGATCTTCTTTCTCCACCTTCTTTACTGTCTTTATTAAGCCTTCATATGCTCTCCGGCAGTACTCCTCTACCTCTTGCTCTCTGCCCTTTCGGACTGCCAGCAAAAAATATGGATCGTACTCGAGGGTGGCTTTGAATGTCTCGTCATCCTCGCCAATGAAGTAATAGTCCACACCTGCTTTACCACCCGGTATATTCTCATCTTCTATTGTCGTTGAGTGCATGTTGACGAGCCAGCCCACTTTCTTCTTTCCTGACTCGAAGCGCGAAAATCCCATAGACTCATCAATGCGGTTGGCGAGTCGCGTTGACTCGATCTTCTCGTTCTGGGATGTAGCCTCTGTACTTCGTAGTGAAGATGCCTCGACCGTTTGTGGCTTTCGTGGTCCGTATGATGTGTTGCCCTGCTTGCCAACCCGGCGAAAGGGTTGGCCTGCTCGTCGTGGAGGCATTGTATTAGGAGAAGTGGGTAAAGGTAGGATAGATGCTGTTTGTATAGATCAGGGTATCATTTCAAGCAATTAGACAATGAGAGAAAGCACGATACGAGGACTGGCCGTAGAAGTGGTGAATGGGCAGTGGTGGGGAGGGTGCCGTAGTGAGATATGCGATGCACTCCACGCGACGCGCCTCGCATACACCGCGTTACATCTAACCTAATTGGGCAAATTGATTTCTCAAGCCACAAGTGTGGCTTGTGCCGCAGTGTCATCATGATATTCTTCGGGCCGTTTCCGCACCACCATTGCTGAACGAATGCACCACTCCACTTTGACATCCGCCAATGTGCTCTTGGTCAAGGCTTGACGATTTCTCGATCCCATCTCAGTCGCGCTCGATCAGCCGCTCTCACGATTGATTACCCCTTTCCCTCCAGCACACCACACATCACACCACAATGGCGGATGACACGAGGCAGTCAGAAGAGCAGGTCGCGCCTCACCCCCCACGCGCACCTGCAAATGTTATACCTGGCGGCACAGCACACACAGCAGGCGGCGAGAAAAGGGATAGCACAAGTCCAGCCTATTTCGATGTTGTACGCAACCTTGGCCCAGAATATTACTTGAATTTTCACAAGCGGCCATGTGTGCGAGATAGTCAATTGCAAGGGCTGGCTGCTGGGTTTGCAGGCGGCAGTTTGGCGGCGATAATAGGGAGTATGTCAATCCAAGTCAATCCCTAGGGGGCTACGTATCGATTGCGCTGCTAATAGGTCAATAGAACCTGTCCGTATCTCCTCCAATTGGGCTGTAGGGACATGGTGTTGTGTGTCTGTTGTTTCATATCAAGTATGCCAATATTATCGAAGTAAAGAAAAAGCTGGCATAAGACAGGCTCAAGAGCTTATGGAGCAGAAGCGGGCGACAATGGAGGCGAAAAAAGAGGCAAGGCGGCGCGCTAGAGAGGAACAAGAGAAGCTAGAGCAGGCGCAAAGAATGGAAGAGGCAAGAAAGAAATCATGGGGGTATTGGTACGAAAAGAATCTCAAGTTTTGGTAGCACAATTGGCAGCAAAACACGTATACATTGTGTTTACGGCTCCTCGCTATATACAAGACTCTGTATCAAAAGTGTAGTATACGACAAGGCCAGGAAAAATATATTGACAAAGATCAGAGAGGTTCAGTGCCCCTGAACACCATGCTGCGAATCCCAAAGCCAATCCCGTGCAAAACATACCAGAGGCTTCGTAAGATTCATCATCGTACAAAGGCAAACAAACAAAGCATTACCATTACTACATCCAACTTACCTTAGATTGCAAACTTCACCGTTCTCTTTGGTGCATCGTTCGATTTCGCAGGCATTCCTCGCCCAGCCGTTGCTTCTCTGGATGCTGTTCCGCCTACACCTCGTCGTCTCCGGTCTTGGCGCTTGGCTCTTGCTTCCCGAGTCTCCCTTGCTTTCAAGTCATTCAACTGCTGCCGCCTCTTTTGCGACCGGGCATAGGCCAAAGCTGGCGTAGGCTTAAATCCAATACCATTCAGACCAGTCCCATCATCATCAGGATCAGTGGATGGGTCAGCGAGGTGGCCCGTGATCTCATTGTTATGCCACGTGAGCGCTGATGGTGGGGGCGAAGGCGACCTGTGAAGTGGGCGGGGATGAGAAGACCATCGGCTTTGGGAGCGAGATTTTCGACTCAATTTTTTTGCCTGTCGTATTAAACTGGGGTCGGGGGATGACACGAATGTTGTGGGCTGTGCAAAAGAACCGATGGCGATATCTGTCGTTATGCGGGGTTGCAACAACTGAGGGGTCTCAGGTATTTCCCTGGCGGGGCCCAACTTGCGGTTGACAGCGTTCGTGTCCGAATAATCATCATCCTCCTGGGGATTTAGATGGTTTGTAGCATATTTATCGAGCGATGTCCCGCTATCTAGCCTCATCTCGTCCAGCTTAGGCTTCTTGCGTATCACATCGTCGGTGGGTGTAAGTGGGGTCATCGGAATCGCCGAAGTAGCCATCAAAGTCATGCCCCGCAACTGGTCAGCGACCGCATTCCTAGGGCTTTCGGCGCCTGAAGAAGGCGCGGGGCTCCCTCGTGGCGGTGTTGATGCTGGACGTAGAGCGGTGTTTAGTAGGGACACTGGCGGGAGTTGCTCACGTTTGCGCTTCGGGGACGGGTAGGCGAGCTGGGTGGGAGGCATTTCGCCAAATGGAGTGCCTGTGAATTACATGGGCACTACGTTTGGATGGGTGAAAGTAGATAATGTGGTGGTTGTACTGTTGTTGTTGTTGTTCGAGGCAGCGGCGATGCCAATTCCATGTTACGCGAACGTGGGGGAACTGCACAGGCCAAATTTAGGGCTGAACCCTGATGTCCCACTGAACCCTGCCGCACGGTGCTAGGGTATGCGGACTGTGAACTGATCAAGCCTGGTTGGCCTCAATCGATTGCCGGCACGTGGCCTCGTGTATATCGGCCCTTCAGCCCATGCCAATTATGTGATTGCTAAATATCTTTGATACTGTATATAACCCCTACCATTCTCGCCTGTTGCCTGATTTAATCGAGTCACAACACAAAACCCTATAGGTATCTCACTGTGCTCTCCACATTCAACATACATTCCCTCACTTTCACCATGCAGCAAGGCTCAATTCTTCCATTTCTGAAGAAGGCAAGACCCTCAGGATCCGGGAACTCACGATCAGGTGAACCATATCGCTCTCGACCCTCCAGTTTAAGGGACTCCTTGGCAAGAGATTCTTCAGCTAGGGACTCCTCAACCAGACAACATCGAGGACCAAACAACCGAAGAAACATGCACCTCAAGTTGGTTGCCGATGAGACGAAGGCCGAGTTGCCGAACATACTCAGCCAACTTCCCATGTTTGATGCTATGGAGTCCTCGATACATAATCTGAAGGATATGACTGCACTTGATCCCGAAGACTGTCCAGGCTATAGCCTACCAGACTACGATGAAGAGAGTGGAAAAAAGGGCACGCGTATCAAGGTTCTCGATATGGACACCTTCGATGCAGCAATCTCACTTTTTCCCGGGTACGATGCAAAAATTTATCTTGGGGCACAACATACCGGTACCAGCAACTCAAACGACAACACTAGCACGCAGCAGGACAAAGACCTGATCATGGAAGATATATCGGAAGATACTACAACCGCCTCAAATCGTACCCCTAGACCTGTAGCTGTGCTCAACCTCGCCTCAGAGTTCAAAGCTGGAGGCGGCTGGCAAAACGGCGCTCTAGCCCAGGAAGAAGCACTCTGCTATCGTTCCTCTCTTTACCTCTCTCTATACAAATCATATTATCCACTCCCTTCCCTCAGCGCCATCTACTCTCCTTCTGTTCTCCTGATCCGAGACGCCATGTCGCGCGGCCACTCGCTTCTTGTTCCCAGGCAACAACCCGCCGATCTTCCAGTCACATCCGTAATCAGCGTTGCAGCACTTCGACGTCCGACTTTGACCGATGATAAGAAGCAGTACAAGAACGAGGGACAGCGGGCAGAAACCAAGCGTAAAATCCGAGTCACGTTGCGCGTGGCCGCAATGTATGGCCACACGAAACTTGTCTTGGGCGCACTTGGGTGTGGTGTCTTTTTGAATCCGCCCAAGGAAGTAGCGAATTGCTTCCTTGAAGTGATGAGAGAGAAAGAGTTTCAAGGGGGTTGGTGGGAAGATGTTGCATTCGCTGTGCTTGACAATGTAAGGGGTGAACAAGGAGGGAAGGATGGGAAAGGGAACTTTGGAGTCTTCTACCAAACTTTGGACGGACAGGTTGTATGAAGCCTTTGATTAATTAGGTTTCCTATCGGCGTAATAATGACAGTTGCCGGAGTAGCTCGATGCTCAGACTAGTGTGTTGACCTTGTGCACTGAGGACTGAGTCTAAGTGTCTTGGGGTGGTTACCAAGCATGTACTATCTCTAAAAATTGACAGCGTGATCATCAATCAATTTATATGCCTCATTTTGACTGTGCATTAGACTTCCAAGAACATACTTGAAAAGGTATTGCTCATCATTTCTGCGTGGTGCCACTAGGCACGCCTATACAAGGGTTTCAACGTTTCAAACTTGCCAAAACGCCGCGCATGCTTCAGGATTTTCGCATGCTACAAATTTCCCACATGTAGTCCTATTACGCATCATCAACCTCAACTCTTGGAACGAATGGAGTCCCATACCAATTGGTCGTCTGACCCACATATAACCTTTTCTTTGAATCCAGCATTTCTGCGAGATCATACGAGATTGTAACTTCCAATACACCCTCCGTCATATCTAGAAGCCGCGGCCACGTCCCCTGCCTCCTCCACGTCCTCTTCCTCCACCGCGACCGCCACCTCCCCTACCACCACCCCTACCAGGACCACCGCGTCCTCCACCGCCGCGCTCTGTCTCCTTCCTGGCTTTGTTCTTTGGCTTTGGCGCATCGTCAATAAGTAGCGTGTCTAGTGGTAATGAGTCTGGAAGAATGATGTATCGGATGGTTGAGCCGCGGACGGTCATGGTATCGAGAGCAACGGTGTCGCGTGATTTGGGCGTGTACTTGACCGCTCGAAGGGCAACATTCATGAGGGGAGAGACAGAAGTTATAGTGCCGTTGACGATTGAACCTATCGAAGTCAACAATTACGCAGATGCATCAACTGTCTTGATGCAGTCCTAAATCGTGTTCTCGCTCGCGGGGGCACCATAAAAGTGGCGTAGAGATTGTACTTACCATTCTTGAGTTCAACCGTCACTGTCTCATTCTGGCATTTCATGAGGAATCTGCACATGACTATTAGCTTCAGCTCCACCTCACATCGGCATAAGCTCACCTGACGAGCTTCATAATTGCTGACTACGGTCTTGCGCGACCAAGAATGCGTGACTACTGACTTGACAGGTGTGTTGTGTATGAGGTCAACCGGTGGGGAAGCTCTAGCTAGGAAATTGCGACCAAGGAGCCCAGGCTACACGGGCCGATGTTTTTCCGAGATTGAATCACGTGAGTCATTCGTTCACTCTCTGCGCAATCGCCCATCAAACACCAGGAACAGAAACTCTTGCTTATCTACACTCTAGAATTAGCAGAGACATGTTGTATTCACAATGTACATATGCTAAAAATAATTCTGGTTCGACTATTCAGGCCCAGTGGCTTCATTGAGTGCCTCCACATACTTACATATTACCCAGAGTGACACGGACTTAGTATGCTGTAGTATCTTTCAGTTTCTTTATCTCATAGTGCTCCAGTTAGTAAATTTGTGTAGGCTCATGTTTTTCAGGCGTTTATGTCCTTTCCAAGGTCCCGTTTTCATACCTAGGTACAATATCGCTTGCTATTCGACTTGACTGATAGTTTCTTCGATACTTGTTTGATAACTTACCAATATGCTGTTTTATAAGAGGTACATCAACGAGGTACCATTAAGTTCAATTTAATATGCTTCCTTTGCATATGAGGCATAATGTGTATACACAGTGACGAAGTAAAGTGAGAATAAGGAGACATTATGGGTATATAATACGAAAATCTTATGTATTTGCTCAATTTCCAACGGTGACTACAGTTTCTTATCAACTCTGTGATCAGTCAGAACTCTCAACATACCATGGCTAGCGCTTCTCAATTTCCAGGCGCCGCCAAAGCCTTTGTCTGGGTCCCTGACCATTGGACTACAGACCGAAATTACCAGCCTGGTGTCGATCGAATGAGACACAAACGTAATCCCGAACGAAAAGTGGTTCGGAAGCAAATACCTGGAAACCAATGTATACAGACAAGCAAAGGCGGTATTGCATGCGAAATCAACATCCTCCAAATGCTCCCGGATTGTAATCGAATTTTGAAACCACTTTACTATTCTTGGAGCCACATGAACGGTATTGGAACTGCTATCTACCCATATTACCCCTTGGGCGACCTCACACAATGGAAGCGTAATCACTTCCATGCTGGAGTGCCAGAGGAATACATCTGGCGATTATTCATTCAAATGAGTCAAACATTGTATGTCATTCAGTCCCAATTTGGACCACTCAACGACAGGGGTAAGTTCGAGAGGGGAAATGTCATAATCCACCGAGACATCAAGCCAGCGAATATACTTGTGTATGACGATGGTACGGGAAATCCGAGCTTTAAGCTCCATGATTTTGGCCTTGCAACGGTTCAGAAACAATATTCGGTTAACTGTCCAGAATACGTAGGCACCTTCGCATACCAGCCACCAGAGAACCCGCTGATCAATACCCGAGCAGCAGATATCTGGGCGTTAGGCGCATGTATTCATTATGCCGCTACAGGAACGGCGCCAACCGAGGACCCACGGGAATACCGGGCTGCAGATCTTGCCGCGAGAGGTGGCATACCTCCACCCGAGGTTTGCTATTATAGTAGTGAGGGTCGTCACTATGAAGCCAATGTTCCACGTCTAGCAACCGCAATCAATTTGAGCGCTCGGAGGCAGCAGCAAGTGGGCACTCCACCCCATACATCAGGCTCACGACAATATTACAACATTCAGTACAGCGACGAGCTGAATTTCTGGATGATGCAATGCTTGAAAACCTCTCCGCGCTCTCGTGTGCCCGTGTCAACCTTGTGTGACGAAATGAGCACGGTAGGCAAGGCTATGATTCAAAAGCTCGCTGGACGTGCAGCGATGGCAGATCTGGATATTGTGTATGAACTTGATGCGTAGTGGACAAAATATTGCGGTACCTAGTACATGTTGCGAACGAATTTAAATACTGGTACCTGCCTTAATCGACGCTCTTTAGAATTCTTACAATATCCAGCTTTTCCCAGCCAGCTTTTTTCCCACTCGAGCCCACTGTTTCCGCCATCCATCCCGAACCCCATTCTCTTATCCGTTGCTTGATGACTTCTGGCTTGTTCTGTGCGCACAAAAGTAAATATGCGACGCCACTCCTTTCATGTAGAATCTCCGGTATTTGTTCGAGCATCTTGTTTGTCACTACCATTCCTTCTTCCCCTCCAGCGTATGATAACTCCAGCAGGTATGAGTCTTGTTCGAATGATGTTGCTTTCTTGCCTTCTGGGATCGCATTGTAATCTTTGTGACGCATCAAGTTTGGCATTTCTGCCGGGACATACGGAGGATTGAATATCAAGACATCAATGCTATTTGGCAGTACCGCAGATGCCAGGTCACCATTTACTACGTCGAGGAAGATAGTCCGCCTGTCACGCTGTTCCTCTATCGCCCTTTGGACAGTTTGCGTAGCAGCTTTACAAGCAAAGCTGTTGATATCGGTTCCAAGCATTAGCACATCATTTCGGCCGAATATGCTACCAGCATTGGCAGCAACAAAAGCCAGGACGACACCCGACCCTACCCCCACCTCGAGCACCAGTGGTGGGGCTGAAACTGTCTTCTTGAAGCGATCGCGTAGGAAAGCAGTTTCCGAGGGCGACGAAAACGTGTCGAGCAACAGATACGAATCCTCGGCTGGTTCGTAGACGCGGTCGAAGCAAACATGCGAGGTTGAAGGCGTCGGAAGCATATTGACAGGAACTTTGTTGTGGTTGCAAAGGAGCCAATGGGGGCAAGAGGAGCTAGGGCTTTCCTAGCTAACACCGCTGAGGTTAGGTCATCGAGTGCATAATCTAGTTTAGACATTTCTGCCATTCGTCACATCTATCTTCTGCAACAATCCTTCTTTCCACCCTTGATCAGTTGTGAAAATGCGTTCATTTCCTCGTTTACTGGCTATGGCCACGGATGCGGGTGCCTCGAAGGGATTTAGACAAGTTCCTGCGGCATTATTGCCTCCCATTCCACTCTACAGAACTATTCTACGCACTCATAGGAAGAGACTGGGCGTAGAAGAACGACTGCTCGGTGACATGTATGTCAAAGCTGAGTTCCGGGCCCACAAATCCATCGATAACCCTGTTCAGATTGTAGATCACTCCGGTATCTTACTATTGGCACACTTGTTAACATATCTAGATTGGCTTTCTCACGGAATGGCAACTATATGCTCAAACCCTCCAAGGCGATTTGTGGAAGGGTGAAAGGATGGACAAACAAAAGATCGATAAGATGAGTGGTATGTCTCGTATAAGTACTGCTTTATTCGGTTGCTGACAACAAACTAGATCAGCAAATCGGCCAGCTCTATGAACTTATGCAAGCGATTCAGAAACAGAATCAAGATGATGCTGATGCTGAGGAAGCTAGCATTATCAATGCTCTTGACAATCACAGGTCCGGCTCAGAGAAGTGATTGCACGCCGATGAATTGCGTGTGCTTCGCCAACAGCTTCCACAAACGACGAAGGCTTCACATTTAAGTGAGATGTTGTGAATCGCCAGCACACACGCTTCACAAGATGCCGAAAAGTATACTGTATACACTCCAACGTATACTTGACACCTCGACATCGAATCTAGTACAGCGCAACATTCAATCCTCCAAATCACCCATACTCGGCGTTGCCTCTAACTCCATGTGTTGACAGGATACATAATAATCAATTTATCGACAAATTCGTTGCTCTTGTTCATAACCTTAGCTGTTCGAAACGAACCATATCTCCCTGCATTCGAAATCGGTCTCTTTTTCACCTCTCATTACCTCGGCATGTGCGGCTGCACGCTCTACGATTCTTCTACCTGTGGTCATTCTTGGATCTCGATGAGCCAACCCTGTGGATATCTTTCAGACCTCCTAAGCTGTCCCTATCGCCAAACTTATCAAACGTTGATTGCACCACCTTACACATGCCCAACATGTCACGGTGGCTTTGCGGATCGAGAGACGATCGAGATGGTCCAAGGGCCTTGGGGATGCAATCAGATGATTCGAAGTCAAGTCGGTGGCAGCCATGCAATACCTGGACAATGGGGCCATGCGCCAATCATGCCTGGCGGTTGGGCCAGCCCTGCTCTAACGTCTGGTGCTCTGGTGCCGGTGAACAGCTATGGTTACGATCATCGACTCACCGGGCCCTATGTACCTCCGCAGCCCCCTATGATGGGTGGACCAGCTCTGGCATGCGGTGAGTTTGGCGACATGGGTGATGGATTCATGTATGACCTTGGCTTCGATGGTAGGAGAAGACGCAGGAGACACCGGAGCTCTCATTACCGCGAGTACCGCTATTCGACCAAGCCCGACACGGCTTGTACGGTCATGTGAGGTAGGATTTTATATTTAGGGAAGGCTGGTTTTACTTGAAGCGTGTAGTTGTTTCCATCTTTGATGAGGCTCTCGCCACGATATGTTGTCTGGGCACAGGCTAGTTCAGGACCGGAATGTGGATTGGACCGAGGGAGCTTCGGGCCATGATTAGACTGGAGTCAAGCTATTTGTCACTATACCCTTGAATATACAGTTGCGGTGCAAGGTTAGTACTTTGGAGTAATCTGCGTGTGAAGACGCGTGACCAGTGCCAGTCTCGCGGCATTCGCGCATCGGCCTAAAGCCGCCAGCCAGCCCCGCTACCGGCCGACACGTCAAACGAAGAAGAGCTCCCTTCAAGCAACTCCGCCCGCCTTCACTGGCGCCTGACGGGCTCCCAGCCACATACGTACTCTTTCCTGACACTTGGTCTATTGCGTCGCAACGTCGCACCACCGCAAGAACAACTGCCAGTCTAAAACATCCACCTATCAGACTTGCCAGGCATCCATCGCGGGGTTGGTAGCACAAACATTGCACTCGCAGCTCCGTAAGCTTCACAAGTCACAATACTACCAACATCCACCATGGCGTCCTTTTTCGAGAAGCTGTTCGAGTCCATCTTCACGCCAGGCCCGACCCCTACGCTGCTCGTCGCGACCAATGCCTCGTTTGCGGCGCTGCAGGTGCTCCTATTCGCCATGCTCCTGGCGACCTATAGCATACACTTTGTCATCCTATCTGGACTCTGCGGCGGCCTATGGTGGGCGATCAACTGGTTTGCAGCCGAGATCCGAGCTGCACAAGAGAAGGAAGAGGAGGCTAAGCGCATAAGAGAGGCTAGGCGCGGCAAGGACAAGAACGCGAAGGGCACGGAAGCGGGAGACGATGGGGAGGCCATGGATACGGGCGACGATACCGAGGTCGACACAACAGAGGTGGAGGGGCAGAAACAGCGACCCAAGCAAGCACGTGCGCCCAAGATGGAGACACAGAGCACCGTCTTGGTCGACAAGCCTACTGAGCGCGGCGGGAGGGAGGGAACACCTCAGGCGACCGCTCACCTTGGTGGTCCGGCCGCAGCGAGCACCACGGGAGCAGCGACGAAGCTCGCGCCGCTGGTCGACGATGCGGTGAAGAAGAGGAAGGGCTTGGGCGAGTCTACAGGGGACCTGAGCACCGATTCAGAGTGGGAGAAGCTGTCGCAGGACTCGGGCGACAAATAATAGCCGCTGCTGCGGTACCTGGCCGATACGACAGTACTTTTATAGATGCACACATGAGCGGGCGATAGCCAGGAAAACCTATTTATTCATATAGCGGTACATTCTCTGCCTAGGGCGTAGGCACATCTGCAAAGCCAAAACCGTGATGTCGAATTGAAGGCATGGCGTGGCTCCGGGTGCTTTATTTGGCAGGCCATGTCGGTGCCCGATGACTATCCGCAGACGGGACGATACAGAGATGACCTCAGCCATGATGCATGCTCAGACTTTTTTCTCCCAGGCAACCTCATAGCTTCGCTCCACTGCAAATGAAGACGCGTCACCTCCACCCACATCGATAGAAGGGCTCCTCCCCCGCGGCTTGCCGCAAACCTGATACATCCCACCAGCACCACCGCGGACGCATACCCCGCCATATTGTTCATCGCCCGCCATGGCTTCGATCAATGCGCCCATGAGCATTGTGGATGTTGTCGCACAGGCCGGCAACTACACATACAATGCGCAGATTCCACTCGCAAACTGGCTGCGAACTGCCAGCACTATGCAGAAAGAGGTTTGCCGCACATGCCCGTGCTGCCCTTGTTCCAGCTCACACGGTTCCAGGCGCAGGTCTACGAGGCCGAAGGAAACGACGCGCAGACATATCTACTGCTGTATCGACACGCCGACCTCGTGCTCCAGAAGCTGCAGACCCATCCGGACAAGCACCAGCCCCACAACAAGAAGGCGCTCCACGCTGCAACCACCACTGTGTACAGCGACTTGAGGAAACTGGAGACCATTGCTCCGCGCATAAAGAAGAGATACGAAGAGTACCAGGAAAGGAGGAAGAGGCAGCAGGATGCGCTGAAAGTGTTGGAAGGAACGCAGGACCAGAGACTAGAGAGGGCAGCGTATGACTCCAGACCGACTCTAGACGCCGAAGAGAACCAGACTCTAGCTACCAAACTAGCTCAAAGAGAGGTAAGGAGGAGGGATACGGCGCGGAGAAGCGTCCGGCAGCATGGCGTATCGGAAGAAGAGGAGCAACAACGACGAACAGGAGGCAGATGGGAGAGCTGGCAAGAGGATCTTGCGTATGATCCTGACCGTGAAGACCTCATGAGTCAGCTCCAGGAGGTCGCACGCCTCCAGCAGAACGGCCACCATCAACAGCCCTCTTTTTCTTCACAGCCTTCTTCTCAATACACATACACCTACCACTATCCATCAGTGCCTCACAAATCGGCCCAGGGCGATCAATCTCTTACAGGCTCTCAATTCAGCGAGTCTTACACACCACCAGCACGACCTCCCAAAGAACAAATCTACAGATCCTCTGGCACGCCTGCAATACCACCCCCTCTTCCCCCTAAACCTCCAACATCTGCTCGAGACACCCCCTTTGAGAACCCGCGACCCCCACCAATACCAGGAAAATATACAGAACCACCCCCTTCACTCCCCCCCATCCCCTCAAAAATCCCCTCGGACCGCCCCCCAACCCCCTCCGCCGAACTTGACGCCTTCTCCTTCAAACCATCAGCCTACCTCGAAAACGGCGACCCCCTACGCCCTGTCTTCCTCCCCTCTCAACTCCGCCACCAATTCCTCTCCGTCGCCTCCACCAACACGCGCCTCAATCTCGAAACCTGCGGCATGCTTTGCGGCATCCTCAAATCCAACGCCCTCTTCATCACCCGCCTCGTCGTCCCCGAACAAACCAGCACAAGCGACACTTGCGAGACGCTCAACGAGGAGGAATTCTTCGACTACTGCGACAAGGAGGAGCTCCTGGTCATTGGCTGGATCCACACACATCCCAGCCAGACGTGCTTCATGAGCAGTCGCGATTTGCATACACATGTTGGGTATCAGGTCATGATGCCGGAGAGCATCGCCATTGTTTGTGCCCCGAGTAAGGAGCCTAGGTATGTCCGCCCCCCGCCCCCCCCCCCCCTTTTTTTTTCTTCCACGCTACGATCGAATACGGCTGACGCGTGCAGCTGGGGTTGTTTCCGCCTCACGGATCCGCCGGGCAAACAGGCCATCTTGGGCTGCTCGAAGCCCGGCATTTTCCATCCCCACGATGTGGACGATATTTATACCGAGGCGCTGAAGCCGGGGCATGTCGTCGAGCTGGTGAATGCGCCGTTGGAAATTGTGGATATGCGACCAAAGAAGAAGTTTTGAGGACGGGGTGTCGTGACTATTGTGCATAGCGAGGCGTTTGGAGGACTAGATTTGGGTTTTGTTTGAGTGGGATATGCATGTGAGTTAGAAGGTGTAGCTTTGTGTTCAGTGGGACAAGTTCGATATTGTCTAAGGTGGTGTCAAGCATCGAAATTAGGATCTAGGTAAAGGTCTGGAGGGCGGATAGTAGCTCGTCTATCAAGCTGGATCAAGTGTCCGTTAGCCTCGTTTTCATAGTGCATACCATGTCTTCACTCAATTACTGGCGACGCAAGGTCTGCCTCCTAGTTCGCCATCTCCTCGTCCACCCATGCTCTCCACTCCTTCCACTCCTCATAGCACAAAGCTACCTTCAGCCCCTGATACCGAACAATGTTCAAATCAACCTTGCTCCACTCATCCTTCTTCGCGTTCCAACCTGCCTTGCGCATCAAGCTTACCAATGTCTCTTCCTTGGTCCAGCCCTGTTCGCGCGCCACATCAGGCAGATATGTCGCGCCATATCGGCGACTGTGGTATGTAAACGATATGCGGAGTCCATGCGTGCCGATTGTCCAGTCGAGCGGGGAAGACGCAGGCTCGAAATCTGTGAGGAGTGTGACAGCGCACTCGAGTGTTGGGAGCTCGCGGGAAGATATGGGATTGAAGCGTGTGTCATCAAAGGCGCTACGAGAATTAGCAAGTTTGTTCGTCTGGCGTTTGAACTCTCGGCATAACGTACGAAGTCAAGGCATAGCTCTTGAGACCCTCGTCCAGCTCCTGCGCTTCAAAAGTGCCTATGCACCCTCGTAATCGTTTCTCCCCTCGTTTGGTCACAGTATTCCAGGTCACGAATAGAGGATGGTCTTGCACCATCTCTTGCTCAGCTTCTTGAAGCTTTGAGACGATGCTACTTCGGCTGGAGTTCTTGCTTGTTGCGCTGCTAGCTTCGCTGACTCCACTTGGTGTTGAGCTCGCGCTTTGCACGCTCGATGAGCTTGTGGTTGCGGGTGATGGTGCAAGAGGTCTCGATATCGCCGCTGGTTTGTAATCGCTGTTTGTTGCACTGGCGGACTCTGCGTTGTAGGACTTCCATAGCGCTTCAACCTGGCGGAGTGAGAGACTGGGTCGCTTCTCAAGGCTTGCAGAGAGACTTTCGAAACAATATGCGCAGTGCGCTTGGGTTGCCATGTCGGGTTGGTTGGGCAGTTGCGAGTGGGTGGTGGTCAAGGAAAAAGAGGATATCCTGAGAAGAAGACTTTGGGTTATCTAGTAAGGGTGATATGCCAACTATAACTTGAGTAGGGAACGTTGAGTACTACGACTAAAGCAAGGCTGTGCAGGTAGAATCCGGGCCGGCTCGGTCTCCCCCCCTCTATTACTCTCCGTGGTGAGCGTTGCAAGAGCACAAGAGTCTTGTCTGATAGGTACGTAATAACGGATGCCCTTGCGCCACCTCTGGAGAGCTTGCGAGACAAAACCGTGTTTTGCCGAAGAAGATGGTGTTGAGGTCTATCGGAGCGGTACCCCGCTAATAGGTACCACGGTTCGGCGTGAGACAGTCTGCACATGTCAGCAACGTCATCAGCCACACGACATCTTCACGATAAATCTTCTTTCTTTCAACAACCACATATATTCATTTACGACTTCAAGTAAATCACGCATGCTATGTTAGACAAGTCAAATACAACGCTTCTGAATAGGAAGCCGTCTCAAATCTGACAACATGAAACCTACCCAGAGAGGATATGTAATGTCACCCCATCTTCATGCACACTACCCTACAGAGACAAAAGGCAGTGTGTTTGGTAATGATGGGGTTGTCAATCTTGGCTCGATAATTTTCCTTCAGCAGGTCGAAGATTAGAGCTTCTTTTGCTGTACACACTAAAGCCGTTTTTTTGGGGGGTATAGTTTTCATCCCTAGATCATTCGAAGACACTTGTTGTATTAGTGTCGCCATGCATCACTCACATTTCGCGCATTGGGGGACCCGGGGCTGACTTTTTGACTGTTCATTGTCACATCTCATATGCCTGTGTGGAACCTGCGTCCACCTATGAGCACAAAGCCATCATAGAATGTTCAAAGCCATTGACGCCGACCAGATGTCTCGTGAAGGAACTGAAAACCGCCCTCGTCGTTCGCTCGTTGTCATCCGTCGTTTATGCCGCATCGCGCTTTCCCTCCTTGACCTCCTTCTGCGTTGGCGTTAGTAGACCACGTGTATTTCGATGTGGGATAGTGTGGAGGTACGCACCAGAGCGCGCATGGTGCCGTGGAGAGCATGTCTATGGTTCCTTCGGAACTTGGGGTCGGTGCCCTTGAGGGAAGGGTATCTGTGCGTCTTGGGCTTCTTGATACTGCATCGCCACCGCGTCAGCCACTGCCCCAGGTATCAATATTATGTGTGCAAAGCAAAGAGAAATGTTGGCAAATTGCTAGTGCGCGTTCGGTATTTCAGGAGAGATGCGTACCCGTTCCTGTGGTTCTTCTTCGACTGATTGTGCTGGGACGAGTTCTTAGATTCTGTACAAGCGAGTTAGTAGGGATCAATAATGAGGCCATATTTTTGTAGACATACTGGCCATTGCGATGGATGTGTGTGTCGAATCGTCCGGGTTGGTGTTCGTGAAGTAACAGAGGCTCGATTTTGCAAATGTCAGGTGCGATTCGCTTACGGGAGTGAAATTGCGCTAGCCATTCCTGAACGGGTCCGTGCATGATTCATCAAACTTCAGTTGCTCCGGAGACTGCAAACAAGTCGGACAGTTTTTCAATATGTAGTTTTCATTGCTTGATGAAAAGGCTGTTCTCTAATCTCCTCTGCCCCCTCATGACCGAAAAAAAAAACTCAAACAGAGCATGGTCTAACACGACCAAAGTATCCCGTTCCTGACGCCCCTATGGAAATCACGATGCCGACTGACGCTTTTCACTAATTGCCTCTCTGTTGCTCATAGCCCATACCATCTTGGCCAGCCTGTTGCTGCCGCATGTGCTCGCGAACATTCTGCTCTGTCGTAGAGGCTCGACCAGCTCCATGGCCCGCCACAGCGCCTCGCGGGGCGGTGTCAACGACATTCTCGTCATATGTCATACCATTCATCATGCGCGGGTCCTGCTTCTGCTGTTCGATCGAAGATGTCATCGGTATTGTTCCAGCGCTGGAAGGAACACTTACACCCGTCATTGGGCTTGGCGGTGCTTGCTCTCGTAGATAGCCAGGTACTGCGCTCACCTTACCAATGGCAGGGCTGCCGATCTGGCTGTGTTGTCGAGCTGGCGTCCTTGCACCCTCTCCAAAGCCCACCAGGGAAGCAGCCTCGTCACTGAAACCTCCTATACTCGACGTCTCCACGTCCTGGTCCTCACTCATGCGGTCGTGCTCGAAGACATCGCTGCCACTTGCCCAGGTTGTTCGTCCTCCAACAGAACCAGTCGCGCTAGCACTACCGACGGTGCTGCGCTCGCGAAATATTTGTGGTTGGTTGTTCGAGTCGAAGTAGCCTGGCGGTGGGTTGTTGGCGCTACCTGGGGCGAGGCCTTGGGGGTTGCGAGCAGAGACAGCAACTCGCTCCAGTCCCGCCAAACGCGAGATGCGATCCGCGCGCTCAGCTTCGGCAGGATTGCGATGATGGGGGAAATGGCCACGATGTCCGTCCTTGATGGCAACCGTGGAGAGTTCCGACATGGAAGTAGTAGTCGAATTGGGCGTCCCTCTGAGTATGCCTTTGTTAGTCCCTCTTGAGTCTTGATACGTAGGGAACATGTGATCTTACGGGGCCTCGCCGGGCGTGCCTGGGTCCGAGGGTGGAGGAGGCAGATTGATCAGGGTGGGCGCATTCGTCATTGTAATGTCTCGGTATGCGTTTCGGTATTTGTAAGTCTCGATAGTTGTTGCAGTGGAAATGCAAAGGGAGGTTCACGAGGTGGGCAGCTGACGAATGACGTCGCGAGCTTGGCACGGCCTCGAACGCAGGGTCCTGGCATCAACAACTCGTCTTGTCAACCCCACTTCTTGGCCCTCGGTGTATCCCAACGGCATGGCCTGCCTAAACGCTCTCGTTCCGCCCAAATGATACTACATGGTTTGACCGGTGGTCAGGGCGGAACACATTGTCGTGTTGTAGGGGTTGAACGTCTGATCACGGACTTGGTATCCTAATTCGAATCGCAGCTGTCGGAGCGTTTTTGAGTTTTGATTGTCCTTCATATCCTGGTCTATAATTCAAGTGGTCAACTCTCAAAAGAGACACTTTGGCATGATATTTAGCATATCACGGCCCTATTTTCATGGCGACCTCTATAGACATGTTCCATTGCACGTAACAACCCTGCCTGTTGCCTCGCAGTGTAGCACCATGGGTAAACAACTTTTTTCTTTCATATTCAAGATTTATATTCAAGACTGTCACATTTCTTCTCGCATTCAAAAACTGTTGGCTTTGTTTGTATTCTCCCCGTCCAGGTCGAGAAGCTATAGTTCTGTGCACATCTATTCCTGCTTGCATCTACCCTGTACTTGCTCTCTAATTCCAAATCCAACTTCGGAACCCATTCGGCAGTTCCGTTTACCTGCGGAACAGAATGCCTGTCGTACGAGACACTATTTAGTCTATCCTTTAATCATCTCCAATCGCGCCACTTTCATATGAAATGTACCTGCATGGTAAAGTTCAGTAGCGGGCAAAGCGCGGTGTAATTCCACTATCCTGGGACTGACCACTCCATAAAATAAACATCACGCTGCCGTCAGAACTTAATGTCGGTTAGTCTGCCTCTGATTGATTGGCTGCAAGCACCAAGCATTGGTGGAAGCCATGCTCTTGCCGTGTAGGGTCAGGACTGTCCTTTCCCTTATCTAGTGCGTATGCCCGTTTCTGAGCGAATCCACTGCCTCGCAAAAAACACCTTTGATTCATAGTGGCTATGGCAGAAACAACAGCCAAATCGGCCATCTCAGGAGAGAAGCTCGAAGTCATCAATGACACTCATGGCACGAATCTCGACTCCGTTGCAGAGAAGAAACTGCTTCGGAAGTGCGACCTTTGTGTACTTCCACCGTTATTCCTTCTCTTCCTTCTTGCATTTCTTGACAGGACAAACATTGGTAAGACCACCCATAGTTCGAACGTCTCCGCAACTTACAATCGTACAGGCAATGCCAAAATTCAGGGGTTGACAAAGGATCTTAACATGGAAGGCCGAAATGCACATCGCTACAATATTGCTCTTTTCGTCTTTTTCATTCCCTACGTTCTCTTCGAGATACCTTCGAACCTGGTGCTCAAGAAACTCGCACCTTCCACATGGTTATCTTTAATCATGGTGTTCTGGGGTACGCTCGCTGTGCTAGTGGGGTACTCATGCTGACCTCACGTAGGTGTTTCAACCATTGGCATGGGACTGGTCAAGAACTTTGGAGGTCTTGTTGCTATGCGCCTTTTAGTCGGATTGTTCGAAGTGCGAGATCCCATCTTTGGTATGAAATTGTCGTACTAATTGATCCGTTAGGCGGGCTTATTCCCTGGCTGCGTCTACTTGATATCTATGTACTACAAGCGTTACGAGCTTCAGTGGCGCCTAACACTTTTCTTCACGGCTGGCATCATTGCAGGCGCTTTTGGCGGCGTGCGTATCCCCATTCAGCCTCGTTTCATCATGTTGACAAGCTGCAGCTCCTCGCTTTTGCAATCGCAAAGATGGTAAGAACTTCATGCATGAACCTCTTGTACGAAACGCTAATGTCATTCTCACAGGACGGTATCGGCGGGTATGGCGGATGGCGTTGGATCTTCATCATCGAAGGCCTCATAACCGTAGTTTTTGGGCTTGCGACTAAATTTTGGGTAGTAGACTGGCCTGAGACGGCAAGCTTTCTAAACGATGAGGAGCGAACACTTCTGCTTGCACGTCTAAGCGCTGATACAGGCGATGCGGTCATGGACCGTCTTGACAAGCGAGCCATAAAGCGTATCTTCACAGACCCAAAGATCTACTTGGGAACCATAATGTACTTTGGTAAGTACACATGCATAATTTGATGCCCACGCTGCCGTGTTTACTGATAATACTCCATTCCACAGGCATTGTAAACACTGGTTACGCAGGCCCTTTCTTCGTTCCTACAATAGTCAAGGGTAAGTCTTAGCAGTAATGACCTTCGCCTTTACCTTTCTATAACAATTGTTTTAGAATTGGGATACACCTCTTCCATGGCCCAAATCCGCAGCATCCCAATCTTCGTCGTCGCAACCATCATAGCCATTTTATTCGCGTACCTCTCCGATCGCTCACGCCACCGCTACATATTCTGCATGTTCGGCATCCTCATCTGCTCGATTGGGTATATTATCCTTCTTGCACAGCACAACCTCTCCGCCGGTGTCAAATACTTCGCTCTCTTCCTCGTTGTGCCTGGTGGCTTCATCACACAACCCATTGTCCTCGTATGGATGTCGAATCTCATGTCTGGACACTACAAACGTTCAGTGAGTTCGGCCATGCAAGTTGGTCTTGGTAACGTAGGCGGCATCGTAGCCAGCAACGTGTTTTTGGGCAGTGAGGCGCCTAGATATCCAACTGGGTATGGCACTAGCCTTGGCCTGTTGTGGGTCTGCGGCGCCGCGAGTACGGCGTTGTATTTCTTCGTCAAGCGGGAGAACAAGATGCGGGAAAGGGGTGATAGAGATTGGAGGCTGCAGGGCGAGGATGCGGATAATTTGGGAGACGACCATCCGTCATTCAGGCTTACGACATGAGGAATTGGCGCGATGGCGAAGATCATGCGAAGAAGTCTACTCATCACTCTACGGGTGCTGTTCCGGACTGTATAGAGATAGGGGGCTTGGGACTTGGCAAATCACACAAATTCAAAAGTATGCCATCATATGAAAATTATACGGAATTCTTAGACTCCAAAGTCTCACCTAATTCAGCAACGAGATCTATGGGCCTTTAACAATATATGCAGGCTGCGTCTTTACTTACAGATTCGTAACTCAGGTTGTCTGAGTAGGACATTGACGCCTACTAGTTCCATGATCAAACATGTCAAACGATATATTGCCCATCGTAAAACCACCTCTTTCAAGAGGCGTGTATGCTACACTAATCATGAAGCATGCACGAAAGTCCCCCTCTTTCCCGCTGACACCCAATCCCAATCTGCCATCAACCTGTACCATCATATGTGTGCTTCTCATCAACCGCAGTCTATAAATCCTCACCCCCTATAAACCCCAATTCATACCTCACTCACAACCCAAATTTCCCCTTCACAGCCCCCATGATAAACCCCCGCTTCTGCTTATTCACATACTTATTGACATCATCCGCCCACCCCGCACTATTATTCGACAGATTGTTCATGCTATCGCCTACGGCATTCAACCGCTCTGTTCGCTCATTGAACTGGCGTGTTGCCCACGAGCCCCATCCTTCGTTTGCAGGGGGTGGACTGGAAGGATAGGATGGGTAGCCAGTTGAGGACGAGGCTCCGGCTTGGGTGCGAGCCTCACGGCGGGCTTGTTCAGCTTCGGAGCGGGCTTGGGCCTGCATGCGTTTTGAAAGGGGGCGGTCGGGGCCGCCGACTGTGAAGCGGATGAGTGAGTTGGCAGGTTACTTATGGTAGGTTTTGGGATGGAAGGAGTTAAGGTAGCTTACTGAGGAGGTCCATATCTGCTGGGGTCACGTGCTGTGTACCAGAGATCCATTGAATATTGCTAATGGTAGGTCGGGGGGGAATGAGTAAATCTGGGTTTAGGAGGATGTCTTTTGTTTGGTTGCTAGATACGATTAGCAATGCACATTTTGTCCGCTTGGTTTGTACTCACACTTGTAAGCCATGACCAAATATATTGATCAAGGCCATCTCTGCAGGTCCCTTCCAACCAAGTATGTCTCCTGTGCTCGTGATAGTGGCCTCGGAGAGCCGCCTTATATCTAGCACGTCACTAACTTTGACCGCCCCGATTTCTTTCAGAGCAGGTATTGAGTATCCTCTTGCACATCCATCTCCATACAGCCCAAGCAAAGCATAGCTGAGGTCTTCGTAACGTACGATAGTTGCTGTATCACACAAGAATTGATCAAATGTTTTGTGTGCACCTTTGTTTGAAGCGGGTCGGAATAACCTGACCCCAGAGTGTGTGACTGCTAGTAGCACACCGTTGACCTTCAACCCAGTACGGAGATCAGCGACAGCGGACTGGGTCGCATAGGCTGGTCGGCCAGTGTTGGCATACATAGGGCAAATGTTGACAACCTTGTCGTCTAGGGAACAGGCACCGGCGAACTTTGCCGTATATCGGCCATCAGCTTCTGGGAGTAGCTTAAATGTAGCGAGATTTCCAAGATTTGTCCCAACGTGTACTAGTATGCTCGAGAAGTCATCACCCTCGAGTGTCATGACACTAAACTCGACATGAGTTGGCCAATCTGGTTTCGGTGTTGCCGTATTCGAGCTTCGTCGGAAACTCGCACGCTTATCGGACTTGGTGAAGTCGCTGATAGACCCTCTGTAGATGATGGCTGGCCCCCGGAGATCGATGATAGCTAGGCCTCCACCCTCGAAGCCGGCTGCTACGAAGCCCACGTCTGAGTGTTTCAACGCAGTGACCGGTCCGTTACCCTCATCGAGTAAAGTAAATGGCAAGAGTCCTTCCTTGAGCGCAGCTTCAGCTCTGTGTGTGACGTTGGTAAGCTCTTTGGGTGTGTTCTCGCCGGGCGGGAACTCTTGCCCATGATGCTTGTTGATATTCCATCTGAATACAACTACTTCGCCAGATCTGAGCCCAACGGACATTTCGGACGCTGCACCAGCAAATGATATTTGGGTGATGTCCGCATTTTCATGACGGCCAGCAGCTCGCGCAACATCTACTTGGAGTAAAGTGTCATTTTCGAGCTCATCAGCGTGACCTGCATCCCACAGCCTAACGGTACCATCTGCGTGAGCAGTTTGAACAATGTTACGATGCTCGAACCGCTTGAGGGGGTACACGGCTCCTGCGCCACCAAGAAGAAAAGCAGGCCCATGAGATCGCTTCTCAGTCATGCCTAACCATCGCGTCCGATCCACCGGTGCAAGGTTTAAATAATTGATGTAGGGGTGAACTAGAGTCATCGAAAGATGCAATTGATTGGTGGGACATATGGGCATGCCACTTGGAAATGATAGTGTTATGAGTTCTCCAGATGCAAGGAGGGCGATGATTGCTATAGGATCATGACAACCTGCAAAGTGTGGGGACGACCGGGGGATCAAGAATAGGTCGACAACTTCGGATCCCGGTGGGCATGGTAGAATGCGTTGCCTCTTGGGGTTCTCAAAGTGGTCCGAAAGTACTTGCCATGAAGATGTGTTGTATATGGGTGTTCTGCCTAGCTCAAACAGGGTCAAGCTTTTTGGGGAAATGTTCGAAGGTTGACCGCCAGCAACAAGGATGGCAGTATCATCGGGATCCTGGTTTGCACACCAAGCAATCTTGAAAATAGGTGACTTCAGAGAGAAGGAGCCCTCTACAGTTCCTGGACTGAAGCTCCCAGGTCCTGGCTTGTTCACGTTAGAATCCTGTAGGGTCCTCGCCTGCACTACTCTCCCATCTTTGGAGTCCCAGATAACAATACTGCTATCTTCGTGGCCAGTCAGAATAAAAGTTCCTGTTGGGTGCCAGACAGCTTGAGTTAAAGGTGGCTCCCGCTCTTTGAAGGTCATACTTGGATCTGAGTCCCCACCAGGAGCGCCCTTGGGAAGCACATAATGAAAGAAATTCATAGCTTTGTTTTGCTTAAAAGAGTACACAACAGCGCCAATATCATACCCTATCAGGAGCGAACCAATGTCTCGTGGATGCAGCGCCAGGGTGATGATAGATGTTGGGCGAGAGCGAGGAAACTGGGCTCTCCACAAGTTCGGTATCTTGAAGGGTGTGAGTGATTCTCGATCCAGATCATATGCAAGGACCTCGCCATGCTGGGTCCCCAAGAGGGCATAATCGAGGGTAGGGTCACTGTGTAGTGCCGTGATTTTGGCTGGCGGAGAATGCGCGTTTATCAATTTTTTTGTGTCCAATGAAAAAACGGAGAGGTCATTCTTGGAGTCGATACACAAGATTTTCTCTGCGCAGAACTCCAGAATCTTCACTGATGCCTGGCGTGGCAGTGGCAGGACCACCTCGACTCGGTTCTGCCCGAAGATGTAGATCTGGCCGTTGCCAAACTTGCTCTCGCTTGTGCCAACGGCAATAAGGGACTGCACAGGATCGTATGCAATCTGTGTGATTTTGGAGTTGATGCCATAGTTACGGATCTTCAGACGTTAGCTAGCGGCTACCTACGAAGTACATGCTACCTAATAAATAGCACGCGCGGTACCGGTGGGGCACAGATGGGCAAGTACATACGTGGTCAAGCACGAAGCGGTCAGGTCCAAGGCCGGCAGAAAGATCGTTGTTCACACCAGCTTGCTTTCCACGAAGAAGGTGTGCCATGGCTTTGCATGTGTCTCATTGCTGAAGGTGCAGAAGCTGAGTAGGTCTAAGGAGGCTGCGTTTGTGTGCATGGGTTGCGTGGACTCGGCGACGTCATGCAGGGTCCAAGACGCACTACGGAACAGTCGGAAACGGCGGGTGCATGACTCAGCCAAAGGGAGTAAATTTATCACCCATGGTGCAATCACGTTTGATTATAACGTCGTCCATTACAGTGTCTTTTGGTTAGACTTGTCTATTATACATTCAACAGGCATAAACCCAAAACAAGACCCATCCATCCGGATAGAGTCAAAGCATCTCTGAAATGCCAGTGTTGCATCTTCACACTAAGGATAGACCAACTTGAGTTGTGTTATTTCTTTCCATAAATGTGTCCGACTCGATGTACTCCCATTTCCGTCAAATAACTTTATTGATGAAAGAGCCCGCCCATCTATGCTTTTGATGCTACTCAATTTGACAAGGACGCCCCATTTACCTGCCCATTGAATGGGCCGTTCGGTGGCTGTGGTGTGCCAGAGCCTTGTCTGCTGCTATTGAAGCTGTTCTGAGCAGCCTGGCGTGCCTGTGACTGGGCTACTGCCTGAACCTGCTGTCTGTCAATCATCATTTGCTGAGGATTGGAGGGCAAGCCGTTCAAGGCAGATGACGACTGTGGCGTGCCGTACTGAGACGAGCCATAGTACGTACTGCGTGCTTGACCACCGCCACCTGGGGTACTATATGCCGGCCGCGCGCCAAACGTCGGTTGCGTTGACACGTTGTTGGCCTTTAGGGGTGAGGCTGTGCGCGCTTGCGGTGTCTGAGCGTGATTGTACATAGGCGCCATGTTCTGTGATCGTGATAGATAACCGTTCTGCGTCGACTGCGCGCCAAATCGATTTTGGGATTGCGTTTGCGATGTGGACCCATGGTACTGCGAAGCCGTCGCCCCACCATAATTACTTGGTTGTGCTGAGCGTTGAGAATAATACTGTCCGGAAGGCGCTTGTCCGTAGCTAGGTCGAGGAGTCTGCGGACCAAATGTCTGCGGCGTGGAATAGCCCCGTGATGTTGGAGCATATGAAGCCCCACCTGTTTGATAGTTGTGTGAAGGTCCGGACGGAGAGCGCTGAGAGAGCATCGAGGACGACCGATGGAGGGATTGCTGTTGCTGTGGATGGAATGATGGTGTCGCTTGCACGGGACGGGCGACTGATTGGTGTACTGATGGTGTGGGACGGCTGTACTGTGTGCCTCCGGCAGGGTAGTGAGCATGTGTCCCTGAGCTGGACCGTGCAAGCGTAGCTGGGGTGGCTGTGGGAAGCGGAGCCTTGGCGAGCCTAGACAAAGTATCTTCCTCCAAAACACCCTTGTACTCTTTCGTGTCGAAGAGAATCGTCCGGCTAATGTTCAGTTCTTCTAATTGATCACCGTTTAGCTTGGCGACAGCATAGGGTGGCAGCTGTGAGACTAATAAAGTCAACTGTGACTTCAAGATCTGGTAAACATCAAACTCCTCAGTTGAAGGTGTAGACGGGCTTCCCGCGAGTGAAGCGAGGGATGAGTTCTGAACGACGGGTGTGCGTGGGTTGGTCGTCAGTGATGAGTTGCGTATTCGCTGGTGAGATGCAAGGGTTTCAAGCAGTTCGGATATCTCATGCAAGACCTCATCTGTGTCCTTCTCTTCCTGGCTCTTCTCTTGTGATCCTAACAGTGGATTGCCTTCAATCGGAACGAAGTTATCGACGGCTTCTTTGAAACTGCTCTCCTCATCAGTGGTGCCATTAGCCTCCAAATTGGCCTCATCGTCCGCGTCAACTAAGGCTGGATCAATTGGAAACATTTCGTTGAACCGACGCTCACCCACCCGCTGCCACCAAACTCGGTTTTTGGTCTCTTCGGGTACAATAGCTGAAGCGTCATCGCGAGTCGGTGCAAAGCTTGAGTAGGCGCTACGGAAAAGTGCATCTTCTTTGGCCTGCTGCACCGCAACTAGAAGACCCTCAGATGCGGGCTGCTGTGCCTCTCCCATGCTCAATGCACGTTGTCTGCTTTTTTGCTTTGCCGTGGGCGATGATTGGTCTTTGGGCATGTCAACGCCAGCGTAACCTAGCCAAAGGCCCGCGGCCAGGCTCTGGTGCGCATATGACTGTGAGCCCTTGCGGCTGGGTTTGGGCATCTCTGGTTGAGCGAATGTGATGGTATGGCTCTTCCCAGTAGTAGGTCGCGTTGCTTTCGGAGGGCTAATTTGTGGTAAATGAGCGGGCGCGCGGAAGACGTCTCCTATGGTGGTAATAGGCTTCTTGTCGTTTGCTTCATCAGGAAGCGGGTAAACCTCTGTAGTTGACATGATGTTAGGTAGTGAGGATTCTCTGAGGGGGAGAGTAATATGAACGGAGGTATCAAATGTAGTTGGGGGTGGGTCCGCGGGTAAGACCTTCTGTGATTGCTGCAGACTGGAGAAAAGCTGTTTGGGGACTTGGCTGGCTGATCCAAATAATGTGAGCACTGTTCGACTGGAGGGAATCTGTGGCTCCTCCTCCTTGATAGGAACAGGAGTGCCCTCCTTGACGATGACAGAGGTTCCCTCTTCGCTTGAGATCTCTGGCTCAGCATCGGCCTGACCTTTGTCATTGTCAATTTGGGCCTTTCGTGCATTTTCCTGCTCTACTAAATTCTTGGTGACCTTTCGAAACGCCAACACTTTTTTTTGTAGCGCCGCGTCTTCGAGGGTAGTCGGGCCGCTAGAGAGATCGTTTGCACCGCTCGACGTGAGAATTTCCGTTGTAGCATTCTCAATATCCTTTTCGAGCGTCTGCAGCGAGTCATAGGAGCCATCCTGTACCAGGCTGGCAATGGTTACAGGACCAGTAGGCGGGGTTAGTTTGGCGCGTTTGGAGTCGGCCTCGCCGGATGCGGCCCGCTTTATTGAGGAAGTGATGGTGTGCGTCAGAATCGAGGGCTGGGTATCATAGCTATCGCAGGTCAGTTGAATCAAGGGCACGATTGAAGTCGCGCATGGGGGTGGCCAGGCGGAGCTGGCATGGAGGCGTTTCTCTCTGCGCAGTCGTACCTCTTCAACACCGAATATATGTCCTCTATCACCATCTGCAACGAATAGGCACCTCCGCCGCCGGGCTGCCCTTGCGCGGACACCAACGCGCCATTGGAAACAATGGACTTGGTTGCACCATGTTTTCGCTTTGCCAAAGACGGCGACGAGGGCGCGGGTGGAAGCGACGACAGGGTGAGAGTGCCGTTGGCGGCCATGGTGAAGGTGAAGGTGAGGGTCGCGGTTCACGATGCGCGATGGATGGGTTGGCGTTGGCGTCGAACGCGCTCAGGGCGGCCGAAGTCGTCGTTCAGTCGGCGTTCTTCACCAACATGCCCTCGCAACGAGAAGTCGGGGCGCTGCCTTGCAAGTTCAGCGCGCTATGTCGAGGCCGTGTGCCGTTGGAGCCTGCGCGCAGCCTGGTGGAATGCGTGTGTTGAGGCACGGTGGAGTGATTGCGATGGCCGGGTGTGCTTTTTGGGAAAGGCTCAGCAATGAATGGAACGCGAGACGCCAAGAAGCGACCGCCGGTCCTGGCACAGGTACCAGCTGCTGCCAACCACGGTCCACGACGCGATGAGCAAATGCCGCCCCTCCTCCTATGCGGTATTTGGCAACTAGGCATGCACTGCTCACGCATTTGCGACGACCATCGAAACCCGTCCCGAGAAAGTGCTTCGAGCATCTATCTGTTCTTTTCCCAGTCTCTACGGTTGCGGCCGGATCGGGCTAGCGGTTATTTTACAGATGCTAGCGCCGGCGATAAATTACGCAGCACCCATCCCGGCTTTTCCAACCATCGTTTCTGGTCCCCTCGCCATCGCCGTCCTGCGCCTTGAGTCCCGCATCTTGCTGTCGATGAATGCCATTGACTTCATTCCTGGCAGCTCCAGGCAGCCTGATTTGTCTCTCCAGCTGCGCAATACGCTTAGTAGGCCTTGAATCATCTGCCACTTATTGACCCACTTCTGATTGCATGTAGATACGCCCTGCACCCCTCCATGCTTCTTTCCAGCCGCAACCATGCCTCTCTGCGTACATGAGGCGTTCTTTCTCTCACTACCATGGCCAATATATACTGGAACCTCCCTCCGAACCTCGGACGTACCGTGAAGTACAACCTAGCGTGAGGAGGCGGAAGAAACTGCGCTTGAGCCGTTCTACCGAGGTGTTGGAATCGATACAATCCTCAGCACGGGACTTGTATATGATTCGGGTGGCCGGTAAGGCTGAACAAACCTTCAGAGGCGACCCAACAAGCTCGTCAATGGGGCAAGCTGGCTACCTTTCTACGCAACCTGTTTCACTTTACTCAATTCTCGCCCGCTACCTCCTCCACCACACTGAGTCGCACTATCGAGAGTCTGAATATAATTTCACAGCATTTGAGGAACATCTGCTGCGTAACAAAGGTTTTACTTCGGATAGTGTAGAAAAGTGGGCTGCAAGTCTCCTCGAGCCAAAGTCTCTCGCAGCTGTGGGTGTTCTTGCATCTGACACCAATCCCCCGCCGCTATTTCTGCTCTTGTTATTATTGCGCCGTCGGCATCTTAGCGCATTTGCTCTTGGTGTAATTCTGAGACAGGTTGATGAGTGGGTTATATCCGGATCACTCACTTGGAACTCCCTCAAGATACTTTCGATACGTCTGCTTCGGCATGCTCGCATGCTTTGGCCAGAGTCGATTCCGTGGATCGCGTCACTATTTGTGACTCAAGCAAACATATTGTTGGAAGACACAACGAGTGCTACACCACCTAGATTTCTCTCCGATATCACACAGTTTAGCAACACAGTCTTGCATCTTTTATCTCTGCCCTCTAGTATCACCCCAATACTCGGTGCGATCAACCAAGAGAAGGCTCAGTTTCGGGTCCTACATTTCATGGCTGGTCAATCGCCCCCTATCACCGTAACCCAGCTCGGGTTCCGCTCAATTTCGCGAGTTCAGCTCGCCCACAGAAAAACTGCCGACGAGAAAGATTGGGCAGAGCTCAAAGGCCCTTCATGGCCGCCCTGGAAAGAGAACCGAACAGCAATGGATGAGGACAAAGGTTTCGCTTTTGGTTCGTCGAGGGCTTCGAAAATTCTACACCGAATGTACGAAGCCGGATATCGCGGTCACATGTGGGAAGAGATGGTAGAAGTCTACGCTGGTTGGGATACCGATCTCAGTCCGACAATCCAAACACGTACTTCCCTACCTCATGCATCCTCACACTTTGAAAACAGAAAATATCTTGCTAGTCTTCTTTGGGCTGGTCGTGTTGCCACTACAAGAACAAGACGGGAAGCATGGGCATGCTTCCTTGCATATGAAGCTTCAGGTGCACCCGCGAGTCAACATGTCTATCTTGCTATGTTTGAGAAACTTTACTATCCCGAAATAGAGAGGTCAAATGCACCAGGAAAGCATCAGCTATTTCCTGGTGATATGAAAGAAGTTCTCCCAGACCACACTTCTCCATTGCACCACGTGTACCTCAGCGAGCCGATTCCAACCATCAAGGATCTACTTCACAGAATGTATAATCATAATATTCAACCCTCCAACCGCCTACTAGCTTTTCTTTCGCATGCAACTGGAACATTTGAGGCATGCATCGGTGTGTTCGAAACAGCTAAAGAACACTTCAATGGTGGCATAGATTGTCTACTATCTGGTAAACATGATTCCGGTAGTCCGGCATGCCAAATACCTGGCTATCTCTTGGCCGCATTTATCAAATGCCTTTGTCGATATGGTCATCTTACTCATACACCTCAAGAAAATTGGACATTTCTGTCGCCCGAGATTCATGTCTACGAGTTCAAATACAACCGACACTACCTACTAGAGTATGCTTATACACTACTAATGCACTACCGTCCTATGTATCGACCTGCTTGGACTGCTTACCTGGAGAAAGTTGTACGCAGCAAGCTAAGTGCTTCGGTCTGCAACCCTCGGCGGCGGACAATAAGTGGTGATTTCACTCAGTATTCAATTGTCTGGAAACTTATTGAGTCTATGGAGCACATCGATCTTGACATCGATGATCACATCTTCAACCTAGTCTGCACAGCGACTATCTCTGCGACACAAGCTGCAAGACAAGGCACTGCTCCGACTGGAGCTGCGCGAGAAATTCTGACCACAGCCTCACCTCGTCTGCGTAAACTTTTCCATAGCCTCGTAGGTGCAAATATAGATGTCCAGTCTGCCAGTACATCCACAGACCGCGAGCGCTCTAGTGGCATTCCACCACACATCCCCGGTCCGGCAGAGCTCCATGCATATGTGCGCGCTCTTGGTATTCTTCGTGACTACGAAGGCCTGTACTCCTTCTCTACTTGGCTTACCATACACCACACCGAGGTAAACGCCCGGTCCGACGCTCAATTCTCTGGCAACAGGTTACTCTTTCGGACGCTTGTGGCGCTGAGGGCTGCTGTGACGGGCCACCTGGAGGAAGGATTCGGTTCTCAATGCACGGCACCGGACGAAATTGTGGAATTGATAAAATATCAGATTGAAAGCGTTGAAGGATGGGGAGGTTGGCCAAAACCAGAATATGTGCACATGTACAACAAAGGAGCTTTGAAAGGTAGGATGCCCAGCGTAGGAGGGAGATGAATGGCGAACGAATAGATTGAATCCGTCAAAAAACTCCATAAATGCCCACTCTATAGAAAAGACATTATTGTACCTACGCCCACCTATTGTCGTTGATACACAACATTTAAAGTCTAATCCTCTGCCACCCTGACACACTCAGGTTGAAATAGGGCACCGTAATTATAACTGTCAGCCACGTAGTCTTGGGTAAATGTTGTCAAAGACTTACGTATAGCACAAATACAGACCACTCGGTCCGGAACGCCCCAGGCATCTGCGCGAATGAAAAGGACCGACAACGCGCATCGTCGCCTGTCAAAAACAAATTAGTCAAATACCGAAGAAACAGAGTCTGACGAAGAGGAATGAACTGACCATTATACGAATTGAAGCAGACCTCCGCCGGGTACCCTCTCAATGTTCAAGGCTTGTTCTCAGATGGTATAATTCGTGTTATCGACAGAGCCATACACCTTTATTAAGGTGCCATTCTGTGGTATATAAGTCTCGTAGCCATCCAAAATGTAAGGTTGTTGACTCATACCGCAAGACATCTGCATGCGCTTGAAACCCCGGTCGGATTCGCCTGGCAATTAGCCGCCCACGTAGCAGCTGTTATCTTTGTGTACGTTTCGCAGAAAGGCACTGCTGTAGCGATGTTGCATTGAGGTGCACGGAGGCAGTTGTCTGCTGCGCAGACGCGTTTTTCGAAATTTGGGAGCTGATTTGCATGGGGTTTGCGAGGGTGATAGGAAGCGTTGCTACGGATAGCATCAACACAAGTGAGAAGAACATCCTGGATATTTGGGGGTTGCTACTTTGATCTAGATCTTAATCTTAAGAACTGTTAGGATTGAAAAACGAGTGAGGGATATAGAGCCGGATATATTTATATTGTCGCAACATGTACCAAATGTTTGCAAGAGGATGAATATGAGATTCTGTAAAGTATCTGACACGCTTCTTCTAGAATAGTTAACTGTTATGTCTATTTTAACTGCTACTAAATTTTTGATCCTTTAAATTGATATAAGGGGAAGTTGGGGCTCATTGCCATCGCGTGAGGTCGAGGTGCCGACTTGGTACATACGCAGGCAAGATTCTAGCAAAAAGAGATTTCTCTAATTGGCCGTGCTACTCCAGTTAATATCGAAGGGCCATGACCGCTGGTGCCTTGGCTAGTATTTACAAGAGATTATCGCAATATCGCGACTAAAAAAGGCTGCGGTCAGCCTAGAGACTGAATGATAAGCCCATGTCACAAGACTGGAGGCGGACTCAGTGATAAATTTAAATTATACATACGCAGCATAGTTTCATTTAAATATTATCGCAACTGTAAATTTCAAGGAAATAAGAGAAAACAGCTTCCTGCCCCACATGTTTTCCTATTTCTAGAATAAGTACTTCAGAAAAACATCTTTGACGCCCTCGAATACCCTTCCCCAACCCGCAAGCCATCCACTCGTCTCCACTACTACTCTTCGCCGACTTCCATCAATCTGCGCAGCAAGCTTCTCATCCATGTCATCTTTGATGTGCTGTGGCGCCGTATCTGGATAATACACCACGACTTTGAAGCCGATCAGGTCGCCGATCGTCTTGGTATTCGCATTGTTGTCTACATAGCGTGTCTTAATCATAGTGATGCGTATTCCGACCCAGTATAGGAAACTTGCCGTGATGATGATCGCGATGATGACCGGCCACCACCATCGTGGGATCTTGCCAGTATCATGGGTCTTCCCAGCAAAGCCAAGAATAACCAGGTTGGCGAGAGCGAAGGTAAAAGGAACAGTGTAGAGAAGGAATTTATTGCTGAAAAATGTGAGATGGTAGTCAACGTGGTCAGGTAAGGACTGCATTCTCTTTTGAAGTTTTATGAGTCCTACAGCCACAAGTGCTGGTAGTATGGTAAGTGGTGCGGCAGAGGATGGAAGATAGAGTTGTCCTTACTACTGAAGAAAACATGACCATATGTATAAAGGCCGATGGCAAAGCTATAGCCATCTGAATGTGTAGGGGCTGCGGAAATATAGATCACTGACGTGAGCCAGTGGAGAAACAAAGCACCCTTGGGTGTGTTCCCATCTTTAGAAAATTGCCTCCAGAAAGGTAGTATCCGCTGAATAGCAATGGATTGTTTGACTAGACTCTGTATTAGTCTTTCACAAACTAAGGATCAGCGACATTAACGGTACCTTTAGAGGCAGTATATGTTACCGCTAGTACATTCCCGAACGCTGAGAGAGCTATGCAGATCTTCAATCCAACTGATGCACCGAAAACTCGGGGCGCAAACTTGAGAGAGGCAGCTAGATCGGCGTTCATCCCAGTAAGTGTCTCAAAATCAAGCACCCGATACTATTCTATCTCAGCGACCGTAGACCACACATTCTGGACAACAGAACTTACTAAAGAGACGGCGACGAGTACATATAAAATCCACACAGTGGTTACTCCAAGAAGTGCACCCATGTTCAAAATCCGTTTGGGCATACGACCCTCCATCGCTCTGATCTCACCGGCAACCTGAATATGTTAATGATACATAGGTTGGGCCATATGCTCTATAGTTAGCCTACATAGTTTGCATTTTCCCATCCTGGGTTTCGTTAGTAGTTGTAGGATGAGTCGATCACATTTCATACCTTGATACGAGTAGAATATGAACACCATGCCAGTCATTCCATCAGTTGCTGAGCCTCTATTAACATTGTCGCTCCACTGAGAGCCATTTTTACCACTCCACACCATACCGCCAATAAACATGACTAATAACAATACAATTTTGTAACCCGCGATAAGTTTATTCAGAAATAGGCCTGCCCTAGCAGAGAACCAATGAATGCCACATGCGAGCGTGATAAGCGAAATAGCAATGTAGCGTACGAGCCGGGGATCAAGCTCTTTGGTTTGATCCACATTCGGAAGGGCAGCAAGGAGGACGTGCTTCGCAAACTGAATTGAATTACCATACGAGTTCGCAAGGAGTAGGAAGAAGCCCGAGAAGATAATGGTAGCAAGCAGCTCGGGTTTGTTGAATACTTCATCTAAATAGACAAGTTCACCGCCATTGAAAGGCAAAGCGTTTCCAAATTCGAGGTAGACTAGCAAAAAAAGTGTTGTCCACAGCCCGCCAATAGCCCACAGTGCAACACTTAGGCCTTTGGATTGTGTTGCCGCGAGTACGAGGCCGGGTGTAGAGAACACGCCAGTGCCAATTTGTTTATTGAGGATCAAAGCTGCTACATCGAGAACCGTTAGGTTCGCTTTCGGGACAACAGCATCGGTTTCCCTCCATCTACCGAGGTCTGGTCGATGTGATGTGGTACTGGATGGATCTGTGTTGATACGAGTGTTGCTTTGGTCGGCATTTTGAACATCTGCAGCTGGTTGAATTACTCCTGTAGATTTCGCCGAAGCTTGTGAAGATACGTCGTATGAGCGTTTACCACTATTGGGCCCAGGGTTGTATCCATCTCGAGATCTATCGTTGCGAGACCCCGTGGTCGATCCTGAGGGATTCGACGCTTCGGTAGTGCCGGTTCGATTTAATGGCTGTGTAGGCTCGTGGACTTCAGGAGACAAGTAGTCTCCAGAAAGGCGATACGACATGTTGAATTCTCGGTTGACTAAGGCCGACGATAGTGCTCCTGGTACAGGCCTTTGCCGTTGGAATTGTATCTTCACAACGTCAAAACAAACTTTTCCGATCCTACACTCTCATTTTCAGTAACGATTTACATCGCCGTGATTAAAATTGAGCCTTACTGAGGTACTTTTACACGTGGCTTCGAGGTTCAAATGTTAGGTCTTGAAATGAAATCTGAACTCAGCCTTGAAAAACCAAGCAGGGATGATACCTTGCCAACATAGAACAGGGAGTGATGGAATATAGTGCCCTGCTCAAATACATGCACCATCTCAGCGCATTTTCAGCCTACGAAGTCCTCTAGGGCGCTAGTATACCTCTCCACTTTCTGCCTTGTGCAACCATGTCTAAAAGCAGCTGGTGGCTGCCGGTGAAGGACACGTACGCCTGCGTTGAGATATTGGCTCACACATGAGTCCTTCGCAGCAAGCCACAATCGTCTGCCTCGTCGCCTCTTGCTTGTTTAAAACCACCGCACTGACACCCGACGACCGGCCATCTGAACCCTCTTTGGCGATTTAACTTCGCCTAGGCATACTTCAACAAGAGGGCTAAAACCATGGCACACTCGAAAACGGACAGGTACGACATTCAGGTGATTGACCACAGGTATGCTCCCGCTGCGCCTCAACGCCACAAGGCTGACCGAATCGAGATACATTCTTAGTGCAGTTTTGGAGAACTTCGTGAATTCGAACATTGATGAGTTCGGCCAACGATGGTCCTATAATGTATGAAGCTAATTGTGAAATCGTGTTCCGTTACTTACCTTTCAAAGATCACACGTCACAACAAAATAACATTCACGGCCTTGCGAAAGCTGACAGATGTGAGTTCAGTTGCATGATATGGTCGATAAGCGCTTCCTCCAAGACTGAGCTGATAGCAGGGTAGCATGAGCTGGATAACCTGTATAAGCGAAGCCAGAAAGCCAGCATAACCCGGAATCTAAGCTTATTCGTAGACTGATAAGTTATGGGTGTAGAAGGGATGCATGGGATAGACTGGGGCGCAGCGCTAAAAAAAAGCCTGGCAGGAGCTACACTCATATCCCACAGCCAACCCGTGGCTATCATTGACCGGCAATCGGGCAGAGTGCAAAATTGCGAACAATAAGGGTTTGTTTGATCACTTTATTATCAAGCTAGCTTGACCTAAATGCATGGTGTTGCTCATCCACATCGGTCCCAAGCGACTATTCAGTATTTGTCCGTGCAATTTTGATTATGGCAGATCATACACAACGCACACTATCGCACAGCCAGCCTTGTGATCCATATGTTTTTGATACGAGCCATTTTGAGGCTCTGTTGAGGGACAATTCGAAGCGAACCTTAGTTCCTGATGATGAGTTGCAGATCAAGTTAATGGAAATCGGGGCAGAAGGTAAAAATAACTGTCCTACTTAAGGTAGAAATGTTCTAACGAACATGGCGCAGATTGGCTATTCACAGATAGTGGTGAATTAGATAAATATCTAGAACAAACACAATTCAAAGGGACGCGAATCATGTGAGTATTGGAGAAAAGGCTTTAAGCAAACACTGATCGTGACAGACTGGTCCCACAACAGTATTCATGGGATTGTTTGACCCTTTCGGACCATGCTCTCAGGGGACTTATTAGGAAGTTCAACATATTTCCGGCCTTCATTGATGTGGTTTGTGCATTTGGGAAAGTTACCTCGGACACTAGTGTTTCGATGGGCGGTTGCTATAGCTGGCAGAGAGACGATATTTCTGGTAGGTGCGTTCCTTCCCCCATAAGCATCAGACTAACACTCTCCAGAAATATGCTATCTCTTGAAGACTGTTGAGAGGCATGGTCGTGAGGATTCCGAGGAACCTTGGTCAATTAGGCAGTTGGGTATATATCATCAGCATGACTCCGTTTCGGGAAATGAGACTTTTATCATACTCAACCCAGTGAGGTCATTTCAGGAGCGATTCAGAGACGCTAGGGCAATGACTCAAAGCCTGCCAACATGGAGGGATATCCACAATCTCGCCTTATCGCATTCAACCTGGCAGTGGAGATGGTACTTGACATTCTGGGAGACGAAATTGGATAATCTAGTGAGTCGCCTGAACTGGCCGATGCTGAGACAATAAAACTGATACTTTTTATAGATAGCAAAGGCGCATGTATCACAGGTCGAAGGCCGTAAGAAGTCGGACAGGATGCCTATTTTGACAATCGAATATTCTGATTTTCAGGATGTTCAAGTCATCCAAGACCGGATGAATACGGCCAGATACACGCTGAGTGCGAATATCGGTATTTGCTCAAAGATGAAAGAACGAAAGCTTCATGGTCACGATGTAGATCTTTTCTCTGATGAGCTGAAGCTACAGTCTGCTCGTGTTGGCAAATTACTTGAACGTGCGAGGAGTGGTTCGAGTCTGGTAGGAATATTTTCCCTCTTTGAGTCGACACTAGCTCATTTAGTTCACAGATGCAGGATATTATCAGCTTTCGGGGACTCGACTCATTGAGGACCAGCAGTGAGAACTCAAATGAGATGGCCCGGCTGGCGGACATTGATAGCAAGAATATGGTCAAGCTAACGACAAAATCGCAGCGAGATGCCTCGACACTAAAAAAGGTGACATGGCTGACATCCATCTATTTGCCGGCCTCATTTGTATCGGTAGGCCAAGAGCTGGAAATTCGACTAGCATTAACTAACTAATTACAGCAATTCCTCAGTATGGGATATCTTACTGTCAACTCAAGCACAAGTCCTGTATCACTCAGGTTTGCTTCCGAAATGTGGATCTTTGCAGTTCTCACAGTCATCCTTCTCGCAATAACGTTTGGGGCGTGGCTGTGCATTGATAGTATTGGAAAAAATACACGGTGGCGAAAAGAGCGCCGGCGGCTTCATGCGTTCAACGAAAAAGTATAGGTACCAGGCTGCCAAGTTGGAGGACTTATCGCCAAGCTTGGAGGCGTAGAAGGCTGTGAATTGCGGGCGCTTCCGGTAAAAGATGACAAACACTATTGCAGCGCGATAGGGTCAGTTTGTGGCCTATCTGAGGCGATTAGATTGATAAAAGTATTGACATGAGCGTAAGCAATATTGCTGCCTTACGCCACAAGCCTGCTCTCTTTTCACTCTGATGCCGTATGACGTCGTGGCCTTGGGCGCCGCTACATTTAGTATGACCAAGAAAGGTGGGGAAGGATCCATCCCGTCCCTTGTCGCAAATACCTTCCCATGCTTCAGCCTTTGCGTTTCATCGTGGATCCTGGAATCAGGTTCACCCTACAGGGTTTTTTTTATCAAAATCTTGTCCTATTTGATTTTGGAATCCCATCAAGAGAAGTCTTCTGGAGATGCCTGACACATGTCGAACCGCACGGGACGAGGTCGATGACCGGCTGTTCAATGATGGCACCAGATCCTTTTTTCCCTTAGATAAGTTAAAAAACTACTTTACATATGAAAAAGTGAGCACAATTCTGCACTGTAGTTGCAAACAGTGTCAGGATGACAAGCTACTCTTTGGAACTCAAATAAATCCGGAGACGTATGTCAACGACATCATAGGAGGAACATCTAACTCAAACGACCTGAGAAGGACGCGATTTAGTGTGTTCGGTCTGCTTGTATTCGTCGAGCACCCTCAATTCATCATTGGATTTCTGAAACACAAATGCAGTGACGAATTCCTAGAGTCTTGGGTAACACATCCAACTCTCTTTTCAACGAAAGATCTCGAAACCTATACAGGCGATTACTGGAGAAATCGGAACTCTTTTAACAGATTTACAAAAAGATTTTCCGAGAATCTTCCCAAATTTGCTGTCCCTCATATGGAATCAGAAAGTTTCTGGCAGTATGACTCTCGTGTCATTCTCCCTTTTATAGAGGAAAAAGAAATTGGAAAAAGGCAGGCCGAAGATGGTCAATGGACATCAGAAGGTGCGAATGGCGACGTATTCGCGTTTAAGATTTACGGAGAGTACTGCAAATTTCCCGTACGCAAGTATCACTTTCACGCTGAGATGGGTACTCATTAAACGCAGAAAATAAGTTGTCGCCAGGAGCTTGCGAGAAAACGAATCAATACACCAAAACCACAAGCATTCCTCGAGCATTCAAACATCGAATATGTCCAGAAGTTTGGCGACCCGCATATCGTTAAGCTTATCAAAGCCTATGGGCATGGCGAGACGATAAACCTTATTTTTCCCAGGGCATGGACCAATCTCGACCATCTTCTCCGAGACCAGAAGTACCGATATGGGGAGAATAGAGGTGCCAAAATAGAGTCGGCAGATTCCTGGAGACAATTACTTGGAATCGCTAGAGCTCTCAAAAAGATCCAAGGTTTTGGGGATGGAGCTGATAGCAGAGCTACCCTAATTCCGGAAGAGCGCTTGTGCATTCACTTCGACCTAAAACCAGACAACATCCTCGTCGATAAGGACAAGGGCACTTGGATCATTACAGATTTCGGTCATGCTGCGCAGACTCGGTTCCGGAGAGGTCGAACGACGCCGCTCGTTAGTGGTCACTTTGGAACTGATGCGTATGCTCCTCCAGAGATAGAGGATCTGAACATGCAATTCGGTCGTGCTTACGACATATGGTCTCTTGGCTGTATCATCCTTGAGGTAGCAACATTCATGGTTCTTGGATATCCTGGCTTAACAGGTTCCACTGCCTTTGTCGGCCTTGACCAAGCACGTCGTGCGATGCCAGCATGGACAAGGCACAACAACGAGCGGTTCTTCTACCAAGAATCTCCAAACGGAGAGTATGTCGTGAAAAAAGAGATCCAGGGATTTATCCAGAGTCTCGAAAAGCGGCACGCTAATTCGCAGGATAGCAGCAACAAGAGCAAGGCGTTCTTGAGGAGGATTCTCGATCTAGTCAATCGCATGTTGAAACCAAACGCAAGAGATAGGGCAGACATCTCAAGAGTTGTTCAGACGCTCTCAAGCGCGTTGAAGCAAGCTACGGCTAGCCCTTACGAACTCAATCGGCACCGGCTCATAAAAACGCCTGGTGAAACAATCCTAGGGAACCCACCACTCAGCCAAATCCAACTTTATCATTGGTCAGCTAGTAATAAGGAATGGGATGGATCCTCTCTGGAAGCTCTCGAGAACGAGACGGGGTTTCTGCGTCTCCATTGCTGGTCACAAGGTCATGAACCAACAAATATTTGCTTCAGACGTAGCGACGCGAAGATCCTCCCACTTTATGCTTTCTGGGACCCACATAATACATACGATACGCGAACCTGGATTGATTTCTCATTCCTGAGCGACGGCAAGCGAACACCTGTATCTGATGCAATTTTCTCGTTCGACGGCAACTCCGGACTTGCTGATGCCCGTACTGTGCAGTCCACGTTGACCTCTCAAAATATCGTTGGAAGTTTTGCTCTAAGTAGTGTCATATTAAATAAACCAGCCTCAGTGGGTGGATTTATCAAAAGTATGTTGCGAATGAAGAAGAAGGATGAGCAGTCGACGTCAATGGAAAACGATGCCCGGATCTTAGAGTTTGGTTCGGCAACAATCCAGATCTGGGCAGAGCAAAAGAGATTAGTCGTACAGCCGGAACTGGGTGGCAAGGAATATCCAGCTTCGGAAATGGCCTTTGGCACCAGAGCCACGCGTAACTACGACAGAGACAAGCAAAAGGTACCATCATGTCGAGTTGCAATATATCTGCATCAGCAGCGTTTCATCTGTACGGTCCGAGTGGATGTAAATTGGGTTCTCGAGGAAAGTACGATGGACGATAATATGTTGTTCTTTAGGCCACACCCACCCGGACGCAACCGACAATTTTATGCATCATGGATCAGACCCACGCGAGAAGAGTTGGCAGCTGGTTATCCGGCCGGTATACCTTTGAACCCAAAGCTACTACAATATTTCGAGGACCTTGATCTTATTGAAACTGAGAAATTCAAGCTACGATTCCTGACTGCGGCCGACCGGGAGAATTTTAAGTGGAAGTTTTGGGAAATGAAAAAGAACTGGATGGCCGAGCGAGAAATCCTGGATAGCGCAATTCCTGTCAATCGAATGCCTGAAGGCGAAGCACGGGTGCCTGAAGGTGTAAGCTCTCCACCAGTGCCCAAGCATAAGGCACCACTCTTGCAGACGACAAGTCCTAGGAATTCTCGCCTCGGAAATGAATCAATATCGAGTTCGAGCGGAATGCAAAGCAAGCATGATTCCGCGGTTGATGAACCTGGAATTTACCAACCGGATCCAACACGCTTGATGGTCCCAACCAGTAATACGTTTTATCCAGATAACGGAAGATTAGGGCTTGGGTGAGGGTCATCGCTTTTTGAATCATCCGAGCTTGTTCAGCCCAAGTCGTATAGCATAGAACGAGAACGAAACAAAGTAAAAGACTTTCCACAGCCAACCATGAAAAGTAAGCAAAAGGAACGGCGTCCTTTGTTTGAGATGATACATCATAAGATCAAAAAAAAAGGGAAACGCTAGGTATATAGCTTGTATGAACAGATTGGATTCCGGTGTAAAAGATTTACTGTATATGATAGCCTACCCAATAAATACCGAAAGGCAAACTAGTACTAAGTAAACAATGCTACTAGAAGTTCGTCCCACGAGAAAGGGTTCTTCAGCCCCAGCATTGCAAACTCCAATTCGTCATAACTTTTGACTTCCATCTGAGGCATAGGATCGAGACTGTCATTGCCTCCCAACCCTAGGACACCCCCAGGACTCCCCAGAATCCTCACCACCGTTGGATATGAAGGCTGAGCTTCCGGAAATAGACGCCTTGCATGCCAAGCAGGCCCAACATGAAAATATGTACTGTCGCTGGTGGAGGTATTGTAAATCAGGTACAGCATCCTCGATGCAGTTCCGTCTTTCAACTCCGAATCAGGTTTAAATTGATGCAACAAGTCTGCGACGAGGGCGTAACGAATATTTTTCCAACACTTCAAGCCGCTGGAATCGACCTTCTCAACTAAGATGTTGCCTAGTAGTTTAATTAGTTAAGCCTTCTAGTCTTTAGCTCACTACCCACCTATAGTTACACAGGAAAGACTACGCCAGGGTTCTTCCGTAGAATTGACCTCATAACACACTGCTGTATATAAGGTTAGAAGTACAATTTTGATGCCTTTCGCTTCGCAGGTATCCATATCTGCATCTTCTGGGCAAATGGAGTATCCAGCCAACTCCACGACGCAAGATTCAAGGCCGAAATATAGCCGTAGGGGATATTGTAGCTGATGGCGCGGCCTGGCCACAAGTTGCCGGTTGGCAATACCGGCAGCCCAGTTTTTGGTCAACCACTGGGCTTTCAGGAGCTGCGCTCTGAAGTACTCCTGTTCTAGGTTTTTATATACAGTTAGAGGGTTTCCTCGAGCTCCAGATACAGATCATAAAAGGCCCTTGTAAAGTCTGGGCCGTAATGAGATTCTAATTCCTCTCTTGCTTTCACTTGATGTTCAGGTTGCTGTTGCTTCCATCACTGGTGCCACCCTCCCCCCATAGTCTGAAACTAGCGGCTTGTAAACGCCGGGTTCGGGTTTTGCATTTTCTGTGTTTTCCGAATAAAGTTTATATGGTAATGGTAAGCTACTCTCTCCTTGTTGCTGTCTTGCTCTCCCGGTGGCGTTGCCGAGTCCATCCTGGATACAATGACCAGAGCTACTCATGACTGAAACGTGGACTCTACTATTAGTTAATAGGGGAATTCAATGATTTGTATTAATACGGGGCAATGGGTGTAAGTAAGTGTAATTGATAGTAGTAGTTATAAATATTGACAGTAAGGAAAACTTTTGAGCCGAAAATTCAATTAAAGTATAGTAGTACTGTTATCCCTACAACGTACGCACAATGTACTGCTTTAGGATCAGCCATGTCTGACTTCTTGAAGATGCGCTCAAACTCGTTACCATGCTGCTGGAATGGTTCAGCAATGCACCCGGAATGCTAGAAACGGTGGAGACCCGCCTGACTCCGAGAGAAAGATATTTGGGGATCCTGTCCGGGAGCTAAACGCAATTTTTGAGCGGCTTGAAAGGCTGAGGGATTGTATCGATGTTGCCTTCGCCCAGCCAAAATATCCATCCATCGGCCATAATACTTCTATTTCAGGGGCGACCCTTCAGGAAATAATATGCCAGGACAAGTTCGTTTATAGAGGAATGACAAAAGTCAGATTTTTTTACGATAAGGATTTTTCGCGTATGTCTTTTGAGTATATTTTTCTACTTAGGGCTGGTTTTATAATTCAAGAAAATTTCATAACGAGAATGGCTGCGGGCGAACATCTCCAGACCGGGAAAATTAAAGAGCCTGGTTGGGTACAACGTGTAACTGCTGCTGCGATAGATACGCAGTATGGAATTGCCTGTACCGGAAGCAGTAGCGCAGTTTGTGAGTTTTCCCGTCATGCACAAGTTGGCGGAAGAAATACAACACAAGCGACTTGGGGCCGATCACTGCAACGAAAACTTCACAAAGTAGGTTGAGATTTTCTTGATGGAGTGGAACAAGGAGAAAGAAGCCGTACGATCCTTGGGTTGCTGAGCGGTTCTATAACGCTGTCACGACCGACAAGCCGCCTGAGTACGAAGAGATATCTAAACCAGACAGCAATCAGTCTATCTCGTGTTGTGCATTTAACGGATTCGGTTTTAAGCCTATTCTGCCACGCCTTCGTTGCCGGAGATTCTACAGCAATTGGGATTTTCACCCAAGCCCAAAGGCTAGAAGTATTTCTGTGCTGAAACGATAGCTGCTGGAAAGCTATATGCTCTGCGTCACGGTAAGCTATCCTTGAAATAGACATAAATCAATTCTATATACTGAAGAATGCAGCGCTAAAATGGAGACAATCAGGTCAAAGCGTGTTACAACAACCACGCGCACATCACTGAACCACCAACGACAGCCCACTCCCAACCTATCTTGACTCTCCCCATCACACCTCCAGTAAACTGTGGCGACAGAGATGGCCCATCCGATCCGTTTGTCCCGTTGCCCCGAATACTTGACGGGCTGGTATTGATTTTTCCGTCGCCGCCTCTAAACTGGCCACCTCCACTGATGCTCGTCTTATCGCCCGTACTTCCCTGCACGCACAAGCTCATTCCCATACCCTGGTCCCTTCTGAACATGCGGTCCGCTACGCCTTTCCACACCTGCGTGACATCGCTGATCATGCCTGCGGTGAAAAACATCCTGCAGTCCGCTGCTTCGTACATGAATTCCAGTGGTGTTTTGGACGCGTCACCCTCTCGGAGGTTATCCCTAAGATTCACGCCTCCAGCAATTTGTCCATTCTGGTAGGCTGAGCGCTTAAACAGTTGAGTAGCAAAGGCGGTGCGACCGAGGTCTGTGTTATTCCATTGCGCGCGTTGAGCGGGAGACCCGAGGAAGAATACGGATTGCATGCGGATTTGTATCTCGTTCCAAGAAAAGACCTGGGCGCCTTTGGTTCCCCCAACACCTTGCATGGGTCCGGTTTGTGGACGGCCACCGATGACAATAGTGCGGACTGCGCCTTGATTCTTGAGAAGTTCAGAGGCGATAGCGCATGTAGATGAGCACATGCCATCATGTAACATGACCATGTCTTGAGCCTGGAAGGGCTGAGGTGTTCTCGTTTCATTTGCGTTCTGATTAAATCCAATGACTGAGAAGCCAGTGTAGGTTGTGCTCACATCGTCACTGTAGTTGTACCGCGTTGTTGATGTGAAGGAGTCTCCGTTTGCTTGTGCGGGACCAAACATTTGTTCCCAACTCCCAAAGGCCTTGTTGTTAATATCGAGCATATGCTGGTAATTGAATGGAGCTGTTAATCCAAAAATATCATCTTGAGTGACGCCCGGCCCAAATGCCTGCATGAATGCGGTTCGGTTAGATTGTGCAAATGTCTTGCCAGCGAGGAAATCCTGAGTAATTTTGCCAGCTTGATTTAAAGCATCATTAGCACGGAGTTGTGTACCACCGAACGGTTGTTGACTGGCTTGGGGATATACTTGTTTGAAGGTGTCATAGCCAAGAATTGCGTTCCCACCACCATTTCCGCGCAAGTCAAAGATCATCTTCGTTTTTCCGTCTGCTTTCGATTTCCTTATGAAGTCGCGCATGGTATTTTGAAAGCTTTGAACATCGGGTGAATTATATGTTGGAATGCTCAATATTGCTACGTTCTGCATGTTCTTAGTATTGGGTCGGACAGATTTTCATCTTTGAAAACCTACTTCGTATCCATTCCCAGTAATATAATATCCTCCGACTGCCAGATCAGAGTTGATCATTACAGCCTTAGGATAACCCACATGGGATGGCGCAGGCGCAGGCGCAGGCGCAGTTCTGTTTGAATTGCCGCTCGGTGTTGGGGGTTGTTCTGGTTCTTTCGCTGCCCGTCGAGGACCCGTACAGAATCTTTGAAAGAAGGTTTGGCCACTGTTGACACCCGTGAAGTTACCAAATGCGACCGCAATATTTGGCATGGAATACACAGTCCCATTGGCGAACTGGATGGTTGTATTTGCTTGTCCGGTATACATCCCAGTCCTGAATGCCCCCAAAAACGTGGTTCCAGATGCTAAAAGAGCCTGAGAAGGAAAAAGTGCGTTCCACCGCGTGTCAGCGTCGTGGAAATCGCCCATTGCAGAAAAGTTCGCAAGGAACTCCCGGGCACTCATCCCGTCAATAGTCTTCACTGGCGATGGCTTGAATGTAGACCCATTGTTGGCCTTTATGATGTCTCTATACGAGAAGATTTCTGGCAGCGCGATGCCATCGGTAGAAATGGAAACTAATTCTGTGCCTGGTGGCCTCTGGAACTGAATAGCGGAAGCCAGAATATCTGGTTGAAAAGCGAGATGATTGTCATATGCTCGATCGAACAAATTCATCATCTGCATCTGAAAGTCGTACTCGTTCTTGAAGGAACCTGACGCGAGCATACTCTTCATCCTGTCCAAGTTTCCCATCATATCGACCGGTTGCTCATTGTATCCTTGGGGCGGTGTCTTGAGGTAAGCGATATTTGATTGCCACTGAAGATAAAGCTTTATTTCATCGATGAGTTTCATATCTCCCGCGGCGTCAAGAGGTACTGATTGTAAGCAACGCACCCCCAAAGCTGCTGGGACAATCGGTCGGGCTCCAGCTGGCATAGCGGCCAAGGCACTGCTAATAGCTGCGCATGGCTCTTGACCAGCTGTCGCAGATGGCGAGGTCGAGTTCGTTGATTGCGTTGTAGTGACTGCGACCGCAGTATCGTCAACTGCACTCACCATTACATCGATATCCGCCTCCGTCATCATTTCATCCATGTCAAGGTCTGGATAATCTGGAACGCCATACATCCAAGGATGAGGACTTGAAGCGACCGAGAGGCCGCAATAGGCGCTCAGTAGCAACAGGGAAGAATGCATTTTCGGATACCCTTGTATCTGGTTATCGATTTTCTATGGTGTTGCTTCTTATGGTAAATCCTGGAGAAGCAACGCTTGCAAAGCGAGAATATTAAATATTAAATAGAGAGCGGTCCGGCGCTCGATATTGAACGTAGATATGAATGTGCGGAAGGGAGAAAACTAACTGGAAGACGTGTCCATCGCGAAATGGTCCAAATCAAGAGAACAGAATGAAGCGATGAACTGTCGAGTGCTTAGGACAGTCGAGCACTGGCCTTCAGGATGGAGATGTGGCTGTGGAGTCTTTAAGAAACTATTACAAGCCTTTAGGCAGGGGTGATGCTAATCGACTGAGCTTGTAGCAGAACTGCCACACATTGAGAACTAGGGGTTCTGCCCATGGGCTCCATGCTTGGAATACGAGAATTCGAAACGTGCGGCGAGACTAGCCGAACGAGCGACACCGGCCGCCCGATATTCCAGAGTTCAAGAAGAGCAAGAGAGGTAAAAAGAAGTTTACTTCGTAATGGTTAACAATAGATGAAAGCAATTACACTATCCCTTGAGCTGAATTGAATTCTTATTGACCACAGGCATGGTGTTTGCTTAGATTTGAACGGTTATGCATACCGGTATGAGATATTATTTTACCCACGAAACAGATCCGAAACTGATGCCTCACTCTGCTACGCTAGACCTATTTAAGAAAAGACATCTGGTTTGGAACTTACGCTTTCTATGATGCATTGAATGTCATGAGAATCGTACCATCGGTTATTGGATGGGAAACGGGTGCTAGCTGGATCGAGCCGGGGCCAAGAGATGCTTAGTATTGGTTTCGCCGAGAGGCATCTTCTCGGTTCGAAACAACTCTGGCTATAGAGCGTCTTGAATGTTACTCGGCATCTTCATTATATTGTACTTCTTGGTCCCACTCTTCCAGCTTCGCGAAGGGGCTTCGCAGCCAAGCTTGAATCTCATGCAAAAAAAGTTGACTATTTTGCCGCCCCAAAAATTCTTGTAGAAGGTTCTCAGCATGACCGTCACTTGCTTTCATATCAACCATCTTAAGAATGGAGACAATGTAGGAGACGAGAAACTCGGAGTTGCTGCTCGTTGTCGCCATATTGGTAGATGGACCAGAGGCATCCGAGTGCAAAAACGTGAAAACACGTAACTCACGTCGAATCCATGCTCGAGCGCGGGACTGGAGTTCCGGAGAATGCGCGAACATTTGAGGAGACACATCACGGTACCCGGAGACCTGATTGCTTCCCATATGCAGAGAGTAGAGTTTCCTCTGGTACACAGTGCGCCGCCTGCGAAGAGCGGCATCTTCTAGAGGCGGCGAGTACGGGCGCCGCGTGCCTCGCTGAATTCTTGGGAGCCTATAGGGGCCAAACAAGGACGAGGACTGACTGACGAGACTGCTAACTTCCTTGGCTGGTGGATGAGTGCGTTTTACCTCGTAGCTCTTGAAGTGTGTTGGAGACCGCCAATCGTATTGGACCGCAGTAATCTCGGCTTTGCCTTGAAGATTGTCAGTAAAGACATTCAAGAGCCAGGCTGATGCTGGTTCAGGCTCACATAATGGGCAAGTTGAGCGTTCCTGAAGCCAGCTCACTAGGCATACGAAATCGAAGGTGCAATGGTTGCAAGGAACGGCGATTGCCCGCTCAGTGACCGGCGCAAGACATACGACACAAGTGTCGCTAGACTCGCTTTGGGTGATCGTAGCTGGACTTCCCATGCGCTGGCGTTGATGTTGGAGGTGATGGCAGACGTCGGACGAAGAGCTGAAGAAGGCGGCAAGGGAAGTGGAGCGGCTCGGGGAGATGCACGGACCCGCCAAAAGCATCGCGACTTCCTCAGGACGTAGCCCAGCCTTTCACTATCTAACCGGCAGAGCGAATCGAACAACGCTGTGGACTCATTAGTTACTACGCGCGTCCTCTCTGCCGTGAATGCTGCTCGCTGCCACGCGACACTTGCCTCCATCCGCCAACCTACGCTCGCTGTCCGCCATGTTAGCAACTTCCACCAGGCCTCATGTCACTGGGCCAAACGGCAGAGCCACCTACCACACCGTCACGGCGCTCAAGAGATGGTCGTGTGACGACAAGGACCTGCCCCCCGTGTCTGATATCAAATCTATCCATGTCTTCGACTTTGATAATACTTGTACGCATGTCAAATGTTTGCGTGTCGTCTGGCCACTGACAAGGTCGCAGTATTCGCGAGTCCTTTGCCAAACAAGCAGATATGGAACAGTGCGACCCTGGGCCAACTCGGCTCTCCAGACATGTTCATCAACGGCGGCTGGTGGCATGACAAGAACATTCTGGCCGTGACTGGTAGCGGATTGGAGACGGAAGAAGCGCGTGGTTGGGAAGGCTGGTGGAACGAGCACATTGTCAGCCTGGTCGAGCTTGCAATGAAGCAGAAGGATGCCCTCAGCGTGCTGTTGACCGGTCGTGGCGAGCCCAACTTCTCCGACCTCGTCAAGCGCATTGTGCGTAGTAAGAAGCTGGATTTCGACATGGTCTGCCTGAAACCCGCAACCGGGCCTGCAGGACAGAGGTTCAAGAGCACCATGGAGTTCAAGCAAGAGCTATTGAAGGACATTGTCTACACTTACAAAGATGCAGACGAACTACGGATATACGAGGACCGCGTCAAGCACACCAAAGGCTTCCGAGACTTTTTTTTCGACTTCAACAAGGATTTGATGGCCGGAAAGGGCCAGCCGTCACGGAAATCCATCATTGCTGAAGTCATCCAGGTCGCGGAGAATTCGACACAGTTAGACCCGGTAGTCGAAATTGCCGAGATCCAGAAGCTCATCAATGCGCATAACAAACAAGTTAAGGCCGGTACCGCTCCGCCAGGCACCATACCCTACCAGATCAAGAAGACCGTCTTCTATACAGGATACATGATTCCTTCCAACATGACGGAGAAGCTTTCGTCGCTAGTAAACATTCCTGCAAACACTCCCAGAGACGACATCCGGTATCTTGCGAACAGCATTTTGATTACACCTAAGCCTTGCCCGAAGAGTATCCTCGACAAAGTAGGTGGTATTGGCGCGAAGGTCAAGTGGAAAGTGACAGGCGTATCCTGCTTCGAGAACAAGCTATGGGCTGCACGTGTCGAGCCTGTGCCTAAGACAGCCAAATTCTATTCCGAGAACCCCATCCCGACGATCGTGTTAGCGATCCGTAAGAATGGCCGCCCAGCAGACGCCGCGCGTATTGTTAACTGGCACCCTGTGCCCGACAACCAAGCTTTCGAGTTTGATAGTATCGTTGGCGAGAAGCAGATGTTACGCATAGAAGAAGAACAAGCAGGTGAGAGCGAGTATGAGAGTTACTTTCCCAACAAGGCAAACCGAAGGGATCGGCGTTCACATGAGCCACACGATCGCGATAATAGACCTCATCAAGGAAACTCAAGAGGCCGAGATGACAACCGGCCTCCCTATCGCGGTGGGAACCAGAACCGTGGCCGTGGCGGCAACAGAAATCCCTCGTACGGGTCAAGAGGCGGTCAAAGGGGCGGTCATCGTGGCGATCGAGGCGGATCAGGCCGTGGTCGTGGCCGCAATGGTGGCGGTGGAGGACCTCCTCAATATAGGAGTCTGGACGATCCCAGTCATGGACAACCAAGTAATGATGGTCCTGATGCGTTTTATTAGTACTAAGCACGCTCATCCCTCGTACTTATGCAAGGCAAGGTCTCGCGCGAACCGAACAGCCTCGCCACATATGCCAACGCAACACGACCCCATGTTTGCTAACATCTTGATGTTCTTCCCTTCATATTGTATTATATGGCGTACATTTACGGTACCTTACTACTTGCAATGAGATACCCCGAGTTTCTTTGAAATCATGCGCACGCTAGGTCCTTTAGTGAGTCATGTCATCGTTGATTGCCAGACTGCAAAACCTGAGATAATAATCTCCTGTCCGCCACATAGCAAAGAAGGGCATGCTTGTTACAAAGACAAGCAAGTAGTAACACTACCAAAGGCATAAAAATAACTTCACTCATCAACATCATTCATGGTGTATCACTTGCATCAACCCATCAAACTAAACTCTAATTGAAAACTTTCTTCATATTCCGAAAGGTATCCCAACACCAGAGCTCATTCTATCTTCCCAATCCAGTCACAAATCAACTGCTGCTCCCCGCTGAACAACCATGCACCGTCCGCCGACTTTCAAGGCGAGACATCAGCACCGGGTCCCTTCCCTTCAAGCTTTGGCATTGTAGATGGAAACAATACTAGCAACAAATTCAGCATTGCATCAATCTCATTGATACCTGTGTGGCGATATCGTATCTGAATAAGCGACTTTCCGTCCTTGCCAATCTCGCTCGTAACGAGCACTGCATATGCACACAAATGTGTGTGGGAATTCAGTGAAATATATGTCACGACGTCGAAGTCGCCCTCTGGGCAGAGATACATGAGGCGGGCGTGTGCTAGGATGGCGTGTTAGGGTAGGTCTGTGTTTTGCAAAGAAAGTGGGTAGCGAGCAGTCTTACAAAGAATTTGACCCTTCAAGGGGGCGAACAGAGGGCATTTTGACATTGTGTCTGTGGAGGTTTTGATCCTGTAGTTGGAAGTTACTGAAGTGCGAGATATGGCCGTGCTTAGTTGTAGATGGTTTTATGGAAGGAAGTAGTTGAAGTGCAAGGCATGGCTGTGCCTCACAAATACCAACTAACCTGGTGGACCGCTTCTTGGTCCATATGCGAGGGATTGAGCGAGTAACAGTCCATGTTCATTTGCTTTTCTGGTATTTCCAGAAAACTGCTTGACACACCATAATCGTACTGTATGCCTAGAACAGTTTGGCAAATCGTGGAACATGGAGAAGATAGGTGCGATGCGGCTCGATTCAAAAACAGCTACCTCTATCACACCTGCTCTCCCATCGGCCAAGCTAAATTACTCGGAGAAAATTGCGGAAATGTGAAAGGGGGAATGAGTATGCCAGACCCAGCTTCCGAGCCGCCAAACATGTTTTCAATGTCGTTCTACAAACTGTTAGTGACTAATATTTCCTTGCGTGCAGACCACTCACCCAATCAATATCATTGAGGGCATCCATGGGACTGCTATCCGCTGTACCGCCCATCGTACCCTCGTAGTTCATTACCCCTAAATTATTTCCGTGGCTAAGTGGGCCGATACCTGTCGAAAAATCTACACCATACAAATCTGCGCCTGGTTGAGGAGGTTGAAAACTTGATGTCGACCCCGGAAGGTCGATCGATCCCCAATCTACATTTGGGACAGCTCCTGGGAAGTTCAGGCCTTGTTTGGCAGTTGCTTGTTTTAGGTTTTGACGAAGTACTTTAGGTGGCGGGGTGTGTTGTGAAATAGAACTACTCTCTGGTTTTTGTTTGGTCACATTACTGGAAGTACTCAAATCACGGCCTGGGTATGGCATTCCGATTGGCGCTCTCAACCCCTTCATACTTGCGTATGCCTTGGTCTTCCTTATCAGATCCTCCAAGACAAACCTGATCTTCTCCTTATTCGGTGTTTCGGACGAGAGTCCAAAAGCAAAATCCATGCATTTCCATACACGTGCTTCTACATCCGGCTCGTTGTGCCAAGCATACAGTTCGTTGAGAAGTAGTAAGGCGGTGTGATACTGGTGTAGAGCGCCAACGTACCATGCCCAAGTAGATAGAGTCGGCTGCTGCTCAATTACCATAGAGCGCTCGATAATTCGGACTGAGGCGCTCATGGTTAATTGTCGTAAGCGGCTCGGCTTGCTTCGATCGGCTGTCGTATATTTCTGTAGAAGGAGAATAAATAGTCTATCAGAAAGGATACCGTATATCTCGGAGGCAAGTACATGTAACGGTACGTTTTTATCCAGCATGGGAAGATATGTCTTCTCCATAGCAGCTTGGAAAGATTGAACACGCGACAGTAGTGAAATGAGCGTAACTTTACGATCTCCGCTGGGTAATCTTTGTTCTAGTTTTGGTCTCTCTCTCCAAAGTAAACGATGCATCTCGTAGCATTCGAATCGCATGCGTGTTATGGTCATATCTGTGAAGTGTTTTCTATCTTTGGTGCCATCAACACCTGCTTTACCATTTTCCGCACGTTCAAGATCTATATCGTCGATGTTAAGCGGAAAGCGCGTATCATAGTCATCGTGGCGAATTTGGGGACGCGGTCCTGAAGCTTCGCATGTTCGAAGATCAAGGAAGCAGATCTGATACCATACTAGACGTCGGACGTGGATTTCGGTAGGCGAACTAGTGTAACTAGTAGGATCACGATGCAAACCCATGCATTCAGCCAATCGAATGGCTGTGCCGGTCAACGCAGAATGAGCGTGAGATATTTCATTTCGGCATAGCGGAATCTAGAACAATAATATCAGCCCTTTCCTTGTAATGAACTGTTGATGAGACCGCCGATAGACAAACTGAGTGGTTGACTTACAAGGTACATCACAAAAGCCTGCAGTGTTTCCAACTTGGTAGCTCGCAAGAAGTTAGCTTTAGCAAGTGCTGCCTCTGCTCCTTGTCTGAAGTTTTCAACCAAGCTATGTTTATCCACACCAAATTGGTTGAGGACCTGATGTTCGGGTATGGAGATGACTGAAGTTAGCAAGGCTGCAAAAATGACAGCTTGAAATGACGCACGGGGCTCAACACCTGCGGCAATCTGAGCCCAGAACCTTTCATACTGTTTCTCAAATGATGGGCGATGTACGGCCTTTGCTATCACATGAGCAGCGTCCCAATAGTGTGTGATAAATCTATCGACTAGCGTTTTCGATGGAAGGAAAGTCATAAGCGACGTCTTTCCCACGTCAGGAGAGAAGAAGAAGCTAGATGCAGGGGCAATATAATCTTGACTGAGGGCTAACCAGTTTTGCATGTCCTGAGCTAATACTGGGCGAGGAGTGGTATGTTCCTTTTCAGGAAGTCCTCGAAGAGCTATAGCAAGCTAAAATATCATACGTTAGAAGGGCTAATAATTCAGATCAGACCACACTTACCTCCTCGGAGAACCTTGGGCGCACAAGGCCTCCGATTCTTTCAGTAATTCTTACTCTACCCATGGCAATTCCAAGGTCGACAATGTCATCATCATTGTATGCATCATCGTCGTAATATGCAGCATCTTCGACCGCAAAAGTCGTCTGGATTTCGTTCTTAGTATCCTCGTCATCTTCCTTGTCGCTGTGGCTCTCTTGTTGGCCAGGCAGTGGATTAGGTGTTATTAATTCGGAATTATTTCGAGGCTTAGGACGTGTTGCTTTGGTAACATCTACTTCGAGGCTCCTTTCTAGAATACCCATCTTTTCCTTGACCTCGGCAAGCCTTTTTTGGGCATCCGCATTGAGATCTGATGTGATGAAGACGCATGGACGCGCATTTCTGGTGCAGTTGGTACAGGGCGATCCCTTGTCACATTTCAATTTTCGACTACAAGGAGGAAGATATGAAATCAGTGAACATGCCATCGGTTATCTAGGGGTACTAACCGCCGGCACTCAAGGCACGAAGTGATTTGACGATTTCGACGCCGAACACGTGGCGGCGAAGCATGTTGTGTCTCGCCATCAGCCGTTGTATTTGGGGGAGAATTTTGTGGAGAAAGAGACATTGGTAATCCTTGAGATGATATGGGCTGGTGATGGCTAGGATTGGTGGGTCACTTGACCACGGGTAATCCTTACGGACGTATCTTACAGCAGTTCGCCCTGCTGTTGATAGGCTTTTTCCTGGATTATTAAGACTTGTGTGCAGGTGAACTCAAGTCGCTTTTCTCCCTGGCTAGTCCAGACAGTTGGTGAAGGTTGATGGTGTTGGAAGCTGAAGGCGTCGAGATAGAGGTAAGCTTGTCTTTGTCAGCAGCAGCTAGCTCAAGGTCACCCTTCCTCTTGATGGCCCTCGGCGTAGGCAAACAAGCCTTGCTCGCAATGGCGTCAGTCAGCATCATGGGTAGGTTAATCAAAGCTCTCTCAGAACCACTGGATGACAATGGCAATTCACCAATCACCCCCATCCTATCCTTGTTTCGTGGCTTTGACAGCGATGCCACGCCTCGGCGAGTAACTCAGTCTACTGCGGAGCATTCGTCGAGTGAATGAAGATACCTAATGCAGTGCGTGTGACAGCTCTAATCGCTCGCTAGCCACAACGCGTCACGAAACTGGTACCAGGTCACGTTTTGCCATCCAGTGGACGCGACTCGAGACGCAGGCTAAGATAAATCACCGATTGTTGCCGCCCATGGATTCGACAACCCGCACGCACGTCCCTCACCGCTTCCAAGTAAACAGCCTACCTGCTGCTACCACTCCAACTTGTTTAGGCTCGGCTGCTCGATCTCTCCAGACACATTCACCCACCATTATCTACTACTTTGAATACACTTTGCTCCTCTACCTTTTACGCCCCACCAAACCTCAACATGTCTGTCGTATCGCTCCTCGGTGTCGAGGTCAAAAACAACCCCGCACCGTTCGACGCGCCATACGAGTTCGAAATTACCTTCGAGTGCCTTGAGCAACTGCAGAAGGGTAAGCGACGGCAATTGGATGCGCGAAGTCTCGCTAACAAATTTGCACAGACCTCGAGTGGAAGCTGACCTATGTTGGTTCCGCTACCTCGTGAGTGCCCCACCAGCGCCAACCTCGCGACCGTCATTGACCCAATGCAGGAACGAATACGATCAAGAGCTCGATTCTGTCCTTGTTGGCCCCCTTCCCATTGGTGTCAACAAATTCGTCTTTCGCGCCGACCCACCGGACCTGTCGCGCATCCCAAACAGCGAGATCATCGGTGTCACCGTCATTCTGCTCAGCTGCAGCTATGAGGATCGAGAATTTGTGCGCGTGGGCTACTATGTCAACAATGAGTACACGGACGAGGCCTTGACGCTAGAGCCGCCCGCAAAGCCTGTGATTGAAAAGGTGCAGAGGCAGATTCTTGCTGAGAAGCCGCGTGTGACGCGCTTTGCGATCAAATGGTATGTCGTTAAAGACTCATAGTATGGCAACATTGCTAACCAGCGCAGGGACTCGGAGGAGTCTGCCCCACCAGAATTCCCACCTGAGCAGCCCGAAGCCGACCTTAATGCTGATGGCGACCAGTACGGCATTGAGGAGGAAGAGGAAGAAGAAGAGGCTGAGGCCGAAGTTGCCCCCGTAGAAGGCGAAGATGCTGCAATGGCTGGCGGCGAGGATACTGCAGGGCCTACTAACGACGAGGATGCAGAGTCTGAGGCTGGCAGCGAGGAGATCGATATCGAAGACTCCGAGGGCGACGATGAAGAAGAGGAGGGCGAGGAAGGTGGCGACGATGACATGGAGATGGATGAAGCCGAGGCGCCGGCTGGCCAGAAGCCGGCCCAACAACAGCCAGGCGGCGTTCAGCAGCAGGATGTCATGGTTCACTGAGCCAAGTATGGGAAGCCTTGCGCACGATGAGTGTCATGTTATGGATTGGCGTTATGGGTAGCATGTCCGCCACCACCATAACCACGACTTGCAAAATCACGAATAGTTGTTAGAATCATATTTCCCAAATATGGCGTATGAGCACATCTCGCCAACCCTTGATAAAGTTATGAAGCTTTGTTGTGATGAGTGACCCTGTCTCAGCCTCAGACAGTCGTATACTGTGGTACCTGCAGCGAAGGATCCGGCCATTTGTTTGCTGACCCCCTTTGGACGATTGCGACAGCGACTCAAGCGAAAGCTGAGTGTTGGTTTGCGCCAACGCGTAAACAACAACCAAGCCTGACACCTTGAGCCATGCTTGATAGGCTAGGCGCATGCGAAACAGCCCAAATGAGCCAAAAGCGGGCGCCTGAAGCGACGTCAGTCTAAACACAGCCTCCAAGACTGTGAGGGCGCAGCAAGGCTGGACGACTCAACCACTAGGACTCCGGACGCACCCGCTCATGAAACATTTATAGTAAACGTGAGCTCCCAGGCGCGTGGTAATTTGCGTGGGCGGGCCGTTTTCAGTTGTCTTCTATCCACCTCATGACCCTGTTTGTGCCGGTTCGAGCGGCTTAGTCGGGCTTCCATATTCAGCCCTTAACTGTTCATCTTCCAGATATCTCAAACCACATCCTGCTTCCTTTGACTGTTCCCACAAACAGTTATTTTGGTTGCTCGAGGCTTTTGCTTAGCCCAGCCTGCCAGCTCTGTCGACCACCACCCCTCCTTTGGAAGTGCTACCACGTGTCTCTCGATTCCTCGCACCGTCTCTACCTATATACCTATCTTATTGTCGCACCCGCCCGTGCTTGCTCCAACTCGCATGAGCACAGCAGGTTGAAGTAATTTCCCAGAAAACGTCAGCGCCGCGACTCAGCACCAAAGCTCTTGTTTTACCCCGCCAAGGTTATAGGTAGGTACGGCTCTCTTAATTCCGTGGCCATCAGGGATCTCGCCGCCCTCCAAGACGGCTTCACAAAAGTTTCTTGTGCAAAATCGAAGCGCTGTACAAACCTCTTGTTTTTGGGATAAAGGCTGACGCGTTCTCAACCAAGCCTCCCTGTTAGATTAACAGCGCGCACCGACGATGAGCTACCACCAAGGCCAACCCCAACTGGGGGCGACATTCGTCCCTGGTGGATTCGACGATTATTATATGCCGGCCCCCTCGCCTGAGGTTATTTCTCCAGCGCCGCAGCGGTTTGTTTGCCCCTAATTTTTTTTTATACAGGATGCGCCCGCTGACGTAGCTTCCGTGCCACAGCATAATGCCTGAGGTGCCAGAGAATATGCAGGAAAACATTGCACACATGGAGTTAGAGGCCCACGACCCTCGAGGCACCAACGGCCTCATGTCCCCACCAGCCCAGGGCTACAATCAATCACAGCAGCACTTCCCAGTCCGGCAATCCAGTTACCAGAACGAGCTCCCAGCAAACGAAGGCCAATGGCCGTCACGGCAAGCAAGCATTTCCTCCACCTTTCGACAGCCACCCAATGTGCAGCCCCAGCCTGTGCAACAGCAACAACCTTCCCACGACTACAACCAGTTTGTAAACACCCACGAATCCCCCAATTTCTCGCCGTTCCCTAAGCTACCGAATAAGCCGCCCAACGTCCCGCCCTCTGACGATGAAAAGGAAGCAGTTCTGGAGAATGCACGGCTACCAGTACTCAACTCAAATGACCCGGAAATGCAGCTGGCATGGGCGCAGGATGCGTTGGGTTATGTGGACTCAGCCCAGCTACACGAGCAACGTATTGCCGAGATTCAGGGCGCCAGGCCAGCAACACCTCAGGTTGAGCATCAGCTGCGGGTAGATGCACTGAATGTGGTTACTTTTCTAGCAGACCAACACCATCCCAAGGCAGCATTCATGCGGGGCATGTGGCTCGAGTTTGGCAAGTTCGGCATGCGAGCAGACAAGAAAGAGGCTTTCCGTTGCTATTCTCGCGCGGCTGCGAAAGGATACTCTAGGGCTGAGTACCGTATGGGAATGCAGTTCGAGCAGTCAAACGACCCGATTAAGGCACTCCAACATTACACAGCGGGTGCAGAGCAAGGTGATTCCGCTTCCAACTATCGACTCGGGATGATGACCCTACTTGGCCAACACGGGCAACAACAGGATTTTGCTCGAGGTATTCAATTGATTCGACAAGCCGCGTCAAACGCAGACGAGAATGCTCCCCAAGGTGCTTATGTCCTAGGTATGCTACAGGCCCGCGAACTTCCTCAGATCAACGTCCCGGAAATATATCTACCCTACGATGAGAAGTCGGCTAGGCAAAATATCGAAAAGGCTGCTTACCTAGGCTTTGCCAAAGCTCAACTGAAGATGGGCTCGGCATACGAGCTTTGCAGTTTGGGCTGTGAATTCAACCCCACGCTGTCGCTGCATTACAATGCACTCGCCTCCCGCCAAGGTGAAGCAGAAGCTGACATGGCCATAAGCAAATGGTTTCTCTGCGGACATGAAGGGGAGTTTGCCAAGAACGAAGAGCTCGCATACCAGTACGCTCAGCGCGCCGCTATAGCTGGCCTTGCTACAGCGGAGTTTGCAATGGGTTACTTCAACGAGATTGGCATGCATGTCCCAGGCAATATTGATAAAGCTATCGAATGGTATGAAAAAGCCGAGAAGAACGGCAACAAAGATGCAGCTGCCCGTATAGAGAGTATCTCCAAGACGCACCGAACTCTATCAAAGAAAGATCATGAAAATGTGGCAATTAACATGATCAAATCGAAACATGGCTCCATGCGTGGTCAACGCCCAGCAAGGCTGCAGAAAGCGGCAGCACCTGCGTTGCCGTCTATAAATGACATCAGCCCTTCAGATTACGGATCAGATGCTTCACCTATCACCACTGCGCCAAGCCATATAGGTAATCGAGCAGATACATCCACTCCTTATCCTATCTCTGATAAGCCCCCGATCCTTGGTAACACACCTTCTTCGCCGCCTTATGAGCGACCTGCTACAGTGACGCCATACCCTATGGACAATGGCCCACCACGCCTCGGCCCGCAACGACCCAGTATGGCTGGTGGGTTTGCACCAGAATTGCGAGCATCAAGCACCAGGCCTGTATCTTCTGCTTTCAGTATCAATCCAAATATTTATCCTGCAGACGGGCGTGGAGGGCCGCGACCAGGCCCTGGACCTGATATGGGCCTTCCATATCGGGCTCATACTAGTGTGGATAGCATGGGCCCTTCGGGGCGAGGTGGTCGTGTTTCAAGTGGAGGACGGGGTGCTCCGCTTCCACCAGGGGGTCCCGGAAGCTACAGACAACCAGGTGGGCCGGGTGCTCAATACCCTGAGCAACAGCCACGGCCACAAACTACACAACCACTAGACATTGGATTCACTGCACCAGAAGGAGGCAGGAACAAGTTGCAAAAGGCTGGAGCACCTTTGAAGAAGCAGCCTACATTACCTGATATTGGTTATGTTGCGCCGCTCGAACCACGGCAACACACCCGACCGTCAACAGTACAGCCTGGCCAAGAGAGCAGAACTTCATCACGCCCAGACAGACCTTCGACTACTGTGCCTGCTCAGAGTCCCCGTACTTCTTCACGCCCTGGCTCGGCCGGCCGCCCCTCCGCACATGATCCTATGCCTAAACCGAGCAGGGTCGCTACTATACAGCAGGAGCAACAGCCAATGAAACCACCGAAGCTAGCATCGGCCCCAGCACCGGCTGCCAAACTAACAGGCCCTGCCGCACCCGTGAAACCATCTACTCCGGCCTCATCCGCTTCGTCAGCGGGTGGTAAAGGGCCAAAAACATTCGATGAAATGGGCATCGGCCAGGCGCCCAAAGAAAACGATTGTGTAAGTTCTCGCGATCTACATTTCTCTGAGATCGCTGCTAACTCTTCCAGACTGTCATGTAAACTGAAAGTTACTACATAGCGATGGAAGTTTGAAATTATTGCATAGCGGGCTACATCCATTGGAACGCTTCTTTTACTTTGCTTGCTTTGAGGACGGCCGCTAATTTATTTGTATACCCTTGATAATATATGTTGAAGCTTCACGATATGTCATAGTAGGGGTAATAGATAGAATACAGAATGTTGCGTTGGAATCATGAAGTCTTTAGTGTGGTGCCAGTAGGTTGGACGCTAATTCCTAAACACGTCTAGTCTTAGAACGCGTGGTCACGTGACATTCAATCCGCATCAAGGCCAGAAGTGCATGGATAATTACCTATTGATTGGTATCGATTTCGCTGAGGGAATTAATTATAGTTTCCCGCTGATAGGCTGTAGATGCACCGCATTATACAGATGAAAGACTGCATACGGGTAGAATTTCAACCAAACATAGGCTAGCGGGAAGCTCGACCGATTAATTAGCGGGGAGGAGCGCGTCTCGAATTGCTTCACTCCTGGTAGCGGTTGATTGTACATCAGCCCCGTATTCACACAAACAACTCCCGAAATGGGAATCTAGCTATGGCTGCAGTGATGTCTACAAAACGGCCACGCGCTCCTACAAATGGTATTGACGGTGTCGGGGGAAGCCGAAGTACCCAAGCATGTTGAACCATCCCAGCATTGCGAAGTATTGTGCTAATATATGTAGAACAAACGACCGCGAGCTTCACCGACCAGAATTGACGATCGATCCCCAAGCAATGAGAACTCAGATGACCAAAGCGACGATGAAGCCGGCTTGCGACGCGAAAAGGTTCAGGACCAGGAACAAATGGTGTGGGCCACGCAGCAAGTGCAACGAGATTTCCACGCGACCGCAAATAAACAGAATGTTGCAGCAGATTCCGGCATCATCGAGGAAATTCAGTGTATCAACTTTATGTGCCACGAGCACTTGACTGTACCTTTGGGGCCTCTGATTAACTTCATCATTGGCCACAACGGCAGCGGCAAGAGTGCGGTGTTAACCGCACTCACTATATGTTTAGGTGGAAAGGCTGCAGCAACAAATCGTGCACAAAATCTCAAAAGTCTCATCAAGGAGGGCAAGGATCATTCTAGTGTCCAAGTGCGAATAAAGAACCAGGGCGCACTTGCGTATAAGCCCTCTCAGTATGGCAACTCGATCATAGTCGAGCGTCATTTTAACAAGGCTTCCTCAGGTTTCAAGCTGAAGGACCAGAGCGGCAGGATCGTATCGACGAAGAAGGCCGAATTAGAGGACATCTTGGACGCGTTTTCCATGCAAATTGACAATCCTATGAACGTCTTGACCCAGGACATGGCGAGACAGTTCTTGAATAACTCGACTCCTAAAGATAAATACAAGTTCTTTCTACAAGGGACCCAACTCGAAAACCTAAATAGGGACTATCTACAGATTGAGCAATCTCTCGAGCTCATGAATGCTAGAGCAGAAGTTAAAAAGACGGACATTGGTATCCTTCGTAAGCAGATGGAGGACCTAGCTGCGAAAGCTCGACGCGCAGAGAATCTTGAGAAGATAAGAGCTCGTGAAGCAGAAATCGCACACCAAGCTCTCTGGGCTCGCGTTGAAGAGGAAGAGATGGCACTGGCTAAAGTTGATGAAGAGCTTATGAGAATTGACGGACTTATTGAAAAACGAAAAGGCGCAGTAGACGAAGCGACAGTGGCGTTTGAACGCTCCGACGCAGCTCATGAGGCAGCTAAACAACATGTACTAGATGTTGAAGTCGAACTAGAGCCAGCAAAACAAGAAGTAGAGGAGTTGAAGGCAGCTTTTAGCACCTCAAAGCAGAAACTAATCGCATTGAAGGCTGACGAGCGTAATGCTGTTTCAGATGTAACAGCCAAAGGAAATCTGGTGAAAAAGTGTCAAATAGAGATGCAGCAACTCCGTCAGCGTCAGGCAGAAGCCGACAATGGACACTATGCCGAGAAGGTCCAGGAGTTGGAAGACGCCAAAGCGAATTTAGAGCAGGCGAAAGCGACACTCACCACACACACAAATGAGCTCCCGGCTCTGAGCAACGAGATCAAGGCTCTTCTCGTACAGAAGCGCGCTGCGGACCAAGCACTTCAAACGCTGCAAGACGAAGAGCGTACAGTTAGTAGAAACATCGAGGGCCTTAAGGGCGGGCAGCGTAACTGGATCGACGGATACCCAAATCCTGCAAATCTGCAAAAGCTATTACGAGCTATTGATAATGAGGCAAGGTTCCGCGAAAAGCCAGTCGGCCCCATGGGTCGGTACGTCAAAGTGACGCGCCCCGAATGGGGCTATATACTAGAAAAGCAGTTTGGAAATAGCTTGAACGCCTTCGCCGTGACTAGTCGCCCAGATCAGACTGCACTTTTTGAACTGATGAGAAGATACAATTGGCAGGCCCCAGTCTACATTAGCAAGTCGGCACCAATGGACACAACGCCACATGAACCAGATTCTAGTTTACTAACCTGGATGAGAGCTCTGAAGATTGAAAACCATCTCGTTCGTAATTCTTTTATCGTCAACCAAGCTATCGACCAAACAGTTCTTTTTGAGTCGCGTGACGAAGGTTATAGGTTTATGGCCGATCGTGGTCCACTTTACAGGAATGTAAGGATGTGCTTCACGTTTGCAGATGGTGATAGGAGAAGGGGTCGGGTTTTCAATAGAACCGGCAGTGGCGGCCTCAACGAGAGTCCGATCGATCAGTACCAAGGGATCCTGCGTATGCAAGCGGACAAGGAAGACCAAATCAGGCAAGAGCAAGTCCGCCTCGAAGGCATCCGACGAGAAGTGCGAGATCATGAAAAGGTAGCCAGCGACCTGCAAATCAAAGTCAACGATAGTCGAAGCAGTGAGCAGGATCAAATACGGCAAAACAAGCGACATCGAATTGCCTATCAGAAAGCATCCGACACTATACAACGTTTAGAGGAGGAATTAAGCGACGCTACGCCTGACGCGGCAGCTATTGACGTTCTCCAGGACACACTAACGGAAGCTCAGGATGAACTCGGACGCGCGGAGGGCGTTTATGAGGATATGCTTCTTCAACAAATCAACCTCAATGCAGAGAACAGAACGAACAAGCAAAAGCTAGAAGATGCACAAAAGTTCGTCAATGAGCTTGTTTTCAAACTCGATAAGGCCAAATCTACAGTCAGGAAGTACCAAGGCCAGCGGGAAGATGATCTGAAGAAAAAGAATGTGGCTGTTGAGCAAGTTATTAATGCAGAGAAGAACAGGAAAGTCTGGGAGGAAGAACGGAACTCGGTACAGGCTGAGGTTGACAGCTACGTCAGGAATGCGGAGGAAACCTGTCCGCGGCGTGTTGCTATTCCTCGCGGCAAAACGTCCGAGGATCTGGGTAACATACTACAGAAGTTGGTCAAGACCAGAAGAGAAACGGAGAAAGAACTAGGCGGCTCGCAAGACGAACTCCTACGGGCCGCAAATGAAGCAAAGAGGGTGCATCAAGAAGCAAGAAAAGAGTTTGACGACATCGAGGGCTTGAAGACGGTCAGTTTAACTAATATTGTTGTTATGAGCTATATGACTGACTTGTTACTAGCATCTCATCGGCACTCTGAACAATCGCCAGCAGCGGTGGCAGCAGTTTCGGTCAGGTATCTCCGTCCGAGCGCGGGTCACTTTCAATTACCTACTTAGCGAGCGAAAGTTCCGCGGAAGCCTCAACATTGACCACAAGAAAGGCCTACTCGACATTCATGTAAGGAAGTTTTGCTCAAAGGATCTGGCCTTTTACTGACTCTTTAGGTTCAACCAGACATTACGGAGAGAAGCGGGGACGGCAGGCAAACAAAGACGCTATCTGGTGGCGAGAAATCTTACTCGACTGTCTGCCTCCTGCTTGCGCTCTGGGATGCTATGGGCTCGCCCATTCGCTGCCTTGATGAATTGTAAGTGGCCTGCTGGTTTGTCAATCTCTTGCTAACCTATACAGTGATGTCTTCATGGACAGTGTCAATCGCGAGCGTAGCATGGAGATGATTATTCAGGCCGCGCGGCGTTCGACCGGGCGTCAATTTATCTTCATCACTCCACAGTCGATGAACAATGTCGGCCATGCATCCGATGTCAAGATCATTCGCATGAGTGATCCGGAACGCAATCAGACAGCACTCACTTTTGGTTGATGATGCAGGGATTAGATGACAGACGTACGGATTATTCTTGAGTTGAGGCGCATCTAGGAGTCGGGTATCTGAATGCGGGCGGCACTATGTAGCATTGCTTTTTATTGGGTATACCCACGGGACTTGGACTTGGCGGTCTGGCATGCCGGACCAGGAGCAGTAAGCAATAGATGGCATACTTCCACGTTATGCATGCTGCTATGTCTGAGAGCAAGGGTGGGCCGGATGCGGCATGGCGGGAGGTGGGTGGTGAAGGATAAACGCGTGATACAGTCAGCGGTTGCACAGGGAACGAAGCAGCGGCAGGGTCCCCAGGCCTACCTTGTCTAGATTAGGCGGATCCGACAACACAGCACCAACCTCGTCCAGCCCACGCGTGTCATGTCTTGCTGAATCTCACGCAACCGTCCTGGCACCGACGCTGGCACCGACTGGTTTGCTGCCGTGTTGTTTCTCGCTTGGCTTGTCACCGCGCTGAGGCCGCACACGCGCATCTATGCTTGCGACCACCAGCCCCAGCGCGCAACATGGCCTCCTCCCCGCTCTCGTTCTCTGCGCCCGGTAGCCCCAGGACGACGTCGCCGCTGCCCTCGGACGGAGACAGCGCTGATGAAGTGCATTCCATGGCCGCCCAGCACGAAGCAGCCGCTGTGAGCAGGACGGCTGTGGCCACGAGCGCCGCTGCTGCGGCGAAAGAGAAGGCAGCTAAGGGGCCGCTGCGACTGCTGGACCTGCCCGTCGACCTGCTCAGAGAAATCATCCACCAGCTCCCCCACACCAACGACCTCACGTCCCTCTCCCTCTGCCATTCTGCCCTGCACCGCCTCACCATCCCATGCATCTACTCGCGCTTCGACATTGTCTGGCCGGACGAGAGCAACCACACAGAGCCGCGGTCTGGCGTTGATGCCCTCACCTATGGCCTGGCCACGCTGGTCATGGGAGATGACGGCTTCCCCCACCAAAACCGACTGCGACACCAAGGCGCTGCCCCGAATGTCGCCAAAACTGCCCCTACGCCCTATCCCATTGCACCCCGGCGCTTTGGCAACTACTACGGCCAGTTCACCAAGAAGTTCTCCCTCGGCAACGGGCCGCCCGCATGGGTGCAGGAGTACATGATCACGAAAGAGGGCGGCAAGATGTTGGGAACGCTGGTTGCGTTGGCGGTGGCGCGCATGATCAATCTCGAGACTTTTGTCTGGGACATGCCGACTGGGGTTCTGCGCGACGTCTGGCTTGCGCTGTCTAGCCTGACCCACCGTAGTGACGGCGAAGAGTGCCGCTTAGATCGACTCTGGGTCAGGTGGCATGATAACACAATCGACACGCCCATGCCCCCACCCGCACCGCCAATGATTCTCAATAACATCGGCGTTCCTCCACCACCTCCTCCTCCCAATGCTACACATCCGAGCGGTATCGGCATGGTCCAGGTCCCAAGTGCCGCACCTCAACCATATATCCCGAGCAGTATATCTGCAATAGATCGCGTTGAGCACCCAACCTTCTCTGTCATCCCTGCGCTGAAGAGCTTGAGTGTGTTGGACATCGATGAACTGCCATATCTGGACGAAATGAGCATACTCATTGCGCGATCTCACAGAAAATTACGCGAACTTCGAGTTGGTATCGCGCCTCATGCACAGCAACGAGACTGGGTCACGGTGTGGGAAGGCGATGGCCTGCAACAAGTAGATTACACTACCAGTTCGACCGCTGCAAGCTCAATAGGCGAGAAGAGATTGGGTGGTATACTTGGCATATTGGTTGGCCGAATCCATAACATGCGCCATTCGGAGGACCCGCGAACCCTCAAGCGAGCCACAGGTGGATCGGTGGAGCGTCCAGTCGAGGCGACGCTGAGCAAATCAGCACTTTTGAATCCTCTGCCTTCGATAAGTAGTCTCTCGATGCAAGACCGGGAAACAGAACAAGATGTAGATCACTTCGGCAATCCAATGGAAGAGCCACACACTACCGAAGCAATTAGTTCGTTTGATGAGTTACCAGTAATTGGGGCGGAACAAGTTACATCGCCACTAGCCAGTGTGGATAGAACGCCATCGAAACGACCTGCTGTGCCGATAACTCACGAAACACGAGACGATTCGTACGACTCGCCTGAAAAAGTGCCGGAAGAGCCTCTGGTCGGCAAATTAAAACTCGAGGCTCTGGAGCTTGAACGGGTTCCACTTTCTGTGTCTGTGTTGCGCAGAGCGTTCGACTGGTCAATATTGTCGACTTTGACATTGTTGCACTGCAGCAACCATGAGCAATTGTGGAAAGCCTTACGGCGGCAGTATACTCCCCGCCCACCTTATCCTGGATCCCCGTCAACGTCCAAGGCGTACAAGGCATCATATACCCTTCGAACAGACTACCAGCTGAACCTGAAGCGGATACATACGAACACCGTGTCACCCTCGCTAATCACATTTTTGAAGGAAACACTAGCACCTAATACCTTAGAGGTGTTGTTTCTACAAGAAGGACGCTCATATTCGTCTACAGTTACCGTGGATGCAATCTATAGAGGCCCAATGCGGAGGCACAAGGCCAGCTTGAAGAAGCTAATGATTGACAGTAGTGAAAAGGGGCCTGACGGTCACGCACCTGCAAGTTCAAGATGGCGACGATGGATGTTGAATCGCGAAATACTCACATTTATTACTAGTGGGCGTATGAGTAACTTGCGAGAACTTGCAGTTGCTATCGATTATAAAGATTGGGTAAGTCGTACAGAGTGAGGCTTAAACGTCATCACTAATAACTGGGCAGCATCACTTCCTCCAACGTCTTCCATACATCCCACACATTCGCTCACTTTACATACCTTTCATAGCCGACCATACGCATGGAAGCAACATCGATTTGCGCGAATTAGCGTATCAGATCCTCGACATCGTACATCTACGTCCAGAGATCGAACTTTGCTACATGGGTCTGTTGACAAAATGCTTTGAAATTTTAGAAAATCGTCCCTCAAATTATGACCTCCGTCACGATGGTATGCACGCGGATGGTCACGATTCAGGATACGTAGCACATGATCCAATGCTGTCTGATGATGAGAGCGATGCTGCCACCGAAGACGAGGACGAGGATGAAATGGAAGAGGGTGCGGTGATGGCTGGTAGTGATACGACAACTGAAGACGAGGCGAGCGACGATGCGGATCAAGAAAGCGACGACGAGTCGTTCTTGCAAGAGTCGCACCGGGGCCCGAAACTGCGGGTGAGGGAGATTTTGTTCTATGAAGAGCGCGTCGAGGCGTTTAGGCGGCGGCATGGCGTGCTGAGGCCATGATGGGGTCGGAAAGGATTGGATCGAAGTGCATTTATTTGGGAGAAACAATGGGAAAGCGCCGGGCGAAGGCGAAATATGGCGCCTATTACGCATGCGTAACTCGTGGGATGAGGGATGATCATGACTCTGGAGCACGGTATCTAGGTGTTTTATTGAGTGATGCTAGGGTTTATTTTATCCTCAATGTAGTTTTAGAGTAGGTCATAACCTCCTGTCTGCCTGGGCGCAGATTGTGCGTGCAACAAATGCTAGGCTTTTCAGTCGTGCCAATGAGTATGAGTTCTATTTAGAGACGTTGAAGATGCACGTGAGTACGCGTTCGCGTTTTCATCCAAGCCCAAGGGAGCGCGGCCCACCAATGCAAGACATGGCAAAACAAATAGCACGCTTTGAACGAGCATTACCTCACCCATAACCTGCGCAAGACCAGAAAACGTCACAGGCGTGTGCTATGCCTCTCCCGTTGACCGCATCCCCCTAATATCGGCCGCAACAGAAGCCGTCGCAGACACTGCTCTAGCGGGGCTCCGCAGCACCTCCGCAGTCCATGGATCACTCCGCTCTAGTCTTCGCATCCGTCTTTCCTGTCCTCTCACTCTCCCATACGACTCCTACACCAATTGCGACACCCGATCTGGGATATACGGCGCCTGGAAGCTCGTTTGGCAGTCCCTATGCGGACAGGCATGTTGACGGCCCAGGACAGCACCGAGCAGTCAAGCGGGGCCTGGCATGGAGCCATGCGACTAGATTCCTGAGCCTGCCCAAGGACACTTCAATTGCCCTAGGGCTCCACAGAACCAGGGAAGTTGAAGAGGCGCTGAGCTATCTATTGATAGGCGAAGGCAAGAGCGAGGATGGAAGGGAAGAGAGCTTGGTAGAGTGGTACACAAACGAATGCAGATTGCACTTTGCCGATCATGTTAGAACTGGCCTTCAGCAGCTTTGGAATAAAGAAGTGCACCTGCAGCACGCGTGGGATATCCTCAGTGAGACTCAGCGAGCAGTCGAGCATGTGCAGACCATGTACCTCCAGCCGTTTGAAGAGCACATTCTTCCCATCCTACAGCAAGGCGAAAGCACTTCGACCATTCGGCCGAGTAAACCTAGCCAGACGGCTGAAGCAGGTTCATCAGATGCTATGAGTCAGAAGTTCCGACGCGATATCCATGCTGTGTTCGTGCATAGCTTGCCGGCGCAGAGATTCTCAAAGACGCTGAGCTACGTGCTCTATGATGCGGGGTGTATATTATTTCGCATAGACATACGGCAAGATAGACTGCAGTCCTCGTCGATGTCAGAGGCCGCGACAGAGTTCCGGAAACGAATGACATTACTTCTCCAGGGCCTTGAGCACGTTGGGTTAGGTGGCGACAGAGCCCAAAAGGCCTTCGCCCCCGCAATGAATAAGCTACTTGACTCGTTCATTAGTAGTCACTACTTGAAGGTCGATTGGTACTCGAAAAAAAGCATCGTGCCACATCTGAGCATATGGATCAAGGACGGCTTTTGTCCGCTCGTGGAGCTAGTGCTAGAATGTCTACGCTGCGAACAAAGTACTGTCTTACCTGCCGAGATCACTTCATGGCAGGAAATGGCACTTCACAGACTAGGACGGGTCAGGGTGGATAATCTCTTCGACTTTGTCATCAATTGGGACAAGAGCTCGGGCGCGTTTCTCGATATCAAAGAGTATCTCAAAGTCGCAGGGGCAAAACAGCATCTCACATCGAGCTTCTCACAGCAAATCTCGAGGCGGCTGTTACACCCTGGGGCTACTACGACATATATTCTCAACGCTTATATCTCCATAATCCGCTCGTTTCATGTATTAGAGCCCAAGGGTGTGCTGCTGGAGCGAGTGGCAAGACCTATCCGACGATATCTCAAGGAAAGAGAAGATACTGCTAGGATTATTATCTCTAGTCTTCTGACCGACTTGAGTGACGAAACAGGGACTAAGTTCTTGGCTATTAGTGAGCTCTCATATGAGATTGCGAGCGAGATGGCAAAGCCATTTACCAACCTTGGTAAAGATACAGATGATGAACTCAACTGGGGAGACATGAACTGGCAGCCATTGCCACAAGATGCTTCACCAGACTACAAAAAGTCGAAGGTGGAAGACGTCATTTGGTTCCTACTCACGCTTTGGGAGCGAGATGACTTCATCAACGAACTGAAGAATCTATATGGAGATCATCTGCTTCGGTGTCATGATCCAGAGTATGAGAAAGAGATACGGCTGCTGGAGCTTATCAAGATGCGACTGGGAGATGAAAAGTTGCAGGCTTGCGAAGTCATGCTTCGCGATGTACTGGACTCCAAGCGTATCAATGCTTCGATTCGTGCAGCAAGTACGAAAACAGCGTCCGCCTTCCAAACACCGGAAGCTCGTACTAAGGGTCCTCAGACGCCAGAGTTCCGCCAGCCACGCACGCCACGACCACGTCGACCTATGCAATCCACACCTCAAGTTGCAGCGTCTATATCGAGCCAACCGGCTCCTCCGGATACAACACTCAACGCACAAATCCTGTCTTCCTTCTTTTGGCCCTCACTTCGAGATGATGACTTCCGCGTCCCATCAGAAATCGACGATCTACAAAAAGAGTACGAATCGCGCTTTGAGCGCATCAAGGGCATGCGCAAACTCCACTGGATGAATGCTCTCGGCTCCAGCAACATCACCCTAACCTTCACCGACCGCACCGAAGACTTCACCAACCTAACCCCTTGGCAAGTTAGCGTGATCCACGCCTTCCAACCACTCCCTTCAGAACAGCACATCAGCAAAACCATCAGCAAAACTGGCTCCGGCATATCCCGCAATGTCTCCGAACTCTCGCACACGCTCCAAATAGACGACGCCCTCCTCCGCCAAGCCCTCGCCTTCTGGGTCGGCAAATCTGTTCTCCGCGAAATCGCCCCGTCCACCTACGCCGTCATCGAATGCCTACCACGCAAGTCCTCCCAGCTCCAAGCCGACGAGGACGCCGCGGCCGCCGCAGAGGAACTTGCCGCTGTGCAGGCAGCGCAGACGACGACGGTGAAGAGTCAGAGCGATGTGTTGAGTGAGAAGAAGGACGTATATGCGGCATTTATTATGGGCATGTTGACGAATCAGGGGAATATGGGCGCGGACAGGATTGCGATGATGATGCGGATGATGGTGCAGGGGGGGTTTCCGTTTGGGGTTGAAGAGGTTAGGGGGTTGTTAGTGGAAATGGAGAAGGGGGGGAAAGTGGTTGGTTTGGGGGGAGATGTCTGGGGTGTGAGGAAGTGAGGTTGGTATGGGTTTCTCGGTTGGGAGAGATCATAGATGGTGTAGAATAAAGCGTTTATTGACAGGCCGATATTATGGCCGTCCCCGGGCGTTCGGGTAGTGGACATGACTCTGATCTGGATGCTGTGATACAGGCTTGTTGGGTATTGTTTACGAATTTCTACGGCAAGGGGTGCCTCATTCGTATTGCAGATAAGGAGGTTGCAATTGCTATTACAGCTTTAGAAACAAGATTCATGTAGGTGTATACACGTGGTAAAGACGTCAGATTTCACCACGAAGCATTTTCACCACAGCAAAAAGATGCCACATTGTTACAAGAGGGTGAACCCGGGAGCTATTGTGTGCTTGGAGACGCCAAAACCGACAGTCTTTGTTTCATCCAAGATATCTTTGGCCAATGATTGGATATCAGCATCAAAAATCTGTATCCAGCCACGCAACCCCGCTCTCTGTGTCGTCCAAATGGAGCTGCCATGCCACGGTAACCAATTCGTAAACGGTTTCACTTATTACTCTGCTCTCTATAACATGCGACACGCATCAAGTTCCAGCAATTAGCCTCACGGGAGGATTTCCTTGACTGTCAAGCTATATTTGGATAGTGATCCAGAAGTGTTTCAACAATGCGATGCATTAAAAAAAACAAAGACGAGGAGTCGGGAGTCGAGGGCGTTACCGCGCCAAGGTGAAGCCACGGTGAAACTGCAACGGTCGAGAGAACGAGCCTGCACAATGTCCCTGGTTTACCTGCACGTGACCGTATTTCTCCACCTCTTTCCAGGTCCAGCCTCGCAATGCCCAGATTTGTTGCATATGCCCCTGCGGAACCCGCATTATGGCTTGAGACGCTCGTTCAGTTGGCATGCCGATTATCCATTCTCCCTTCCTACGACTCGCAGACAAAATTGAAGAACATTCCAGCTGATTTCAATATCGGGCGACAAATTTTTCTAGGTTCTGTTCGTTTTGCGCTGGGCTGGACCACTGTCGCGGGACGACTAATATCGCTTGCTCCACCTCCACATCGGATACAGCGCACCATGGCAATGGTTCAACGAAAATCGGACAGCAAGAAACTATCCATTGCCTCCAATGGCAGTTTCGAAGAGCTGTATGCCTCGCGCCAAAGTCAGCTATTTAGGGATCTTGAGGTCTTGCTGGAACTCACACCCAGCACCTTCAGTTCGTGTCTACTATCCTTGCCAAGAAAAATTCGGGACCATGTTTTCGACTACGTTATGCCAGAAATGACGAATTTTCGCCCTGTCTTGCACACATGTTTATGGGGAGCAGATATGTCCAAGGGAGAGCCCTGGCGACACGATATTTTCGGCTACGGAACCAGAGTCGCCAACGAATGTCGCCTGCACCCAAAGCTGCTGCTAATAAACAAGCAAATCCGAGATGAACTATTACAAAATTACTTTCGGCGCAGTAAGCTAACACTGCACGCCGAACTACGCAACACTCCACGGAATAACGACCACTTCGAATTCTCGCCACATATCTTGCAGCTTCCGATGCTCAAGCACGTCACCCACATCCGATTCTACGTGGAGTGGAACTACACCATCACAAGCTACGCGGGCAAAGAAATGCGCACAAAAGACCAAGTCCGTGTAACCGACGACCTCCTCGAAGCCATGGACAAAATTATCGCCCCGCTCCAAGCCATCGAAACTATCGAGCTCTCCGTCCTCTTCTTCTGGAAACAACCGTCGGGCAAAATATACAGCCTCTCCATGCAAGACCTGTTCGACCTTGAGGACATCTTCAAACGCTACGCCGAGCAAAAATGGCTCATGATTCTGCGCAAGAATAAGTCTTCCGCCGTCATCTCGCCGAATCCGTCCGCGGGTGTGGGCTACAAGTTGTCGAGTGAGAAGAAGGGCACTGAGCAGAGTGGCGGCATGGAGATTTTTGTTAGCCAAGATTTGGAGGAGGCGATGACGGTTAGGAGGAAGAGTAATGTGGATTATTATGGGAATTATGGCATCTCGGATCCGTTGCCGCAGCCGTGTTATAAACACGGGGCTATGATTTAGGATGAGGGAGGGATTCAATGATTAGTGAATTGCGCTTGGAGTAATCAGCCCTGCCAGAAATCGACGTTGCAGCCGAACCTGGAGGTTAATTGAACCGTTGGTTCTCGCTTTGAGCTTGAGAATGCGGGTCCTTGGGGGCCGTTGATCCGGCGGGTTGAGCGCTCAAAGAGGTGGTGTACGAACAGAGCTGGTATTGCGGCTGCGATGGAGCGATATGGCCATGGATACAACCTGCTCAACAGAAATGAGAGTTACGTGAACAGGCACGAAGACAGTGGAGTCCAGCTATCCCAGACGAATATCTGGAAACAGCAGCGAAGGGTGGACATTGTGTGCTGCATGGACGTAGAAAGGGCGCGAAGAAGCCAGTGTAACCTTGATGCGCATCTGAACCGCGGAAGGGAGTTATATTTGGGCACCGTTAGCGTTGGAATCAACCAACAAAAGTCTTTTGAGGCCACTTTGAAAGGACATAAGAGGGGTCATTCGTAGTTGAAAGCGAGTGAGCTATACGATGTTTGGTGCTTGTGTTTCATCTATTGGTAAAGATGATGACAGCTTTCCATTTAATTGATATAAAACAGTATGCTTCAAGTCGAGGTGTTTTCCATTCCTTGAAGTTGTAGTAAAGACACGACCTGACTATGCCACAAATTGTTCAATCGAGCGAGCTGGCAGAGAATAGTAGGGACACTATTTCACAAGTCCGATCAAGAAAACTCGGTCTGTCAACTCGCAGGTAGTGCTCCGCAGGTATTAGGTGATGTCAGAACAACCTCGGTCAGCAATAGTCCCAGCTTTCGGGTCCCGTATCCTGGAGCCATAAGCGACCGGTAGGTAGAAATGGTAGGCAGTGAGACGCATGGCGTGATGCAATCCACTGATATCGGTGATAGTCTGACACCGACCCACAGATTCTCGGTCGGACAAGATACTCGGTTCTACGCTAGTGCAAGCCAATAGATGACTCCAAATTTTCCTATCCAAAATCACTCGGCCCCTTGAACAATTGGAGCAAATTGTTACCCTTCTGTCTTCCTCTACAAGTTGCTTTTGTGGCGTTTCTAATCGCATTTCTTAAATCCGATTTTTTTTTTTTTGGGGTGGACCGAGGGCATGCAGTGCTATCAACAGGGGTCTTATGCAGATCTCGGCCGAGGTTAATCAACAACTAACCGACGGGGTATGAAGGAGCTGGTTGCTAGAGTAAAACAAGTGAGCCGAGCTCTGAACAGTCTTGTACTGATCAAATACGTGTATATTTTGTGAGTCACAGTATCTCGGCGGGGAAGGGAGTGTACGATGAATAAGAGTGAAAATAAGCTCAATGAAGGCGGGGGGAGGGCATTATGAGCCGGTGGGGAACAAATCTGCACAAGAAATTCCCCGCACAATTTCAGACCCACATTTCTGCTTTGCTTTTTCGATTTTTAGTTGCAAGATGGATGGAGAGAGCCTTCTTCTCATCGTCAAGTTGGGGCACATAACATTGGGAATCGTTGCACGTGCATACTATTGTGAACTTGAGAATGCTTTTTTGGTTAGATATTTCTTCTACTCCTACTTCACCCAGGTAATCGGCGTCTGCGTGAGCTGACCGGCTTTACATGTCCCCCATATGCGGATTTAACGGTGATTATTGGGTTCTTACTACATAGTATGCTGGATGCGACCAACCGGGAATGCGGCACCTTGATCCTATGACGTTCGCTACCTTGCAGTATCCCCTAGCTGCATTTTCTTCTGCTGTTATTACCAATGACTTGTGGCATCCTGTGACAATTGCTTTTTGTACAAAGTCCAAGCCTGTCGTTACCACCTTCGTGACAAGTCCAAGCACACTGCGGCACCATTCTGCACAGACACGTCCAGTCCTTTGGCTCCCCTGACGTTTTCGTCTGATATCAAAGGCACTATTGCCTCTACGGCTTTGCCCTTACAACGTTTCTAATCGGTCCTATTTGCATACTCTTGATACAGCTTCAAGGCCGGGAATGCCAGTATGACAGTACCATCACTCTACCGCCACGCAACAAGAAGCGAGATCATCGAGCTCGCCGTCGCCGAAGGCCATGATGCAGATATACCAACCAATGCTGGGTCAATATGTCCAGTCGCCAGCCACACCCCGACACGACCAGGAGTCAAAGAGGACGACCACCCAACAGGCGTGGAGAAAGACCTCGAGAAAAACGCCGAATCCACATCCATTTCAACCGTCGACGAACCACAACAGGATCCAGGACCCGGCCCCACCAACAAGGTTGACTTTGATGGCCCAGACGACCCAGAGAACCCGCTGAACTGGGCCTTTTCAAAGAAATGGGGAGCTGTCGTGTTGATCTCTGCCATTACCTTCCTGACGCCCTTGGCAAGTTCGATTTTTGCGCCTGGCGTCCCGGAAATCATGCGCGAGTTTGGCTCGACAAACACTATGTTGGCAGGCTTCATGATTTCGGTGTACGTGCTGGGGGTAAGATTTCGAGAGCAGCACCGAGAATGGGTCTTGGCTAACTTTATATGCCTAGTTTGCTTTTGGGCCTTTGAGTAGGTCGCTTTTGGTGGCAAGGGAAATATATATGTATTGCAAATGGAAATGGCTGACGCTCCATAGTTATTGCGCCGTTGTCGGAAATGTATGGGAGATTGCCGCTGTATCATAGCTGCAATTTGTTCTTCATCATATTCACCGTTGCGGCGGCACTTGCTACGAATATGAGTCAATTCATCGTGTTCAGGTTCTTCATGGGATGTGGGTGTCTCTCTCGCTGCGCGCTCAGCTTGCATCCGCTAACACTTGTAGGTTTCGGAGGTGCGCCTATGGTGCTTGGAGGCGGAACAATCGCCGATCTCATGCCTCGTGAACAACGTGGAACGGCGATGGCGGTATGGTTGATGGGACCAAGTACGTATCAGTCCGATTTGGTAGAACAAGACTGACAGACGATAGCTCTTGGCCCATGTGTCGGTCCTATCATCGGAGGATTCATGACCGTAGCAAAAGGCTGGCGCTGGAACTTTTGGTTCGTAGCAATCGTGGTACGTTTCCCCGAAACGCACCTGTACCGAAAAAAAAATAAAAAAAATAAAAAGCGACTCACAAGTTCCTAGGCCGCTGCGTTCTTCCTCATGTCTTGCATCCTGATGAGCGAGACTTCTGCGCCAATCATTTTAGAGCGCAAGGCAAAGCGCCTTCGAACCGAAACCGGGAACCAAGGCTTGGTGTCCAAACTTGACAGCGGCCTCACTCCGAGAGAACTTTTCACGTTTTCCATTGTGCGGCCTGCAAAGATGCTTTTCCGCTCGACAATTTGCTTTGCAATCTCGTTGTACATTGCTATAACGTATGCCTACTTGTACATTCTATTCACGACCCTCACGGTTGTCTTTCGTGATCAGTACGGCTGGCATGGCAATGTATTGGGGCTTTCATTCATAGGGTGAGTGTCTTTTACCCATTGCAATTCAGTCATATGTGCTGACCTATATCAGCATTGGTATTGGTTCAATCCTTGGCCAATGTCTCTATATTCGCTATGGTGATAGGATTGTCCTAAAACATCTCGAGCGAGGCGACTTTCAACCGGAACACCGTCTCTACATCATGTGTGGCGGTGGTTTTCTTCTCCCTATCGGTCTCTTCATGTATGGCTGGACCGTACAGTTTCAGGTGCATTTTGTTGCTCCGCTCATATCAACTGCCATTATTGGCTTTGGTCTGCTATTTACTTTTATGCCGGCTAGTACGTACTTGATTGATGTCTTTACAGTCCATGCGGCTAGTGCAATGGCTGCGAGTACTGTGCTACGATCTCTGGCTGCAGCTTTGATTCCGTTGAGTAGTCAGCAGATGTATGCACAGATGGGGTATGGGTGGGGTAATTCGCTTCTTGGGTTTGTCTCTTGTCTTCTCGTTCCCATACCGTTTCTGTTTATCAAATATGGGAAGCAGATCAGAGCAAACAGTACGGTGAAGTTGTAGGTCTTAGCATCATGTATGTAACTTGAATCGGTAAAAGCCATACTCCATTGATAAAATGTTTATTTCTGATCTTTATATTGATTGTTTGGGGGACGGAGGTGTTTGGTTTGGATATGGCGCGATCCTAACTATGTACCAGAGTGACCTCTTGCATACGAATGGTGCGTATGTTACGATTGTTGGCTTGACGGGGGAGATGGTTGTGTAACGGGCGGGGGAGGGCGCGGATATTTGTGCTTGGGGAGATGTGGTGTTACGTTGGGTGGACGTCGAGGGCGGGTAGGATGGAGCTTGAAGGGGTAGCTTTTTGGGATTGCGGATTTTATACCCAGAGTTGGACTAGAGGGTGCGGGAGCTGTCGCATGTCTATATAGGAGAGGGTTTTGGAGGGTGTGGTGGGTGGATTGTTTGGTGTTGGTGGTGAGGGTCAGTTGGTCCGGGCATGCGCTTGACAGGTTGACAGGTCAACAATGCATGGGTTTTGCTGAATCCGGAGATGCCAATACTTTCGCGAAGTGGAAACTACGCCATGTAGTCATTCTGCAGTAAGTAGCCGACATGACCTTCCTGGACATGCAGTTCGAGTTCGCGAGGCTCCAATCGTATCGGGGGCGTGGGTACCACAAAGACCACCAACCACAACAAGCCGGGACAGTTTTTCTCAAATAAGTATGAAATTGAGAAGAATCCTATCCGACTCACTTTGATTGACTTAAACACGTATTTGACGTTGACTTGGAGAGACAAGGTTTCACTACGTTGACGATAATAGGCTTTGACACGGCCTCCCCAAGAGCCTGTGGGTTATTGAAAAAAAAAAAAAAAAGGGCCCACGGGCGTCAAAGCTTGCGGAGATTAAAGCAAAAGCATAAAAGTGCATTAGAGTTTAGAACACCTACTAAAACACCACCTCCAAGACACAGCTTCCGACGAGAAAAGTCCTCTCCTTCTCCACAGGTGCACGCTCAGTCCTCCCACCAACCGGGGAAACCATGCGGCGTTCGTTTCCGCACGGCCAGGTTCGAGGCTAAAAATGGGCATGCCACGCGATACCTGCAGGCGGCCCGGTGCCAGAGCACCGACTCGTCAGCAACCCAAAAGCGGACGCAGCCGGCGGTCTCGCATACTCAAACGGAGTCGCACAGAAGCGATGCCGAATACCAAGCGTCGCAAAAAAAAAAAAAAAAAACCCCAAAAAAAACGTGGTGGCCTCAATACGCCCCTTGACCAAGCGTCGGAGAAGCGCGCCGTTGGCCAGCAAAGTGGCAGCAACCAGGGGATCGGCGGCACAGCGCGCGTTTCAGATAGTTGCCTCGTGGGCGCGCGTGGCCCCGAACTATTCTAGATTTGATGTGCATAAGCGACGACCGAGCGACAACAGCCATCTGACATGCGGCATCGCCCAACAACACCCTTTCTCTTCACCACTGTGCGACTGCGCGCCCGCTTCGAGGTACTGCGGCCATGAGTCTAGGTTTACTTTGGACGTTACGCAACGTAGAAGTGCGCTGAGCGCTGATAAGCTCTTCTTCGGCTTGAGGAGTTCGTGACGAGGGCGGGTGACAGGTGCTATGGACAATTTCCACGGGGGCGGCTCCATGCATGAGCGGACGAGGAGGGGGCTCAAGGCTGCGCTTGGGGGGAAAGGTGTCAAGAAAAAAAGACCAAGGCTGGATAAGGTGGCGGAGAGTTTGCAGAGTCGGCTGGTCGCTTCGTTGGCGGTGGTGAGGAGGAGAGACGTCAGTCTGCCTTCTCGATTCTCCAGGTAATTGTGGATCCGCCTGAGCTGGAGCTTTATGCTGATCCATGACACAGCCCGTTCTTGGATGCTCTGGTCCAGCTGCCAAATGAGCTTCACCTTCACATTCTGCGCGAACTATGTGTCGCCGACATCTTGTCGCTGCGGATGACTTCGCGCACGCTGAACGAATTGATCACTGGTAATGCGCCTGCGTTGGTTCGACACTGGGTAAGGTGCCGCCTGGGTGATCTTCATCTACGCCTGTACCCTACCCCCGGCCCAAACACAGCCGACTTCTCGTTCTTGCTTGCCATGCGCCGGCGACACATCGCCTCTATCAGACTCACCCGACTTCTGGCCGATCACCTGGTCAGAGGCCCGTCGGAGCAGCCGTGTCCTCGGCAGAAACAGCTGTGGACTTCGGTGTACGAGAGAATGATGCCCCTGGTATTCGGGGTTGGGTTTTTCCTAGACGAGCATCGTCGACTGCTTTTGGAAAGGGACCTTGGACGAATCCGGCCACGGTCGCACATTGGCTACAACGTCTGTACCACAAATGGGATTACCGACCAGGAAATGAAGATAATGAAAAGATTAGACCCACCGCTGCGACTACAGTACTTTTACATGTACTGCTTCATCGTCCAGGTCCTCATGCGGAAACTGCGGCCATCAAGCCGCACAGGACCAGTGGAGAAATTTCTACGGGGGTGGTCGAGCCAGCCAGCCTGCCCCGAAGACATTGCCTTCTTCCTTATACTGGGCGGTATAGGGCAGGTTGCCAAACTCCTTGCTCGCCCCACTTCTAGCGAGCGGCGGCGCTACCTACATGCATTCAGAGCGCACATGTCACCGCATACCAGCAAGTGCTGGAGGAGACATTGGAGAGACGTGGGAGTGGTATCGCCAGCCTTGCTTGATGATATGCCGTGCACAAAGATTGGCATTACCCAGCTGGACCAGATTTGGCGGCCACTGATAGCACAAATGATGCTCCCAGGAAGTCGTGAGTTTACCGAGCATGAGCGAGCCAGCTACGAGGAATTGGGGGTTTCGAGCAAGTTCATCAACGAGATCATGGGTTATGATATTTTGCAGGGCCGTCCCACCGATGGTGGTGATTCCGACGACGAATTGGAGACGGAGCGTGGGCAGTAATAGCAGATAGTCGGGCAGCGGCTAGAAAAATCTTTACGTGCGCGTGTTCTCATGGGATATTGCCCTTGTGCACGATGGATTTTTGCCTTTTTTTGGGGTATTTTTTTCGCTGTTGAGGCGGAGTTGTGTGTGGACTAGTGTTCAAGTTCAATGCAAGCAATGCAAGCAATGCTATTTTATTACGTACTGGCCAGGCCGCATAAGGCGCTACAGCGGTTAGTAATGGGTGGTCTCGATTGCCGGCATGGTGTTGACTAGACCAGCCGCATTTTTTGAGCCCTGCAGCAGGTCATTCGCATTAGCAGAGACTCGGCGGAGCAAAGGTAGCAAGCAGCAAAGGCGCAGGCTGGGGGCCAATGAGTCGGGCCGGAGGGCAGGGCGACAAATGGACGGGCATGATTCGAGGCCGGCAAGTAGGGACACCCATGGACCGTGGTTGCGCAGTGCAGTGCGAGCAAGAATTTGACGCAGCACGACAAGCGGGCGCAGACGAAACGCCGACGGTGCAGCAGCCCAAAAGGGAAGGGGAATTAGAGTTGATGGAAACGCAGAGCGGAATTGGCGGTGCAGGCGAGGCGAGGGGCGGCGGCAGGGGGCGAAGGGGCACCGGCGCATTTCCACCGCGAGCGAGGCGTGTGGCTGCGGCCTTGTGTGTGCATGTGCGCGCGTGTGTTGTGGGCAGGCTCTGTGGGCGGGCTCTGTGAAGGGTGGAGGCATGGCAGCGGGCATGGTGGATGTGGTTTGGGGCGGGCCGGCCCAATGAGGGCGCGGGTGGCAGTGGCGGTCAGGAAGGCGGCCGTGCCACCCCGGCGCAGCTGTTACCGGCGACAACACGGGCAGCGCAGGCCCGCGGGGGCGCTCGGCGCGCATGGTACATGGTCTGGCACACGTCTGCCGCTGCGCTCTGCGTGTGTCGCTGGTTGATATAGACTGCGACCGCATCCGCCCGTCTGAGACCTGTCTTCTTGGCCTCGTCTTCCCTCACCACCCGCAGCCGTCACGCCCACCGCGCTTTCGTTTGGTTCGCGCTTGGTTCTCGTTTGGCGCCGCCTGCTCCAGTCAGCTGAGCCCCCGGATCGTCTGCCCACCCTCCGCCAGAGCCGCGAGCCATCATGAGGCCGTAGACTGCGCGCGCTGCCCCGTCATGGACTTTACGGTGAGTACCCGCGCGCTTGCCTCGTGCCCATTCCTGTTCCTGTCCTGTTCGTGTCCTGTGCCCGCCCCGTTCCTGTTCCTGGCCCGGCCCTGACCGCCGCGCCTCCAGATCTCCCTCGCGCACTTCTGCGAGGTCCACGGGCCCACGTCCATCATCTGCACCCAGACGTCCACCTCGCCGTGCGGTTCCTGCAACCCCTGCGTCGCCGCGCCGTCCGAAGAGCCGCATGCGGCCTATTCCTACAGCGGCCTCTGCGATCCGCCCGCCTCGCTCAGGCTGGGCACCCGCGTGCTGCACCTGCCCTCGCCCTTCGAGTCGCCGCCCACCAGCCCGCGCTCCCCCACCCGCAGCCCCTGCTTTCCCAGCTTCTCCTCTGCCGCCCCCTTCGATGGCCGCCGCCCGAGCACCACCCTTGACTCGGACCCGGATGTCTGCGACAACTGCCGCATGATTGTGCCCAGGAAGTACAGCGAGAGGCTGCCCAGCGGCGCGCCCGGCAGCCCTTCCAAGGACGGCCGGGGACGGAACGGCAGCCCCGTGCTGAGGTCTTCCCAGAACTATCCTGTGCGCCGGCCTCTGCTTCGTGATGATGCCAGTAGCACCGACTCGTCCGACATGTCGGATACCGAGCAGTCCAAGTCCTTTGAGAGTGCTGACTCCATGCCATCTTCGCCCATGGCTTCGAGAGGCGCGCACACGCATACCCTCAACTACATCTCCACCAGCCAGCCGCAATCGCCGGAAACCTATTCGCTCCTGCGCCGAACCTGTATCCGTGCCTTGTCCACCGAGGTACTGCCTTCCAGCAAGCCGTCCGGGCCCATGATGTTCGGAGACGCCGTGGCTGGCCACTCGATTGCCTATGTCTTCCGTTTGCAGGACCCGCGTTCGCGTGGGGCAAAGCGCACCTATGCTCTTCTTGCCATGGCAGGCCGCGATTGCCGAAAGGCCACAAAGGCCTTCACCATGGTTACCGAGGTATTCGCCGGAATCGCCAATCGAATCGTCGCGCGAGCCGAGAAGGTCCTTGAGCGTGAAAGCGCCGCCTCCCAGGTCCTGTCACGGCCTACAACCGCCAATCCCAGCCCCCACCTTCTTGGTCGCTCCTCATCCTCGATGCCGCCTCTATTCACACCCCCGCGCCAGGAACGAGACATGTCTTCAACCGCCAGCTCTCCCACACGCACCATAACCCCAGTGTCGTCTTTCTTATCCGCGAAGAGGGTCGACCCCGATGGGTTTCCTCGTGTTTCTCGCGACGTGATGAAGGCGAAGAACTTGGTCGAGATTGTTGGCCAAGAGTACTTCTTCGTCGAGCTGCATGGCCTTTTCTGCAACCTCCTCCACGCGCTCATCAAGCAGTACGGATGAGCCGTTCTCGCCTTGATCCGGCTGCATGCGTTTCCATTTCTCGACGCTGTATTTTATTATTTCCTGTTGTAACCGGTATACCTGCGTTTAGCGTTTCTTTTACTGTCCATGGTTTCGGCGTTTGGCTGGCTTTCTTTCTTCCAACGACCGGCCGGCTTAACACCAGGCAGCGGCCATTACCTGTACCTGACCCCGCCATGAACGGGGCCAGCTTGATACCCATCTTTCAGATACCCATGTCTTATCGTCTTGCCGGAAATGGAGGGATATATTGGAAGGAGGCGGCCATCGGCTTTCGGCGTTGCGAGCATATGAGAGAGACGTACGGCCGAAGAGTTTTAATCAACTGGAACTCGATGGCGTGACGGCCGCAAGGAATGATGTGATGGGGTCGAGATCGAGCCATACGATCCATCATTTGTAGTGGGAGAATACATACTTATGTCATGCTGCTTTGCACTAGTGATACCCGTCTGCTCAGTGAGGTGCTCATGCACGACGACCTGCCCTCACCCCCGAAGTGAATCATAGAAAAATCTTGAATGAAGAATATTATGATGGAGGCCGCACACTGGGAAGGCTGGCTCAGAAATCTCGGCTCGCACAAGGCACCTGTGCACTGAAAGGGCGGGCACAAACAAGGATTCATGGATTGCACGGGCTCAAACGGGCTTAGCGCTGCCTGTGAGGCTGCGCGGCCCGCAGTAAATTACCAGAGCCGCTCTATAACATCAATTCAACATGTATCAGGTACACCTGGACATGTTTTCTACGCTATCAACATGCTCTTGCTTGCGTGGTAGGGTTGGATGATTGGAGTCGGGCCGTTGCGTCTGTTTCGATCTACGTTACCGGATTGGATGTTGTGGGGTCGTGGCTGGGTGGACGGATCGGGATAGTGTAGGGTATGGCGTCATACCTACCGGCACCTTTCTATGGGACAGGCGAGTACCTAGGATGGAAGGGCATGGGTGTGATGTCACGCAGTGGCGTTGTCATGGAGTGTCTTCGTTTGTAGATATGGGAATGAGGGGCATTGTATTGCGCAGACAAATTGCTTTGCTATGAGAGGTCGATACCAGGCCGTGAGTTTGAGCTTCACGAACACCTGTTCCCTAGCTTGGCACCACAAAACATCTTCAGACCGCCACGAGGCATCACAGAAACATGCCGTCCGCAAGCCTAGGTTCTGATGTCAGATGCCAAGTTGTACTGCAAGGAAGCCAAGTTTCTGGGTTAGATGATGGCGCCGTCCCGTACCTGATCGATGATAGGGCGATATCCTGCAACGTAGATGGGGCGAGTGACGACGGCTACGTAACAGGTGTTATGCACCGGATCCTGCTCAAGCCACGACCAGAAGAGTTGCATAGGGTATATAAGTGCACCATTCGCTCGATCAATGGACAACACAAGAAACTACTATCTATCCACACTCTAACTACTCTTTACTACGGTTTTACCATATCAACACCATCAAAATGAACTCCCAACCTGCTGGCAACAATGACTACGGCGACAAGGCGCTTGAGGGCGTCGAGAAGAAGTTTGGCGGATCTTTGGGACAGAATACCGAGAGAAACCGTGGCATCAACGAGAAGATTGTATGTTGCTATTGTGGTGTGTATGGCTGACTGGCTGGCTAACATTTGAATAGACCGACACCGCAAGGGGTGCTTTCGAGAAGGCGACGGGCAAGCACGTTCCTGAGAAGATTTCCAACTAAACATTTGAAGACTAGGATGAATTATGCCTGCAGAGCATTGTATGAATAAGACACGAATGAATGAATAATAACAATAATACCTGATACTCTACTTGTTTGACACCAATCAAGATCCTACATTCAGTTTAGCAACAAACCCAAACCTCACCATCTGGTATATCACCCACCATGACGTCATACACTTCCCTAACGCCACCAAGCAGCCAAGGCACAAGTGCCCGGAAGCCAAGTTTTGCCCAAACAGCCCCAATCCACCTTGATTCGCGAAACCCACCATCAAATCGGTGTCATGGCCATGTGCAAGTGTCTACTTAGCAAGACGGTTTCGGGTGGCCTCACGAGACTATTTCTTTCTATCGAATGACTCGACTTGACGTGACTTGCTTACGTCGTGCTGTCATTATTACGCTTGACCAAGCCTTTACCCATTCAAGAGTGCACTCGCCATGTTATCGACGCTGAATGCCATACCGACACGGAGCCTCGCACGACGCTACTTGACATATCAAATCCCTCGCCCGCGCAATCCGCCCTCCCTTCTCTAGATACAACCGCCCACCCCACAAGCCAAAATGCACATGCCCACGCCACACCTGCACAAAAAGACAAAACGCAAGGCATCCGTAGACCTCGAGACCTCGCACACCAAAGCCCCCAAGAACACCACCACGCCGGACCCGCCGGACCTGCCGGACCCCAAGTCGACAGTCCAAGTCGACAACCCAGCAGCACAGGAAGCCACCACGACGACCACCACGACGACACCAAAGAAACACGCCCTCGCCAGACTCGCCTGCACAAAGCCTCCCACGCCCCCAAACCCCCACCCAGACTTTGCCGCCGAGTGCGCGCCCCCCTCGCCCTCGCAGTCGCCAAACGCAAAATCTCCCAGCCCTGCCGAGTACGTCACCTCCCCCCCCCCCCCAATTCCACTCCATCCTTGATGAAGCAACGGAACTGAACTAACAGGACAGACACACGCCGCCGCCACCGCCGCCGCGTCGCAGCTCACGCCTCAAGAATTCGATGCGCAGTGTGTCGACGACGTGGTACAAGGCACGGCCATATATTGAGCGGATCAATGGTACGATTATGCCGCTGGAGCATCAGGGGGTGAAGATGTATTATGAGAGGGATGGGGTGGGGGTTGATGGGAGGAAGCGAGGATGAGATGGAGATTGGAGGCGGAGAAGGATGATACCCTTGATTGGAGTTTGTGGAGTGGTTTGGGCGTTACTTTTTTGCAATGTTTGATTGATTGATTATTTGTTGTGCCCTGGAGTAATGGCGATTGTATGCTTGGCTCGATAGGAATTGGGTTGAATCACTTCTTACCCCGACAACTCGACTCTCCGCCTCAACACGCCGCGCGCCTCACTCTCCGTCAGCATGTCCAACCCCAACTCATCCAGCACCTCCCTCGCCCCCTGGTTATCCGCAAACAACCTCTTCTCCACTTCCCACAACCCTAGCTGCCCTCCCGCAGATACACCCTCACTCTTGTCCGTCTCACCGTCCTCCCACGCCTCATCCCACGCCTCCTCATCCGCACCACCCCGCTCCCCGCCCCCCTTCCCACTCCTAACCGGGAGTCCTACAAGTGTCGCGCCCTCAAGACACTTTCTAAGCGCAGCCTCAGCAACACCCGGCCCCGTCTGCGCGTCGACGACGGAGCAAATAGCCGCGAGATCGGCGTTTAGCTGTGCGGCGCCAGCGGTGGAAAAGCGGTAGCGACACAGGACGTTGTCCCAAAGCGCAGTAGAGATCGTGGCCAAGACGGCCCTGGCGATGCGGCGTAGGGGCGCGGGGGCGAGGGCGCGCGACAGGAAGGAGAAGGTAGCGCGCAGGTGGGAGAGGAGGGGGTCGATTTCGGCGGTGGGTTCGGGGGTGGTAGACGAGGGGCTGGAGAGAGTGGCCCAGGGATTGCTTTGCGGAAAAGTAAGTACGGAAAAGAATGGCTAAATTGGGAGACATACATGTGTCTGTAGGGACGCAGGGCGTCGCGGGCGTTGGTGGAGAGGGTGTCGATGATGATTTGCTCTGAGCGGGCGCGCAGGCGGGCGTACCACGAGGCCGTTTCATCGAAGAGGGCGCCGCTGTCCGAGGTTGCCCCAACGGACTTGGACGTGCGTTCTGCGACGTCGGCAACGGACATGGCGCCAATGGTGCTTTCCTGCTGAGCACGATCTTGCAAAGCCTCCCAGATGTCGAGGAAGAACTGTAGAGTCAGCCAATGTTACACGGAATCTATGGCTGTGCATGCTGTGTGCTTACCACGTCATCGTTCCAGTCTCGCATCGCCCGTTCTAGATAATCTGCGCTGCCATACGTTTTGCAAAGGCGCTCAAGTCCTTCGACGCCAAGCAGCCTTTCCTGCTCTTCCTTGGTGACGCTGCCCATGGCACGGCCCAGGGCTGTGGTCATTGTGAGATAGGCTTCCAAGTTGCTCAGTAGCTTTTCGTGATATTTGTCGAAAATAGCAATCTGTATGTCGATCAAGAAGGTGAGTTTTTGGCTAAAGGATGTCAGGGGTCTGTATCGATCTGCATCAGATATTAGCGACTACGCTCGGCCTGGACGATGCCTAACGCACCTGTGATCGTTTCAAGGAGATCGTTGACGCGGATTGCTCCTTTGGTGGGCTTGGTTGCTTTGGGATCCACGCTTTCGTAGTCGAGATCGCCAAAGTCGGAAGCTTCGACGATGCTTTGGTAACGCGCCAATGCAACTATTTGCACACGTTAGTGCCCGAAAAATGTGATTCGGGCTGTGAGGGGATGCATACAATCTTTTTCGACCTGCAACCAGCGACCGAACCAATCACCCTGGACCATGAATTCCCAAGAAAGTCCTTTCCACCCATCAACTCCATAGCCGCCATCGTATCCCCAATGCTCCCTAATAGTGCTGTCAAAGCTCATCACCTCGTGCATGAGGTGGCTGAGAAGCTGGGGTTGGGCTGCAACCTTTGGCAGCAGACCACCAATCTTTGCTCTGAGCATGGGCAGCAGGGCAGTGATGAAGGCGGCCATGGCATCGATGTAGACAGGGTTGAGGGCCAGATCGGTTCCACGGAAATGCTTGAGCAGGATAGGTTGCACATGGTCGTATACAAAGCCACTGTAATCGTTCAAAAGGGTGGTAATGTGGGAAAGGAAATACTCGGGCCTATCAATGCGGTTGGTGGGCCTGTCGCCCTCAAAGTGGTAGCGAAAACGCATTTCCAACGGTTGCACGAGCACCTCGAACGGAAAAAGCAACGGCGGCAGCTTGACCTTGTCTCCCGGCCCGCATGCATAGCTGTTGCCCTCGAGTTCGGGCATCTGCAGATCGAGCAGCTTCAGGACGGTGGACTCCCAATCATTCTGGAGCGAAGTGGGAATGGCTGCTTTGGGCGTGGGCCAGTGTATCTTCTTGAGCAGGCGGCCCAGGTCGGCGGTGAAAGCATCGAGGATCTTGGTGCGCAGCGACTGCGTGATACTGTTGACATGGTGGAGCAGCTGAGGGGCTGCACCTTCTGCGTCCTCCTGCAGGCTGACCAGGCGGGTGTGGAGAAAGCAGAGCTGCTTGTACGGCGCGAGAGCAGCCTCGCTCGATGTGTGGAGCAGCGTGTGGGCTTGTTTGCTGGTCTCGCATCAGCTGACCGGCGCCAGGAGCGCGCAAGGGCTGTCCTACCTGAGGACGTGGACCTCGGCCAGCAATTCGACGTAGGCACTGGCAACATGGAGGCGGTGCAGCCGGCCGAGCGAGGACTCGAATCGGGGAACGGCCTCGTCCGAGGTGTCGCTGGCGGTGATGGCAAGCAGACGCCGGTCGATATCCGCCTGGCTGTGGCGGAACCCGCGCACCTCGGTCTCGACGCGGTGGTGGGCGTGGTGGGCGTCCTGCTTTGCATCATGGAGGTCCTTGCGTGCGGCGTCGACCTGGTGCCTGAGCAGGGCCTGCTGCTGGGTGATGGCTGCCAAGAGGTCGTCGAGGTTGGCCGTGTCCAGCTCGGCGACCGTCTGCAGCTTGTCGTCGAGGTAGTCGGCCACGCGGTCGCCGTCGTCCATGGCGGGGGGATCGGTCGTATGGCACAGGCAGTGGGATGGGCGGTGGGATGGGCAGCGGGATGAGTGGCTGCCATGTGGTCTGTGGCGCTGGCGCGATCTGGGACTCCGATCGACGCACCAGGGCAGGGGCCGGGTGTGCGCAAGCGAGCGGCAGGCAACGTTAGTCAAGCGGGCGGGTTTGCCTTGGAGCAGAAAATCAGACCATTCCGCAAGCCCGTGTCGCACGCTAGAGATACATCTGCTCCCCTGCCAGTGGCAGCAATCGCCGTCGGCTCCCCGGCCGGCATATTAAAATCTGCCGTGCGTCGCTGCCGTGGGTCTGGCTGCGAGACCTGGTCTTGCCTCCGCCGTCCTTCCAGCCCACCCGAGCCTCAGCCGGGCCGGTCGAACTTTTTGTGCCACCCGCGCCCACGCTTCCGCCTCGCCCAAAAGATGCCCAAGGAACAGAAGAAGCGCGGCCGCCGCGAGGAGCAGAAGAAGCGCAAGCGCGACCTCGATGACGCCGACCCGGATACCAAACGGGCCAAAACGGACGACGCTGCCGGCCATGGCGAGGACGGTGGTGAGGCGTGGCAGGAAGAAGCGGCCGACGTCACCCGCCCAGGCGAGATGGCCTACTACGGGATGCTCGACGACGACGAGCAGGAGTACTTCAAGCGCGCGGATGAGATGCTCGAGCTGAACCAGTTCGACGACCCAGAGGCCCGCACTCTATTCCTCGACAGCGTCTACAAAGAGGCCAGCGGCAAGGAGCTCAAGATCGCCAACAGCCAGTCGTGCTCGCGCCTGCTGGAGCGGCTGATCCTTCTTTCCTCGCCAGACCAGCTGAAGAGCCTGTTCCAGAAGTTCAATGGCCAGTAAGTGTCTCTATCGCGCCTTCTGCGTGTCCTCGTGCTGACCCGCCGCAGCTTCCTCAACCTCGTCCAGCACCGATTCGCCTCCCACTGCTGCGAGGCCCTCTTCATCCAAGCTGCGCCTGTCGTCACTCTCGAGCTTGCAGGCCCCAAACTGCTGCAAACACCGTCAGATCCAAATGCAATCGTCGTGTCCATGGAGAGCTTGTTCATCTACACCCTGGCCGAGCTCGAAGAACACCTTGGCTTCCTCGTGACAGACCGCTTTGCATCGCACGTGCTACGGGTGCTCCTGGTCGTGCTATCCGGAGCGCCCCTGGAAAAGGAGAGCAAAAATAAGTCGGTCCTGCAGAGCAAGCGCAAAGAGAAGGTTGGCGTTGCAGGAACTGACAGGCGCCAAGACCGCCTACTGGAGAAGCGAACGGTGCCACAGTCTTTCTTGGAAGCCCTGGAGAAAACCATCAATTCCAGCGCCTCGACCCTTGACTCGCAAAACCTGCGCCTGCTCGCTACACACCCACTTGGCAACCCTACCTTACAACTCCTCCTCAAACTTGAACTTGCACATTTTGGAAAGTCACGAGCAAAGGACGAGAACTCAATCATCCACAAACTGCTGCCAGACAGTCCCATCGCCGAAGGCACAGAGAGCGCATCCTTCATCAATGGCCTTGTGTATGACCCCATCGGCTCTCGGCTTCTGGAAACCATCATCGAGAGCGCCCCTGGCAAGTTGTTCAAGTCAATATACGCAGACTTCTTCAAAGAGCGAATGGGCAGTCTGTCGCGTAACGAGATCGCGAGCTATGTAGCTAGCAAGATCTTGGAAAGGCTCGGCAAGGATGATCTTGAAGAAGCCATGCGACAAATTGTGGATCAGATTCCAGGTTTGGTTGAGCGAAATCGAACAGCCATTGTGAAAACATTGATTGAACGCTGCGCAGCCCGAGGTGTTGATACGTCTCCGGTCAAGGCGCAATTAGAACTTGCGTATAGCGGTGCAAATGGCTTCGAGGTTACGCGCATCCTCAGGATGAGCGAGGGCCCGTCCGATGAAGGCAAGCCAAACGGCAAAAACGATCACTCTCCAGAGAAGGTACACGGATCGCTGTTGGCACAGACCATGATGGCAGTCGATGGGCCTCTGGGTGATCTCGTTTTCGACTCGCTTGCGAAGCTCTCTCCAGAACTTTCAGTGCAGCTTGCTCGTGACCCCACTGCATCACGAACTCTTCAAGCAGCATTGACAGCCAAGCATGCCTCAGTCATATTTCGCCGAAAAATGATACAACAATTTTACGGCCACGTCGGTGAATTGGCCCTCGATCCAGCCGCCTCTCGTGTCATCGATGCTATCTGGGATGGAACTCACGGCCTTGCCTTCATTCGCGAACGCATCGCCGAAGAACTAGCCGAGAACGAGAACTCACTACGAGAATCGTTCGTCGGCCGTGCGGTCTGGAGAAACTGGCAAATGGACTTATACAAGCGCAAGCGAGGCGACTGGGTCAAGCAGTCACGATACACTGCCGGCAACGATGGATTCCAGTCGTTCCCGGAGAGCAACGGTAACTCATCAATGACCCCTCCAAATCATAACCGCAATCAAAAAGTCGGCAAGCATCTTAGCGCCATCGAAGTTGCGCGGCAAAGACATGCAGCCAAGGCCGCCGAAGCCAAGAAAAAGCAGGCACAAGAGGACAAGCAGAGCAAGAGAGGCCGGAATGAAAATCATGTGGGGGGCAGCAGTAGCGCTAGTAGCAACAAGGGTAAGGAAAAAGCAAGTGTAGTTGCGCAATAACGGGCACGTATCGCGTGTGATTTCTTTTCACAAAAAGCATGGCAACAGGCGTTTTACTGGGATATGGACACGATTGGGGCTGGAGATTTGTTCTCCTTTCATTCGTCGTGTAGATGCTCCAAGTATTCACACGAATGTGTTCATCCGGCGATGTAACAGGGTTGAATGGACTTTTTGTTGATGAGCCTTGGCTTTCAAGTGGAAGGACGTTGACAGACCCAATTAAATACGCAAGATACTTATCCCCTAAACCTTCCAGTATACATTGAGTGATTTAGATGCGTGTTGGCAATAGCTTCATTCAATACAGAACGCATCAGCCAGAGCTCGTATTATCGTCAGGCAAAACCATGTGAATCTTTTGTTAGTCAATCTAGCTCCTATAGTGAAAAAATCGTTGGTGGCTAATTATCCTAGAGGAATATGGCACCATGATGACTACATGACTCAGTTTTGAGTATGATGCTCATTGGTCGTCCTAGACTACATAAATACTCGATGACTGCGCCTTAGTTCGCCGATTCCGCCCTAATCTACCATTTTCTTTGGTCTGGAATTCTTCGAGAAGCGCAATCCAAACATGTCCACCACCAACGGTAATGATAACCATGAGAAGTCCCTCAATCGTGCAGACGAAGCCAACGACGTAAGTACATACCTGCGGCGCTCGGAATTGCCGTTATGACAATTCCGAAGGAACGGGATTGCCCTCACGTTCTAAAGTCGACGTCGAAAAACACCATTTCGTGAGACATGAGTTCATTGACGAGAATTCTAGCTTCTCACAACTATTCGAGATCTCATAGTCCCCTTCATTGCAGCTGCCGATGAAGATGCCAAAACAAAGCATACGGGCCATGGCTTGAGAGTCGAGGGCGGAGCTCCAAGGACCACACTTGTCGAGCACCACCCACCGAAGAAGCTAGAAAGCATCCTACAGAAAGATTTGGAGATTCGAGATGATGCTGGTGGAAAAGAAGGGCTAGTGGAACTTGTGCAGACGATTCTAAAGTACAGTGTGAACACATGGGACCAGGGGTTTCTGGATAAGCTATACGGAAGCCCTAATGCAGTGCGTATCCTCCAAAGAACCCATCTAGATAAACAACCAACTAACATATCCCTAGATTGGTCTCGTCAGTGAACTCCTCCTCGCAGCTCTAAACACAAACGTACCTCCCCAGCCTCCCGCTCACTGCTCCAAACTAACAGTACCAGGCCCACGTCTACCAAGTCTCCCCCGTCCTAACCCTGATTGAAAAACACACAACAAAATACCTCGCCTCCCTCTTCGGCCTGCCCTCCACATCCGGCGGCATTTCTCAACCCGGCGGCTCAACCTCCAACGCAACCGCGCTCGTCATCGCCCGCAACACCCTCTACCCCGACACAAAAACCACCGGCAACGGCACCCACAACTTCAAGATCTTCACCAGCGCCCACGGCCACTACTCGCTCGAAAAAGCAGCCAACCTCCACGGCCTCGGAACCCAAAGCGTCGTCTCCGTCCCCGTCAACGCCGCCGGCCAAATCATCCCCGACGATTTCTCCCGCCTGGTAACAGAAAGCATCGCCCGCGGCGAAACGCCCTTCTTCCTCAACGCCACAGCCGGCACCACGGTCCTCGGCTCCTTCGACCCTTTCACCCCGCTCGCACACATCTGCCGCAAACACAACATCTGGCTGCACATTGACGGGTCCTGGGGCGGCTCCGTCGTCTTCTCGCCGGCACACGCGTCGTCCCGGCTTGCGGGCGCGCACCTCGCCAACAGCATCACGGTCAACCCGCACAAGATGCTCGGCGTGCCCCTGACTTGCAGCTTCCTGCTGGGCGCCAACATGGCGCTGTTCCACGCTGCGCTGACGCTGCCAGCTGCGTACCTGTTTCACGGCGCGCCAAGCACGACGTTCGCCGACGTGTATGATTTGGCGGACTTGACGCCGCAGTGTGGGCGGCGGGCGGACAGTGCGAAGTTCTTCGTTGCGCTACGGTACTATGGCGCGGAACACTTTGGCACGCTGGTGCGGCAGGGGTTCGAGGGCGCAGAGTATTTGCTGCGGGGGTTACGGGCGAGTGGGCGGTTTGTGGTGATTAGTCCGGAGCCGTTGCCGTGTTTGCAGGTGTGTTTTTACTATGTGGGGGAGGGGGTGTTGGGTGGGGATGTGGAGGGGAATAGTAGGGTGACGGTGGATATTGCGCAGAGGTTGATCGGGCGGGGATTTATGATTGATTATGCGCCCGGAGAGAAGGGGAAGTTCTTTAGGGTGGTTGTGAATGGCGGGACGAGGAAGAGTACGCTTGATGGTCTGGTCAAGGCGCTCGAGGAGTCGGCGACAGAGCTAGGATATTGAGCTGTATCGTACTTGGGAGGCTTCGTTATCCGTAGACTAGACAAGAAAGCTCAAGCATAGAAAATAAAGTGTCATATCATACATTCGTTTATTGAAATTGGGTATCTATACTACATGGTGCATGTTCTCATGATCCAGAATGGCGCCAAGAATGACTCCTGCACACTTACATAGGTCTTGCCTATTGGCGCTTATGATGGTGTTAGAAAGACGACGTGCAGCACCATTTGCACTCGTTTAAATCCCCCAACATAGCATATCTGTTCCATAATGCACTTGCCAACTACTGGATAATACCCCAGAAGCGCTCAGCATTGAACGACGAGGCCCAATCTGACTTCCAGGTAGAATCGAAAGCGTGGTGGAGGAACATGTCTGAACTAAACTGACTGCGGATAGAGTCGAGTGCGGCGCTTTGGTTCTGTTTGGAAGGAACAGCTTCACCGTTGGCATTACCTTGGTGAGGCCAGCCGGACTCGGTAACAACAACACGTTTGTCGTTGCAGGCCTGCTTGACCATTTCGACCTGGGACTTGACAAATTTCCCAGCGTCCTTGGCCTGAGTATTGGAATCGAAAAAGGCATGGCAGTTGACCATAACCACGTCAGAAGCTTCGCAGATGGAGGGGTTGTCGATAGTGGCAGGGACGGTCTCGACGGCGCCGACAGGGCCATTGTAACCAAGGCTTCGAAGCTGTTTGCGGGCAGCTGTGATGGCATCTACCACGGCAGATGCAGTCATGTCGCGATCATTGACTCGTTCGTTTTCGACAGAGAAGAGTGAAACAATGCCCCAATCGCCCCTGGCATACGTATCAATAGCGGTCTTGAGGGTCTTGATAACCTCTTCTACGGATTCACCGTTTCCTCTGGTGCTGAGGAACACGCCAGCCATGAGCTTCTGCTTGTGCTTGATGACATTTTCAACGGCGCGTGGGACGATGTTACAACCCTGGCCATAGATGCGAACGGCCTTATAGCTCGACATCTTATTGAAGTCGCTCTCAATTTCCTCTTTGGTCTTGCAATCTGAGTTACTTGAAGTACCTTTAAAGGGGTCGTATGTTACTCCCATGCCAAGGCTGTCTCCAGATTCTTCCTTTTCTATAGGAACAACTGGCGCTGCAGGTGACGCGGCTGGAGGTGGTGGGGCCGGCTGCTCAGAAGTAGGCGCAGGCGCTGGAGCAGTGGTAGATACCTTGGGAATTTCAGGTGTTGGGGATGGAGGTGCGGGTGCCACTTCAGCTGGAGCGCTGGGCTTGATGTCGATAGAAGGCTTGTTACTCGACGCGGGAAAGCCGAATGAGGGTAGCAGAGGAGACACTGGCGCAGCCGATGGAACAGGCGCGGCCGGCGAAGACAAGGCCGACGAAGAAGTTGGCTCGACCACAAGCGGAGCAACTACGGAAGTCGTAGAGACAACCGCACTTGAAAGAGTGCTCGCAGCCTTTGCCTCAGTCGAAGTTAGGTAAGGCGCGCCCGTCTCATCAACATAGACTATGACATTGGCGACAGTCTCTGTCACATAAACGACCTCGGTCACAATAGCGCGCCTATCCACTTGAAGAGTCAGCGAATGATTCAGTTTGCCACGAGACTTGACTTACAGAGAGGTCGGCCACTGACAGTTCCCACGAGCATTCCCGCTACAAGGGCGCCCGTTAGGATAACACTTTTCATGTTGAGGATGTAGCGAACGGGATATACTGTTGTTTGCAAGCGGGGTGCTACTATACGGTGATAGTATGCGGGGATAGGTTAGAACAGAGTTGGGCTGAGAAAAGGGCGGGCAAGCAATGAATGACAGACTGCCTGCAGCGGAAAGGAGATGAGTCGGACTGGCCGAATAGAGAAGTGTCGAGCTGTAGGGACTGTTTGGGAGTTGTAGGATAGAGAGCGTGCCTGCAAGGGGTGTTGGGCGCTCTATTGTGTATTCGAAGAGCGTGCCTGCCGCCAGAGAAACGCTTCTAGCGCCTTGGCATCTACGCCGGGGGCAACCGCAACGACGCGATAAAGAATGTGTTGTCGAGGTATCGAGTTTGTGTGTTGCCAACAGCTTTATTAAGGCAGATGTGGGGTGAAACACGAACTTGGGTGGTAAAATGAGGACGCAGGCACTGAAACACGAAATGCGCTAGGCACACCTGCAATGTAATGAGATGACAGAACTTTGCAGTGACCGCAAAGACAGATCTAGAAACCGTTCATGAGAGCACGTGGAGAACCGCTGCAAACGCCTGGGTAGCCTGCATCCAATGAACCGCCAGCTATTAGTTAGGTGCGGCCTGCCAAAGCCACGATACTGGTCATTTGCTGTGACAAACAAGCTCGCCGAACTCCGAAACATGCCAGAAAGAACACAAGTGAATATGTTAGGTAGTGACACGTTACTACCTGGATGAATTGATCCTCTGTGATACGAACGCAAGTGTCTTCTACATGTGAAATTGCATCAAGGTAGAAGAAGTGCCCCGATTGCTCACTATTGATTGGAGGCCGACGAGGAGTATAAGAGGTAGAATGTGAAATAAGATAAAAAGGAAAAGAGACAGTAAATGACAACGATGAACAGAAAATGTGACTGTAGAAATGATAAAGGGTTATACTTGACCAAGCTCACGCTTTTGTGTATCTATAGCACATGCTATATATCCTACGATTGAGGAAATGACAGCCAGAGAGTAGGACAACCATGTCAGGCGATCGAACGGTTTGGATGACTGCACAAATACACAGATGATGCTCTTATCGCAACAAATGGGCATAAGGCCCTGGCTAGGTCAGATGATGATTTGAAAGCAGCTATAGACAAAATATCGACAGTCAGTTGATGAAAGAACCCGAGTTTCCGGGTGAGTGTAGATGGGATGAAGTTGCAACCATGTGCGAAAAAGGACATACGCAAGTCCAAAGCAAGGCACGTGCACACACGCCAATCATCGCTGCCAACTGGCATCCTACCTCTCAGTAAACTGAAAAAGTGGCAAAATCACACTCCTTACATCAATACTGTATGTATACCTATAAATAATTTAATTAGGAACCGTAGATTCTTCTAGCTCTACTTATAGATCCCTTGAAGGAAGATTCTAGGTAGCTTGAGCATCTTCTGGCTGCCACTTTTCCGGTTGACTGAGAGCCTACCTAGGTATCATCGCCCAAAAAACACACTCAGCCTTCGTAACTTTCGAAACGGTAATCTAATATGGATTTTCGGCGATTCAGACGCTCGGGAAGACTTCCTAGGAGTTTCTAGTTTCGTCGGCTTACCGATGAGCCGCCCTGCAACTGAAGCACAAACCCAAACTTGCCGTTAGAGGGCATTTGACTCTACTAGCTTTCTCAGCCGCCTGTCCATGGCACAAGCCTCTCTAAGGAGTTGGCTCACTTACACCCTTTTCCGTGTCCCATGCTTTATCATGACTGAATTGTTCTATCCCAAAGCGTGGGTTGTATCCCTTTCTATTTTTCCTTTCCACGCTTGTGTCAGCCTTCTCATGTTGCCTCTTAGTTGCTTTACCAACCAATCTGGGACCTCTTTGCGTTCCTTGAAACGAGCCCTTACCTCACTAGGAGAATTTGTCTGGTTTTGGCCACTCTTGATGATCCATGTTTGCCAGTGTGATCGTTGCCATCTCTTTGCTGCCGGAACTATAGTATCACTACTGCAGGGAGGTGGTCTGTCTCTCCAGTAAAGATAGAGGTATCGATCTCAAGATGACGGACATGCACGGGAATCTCAAGTAGCCGTAAAACTAGCTCAGCACACTCCAATATCATAAACCCATTATAGCTAATTACCAACCTCTTTACCAGTGGAGATTTACGCATCAAGCTCGTACAGAACAAATATCTAATCTATACTGTTGGATATCTGTGCTTTCTAACCGTGCTGACATCTTGTGATCAACGTTAGAGCTGTATCCAGCCTTGCCATTTTGCAGGTGATGTAAAGAGGCGAAATCCGAGGATCGGTGACCAGAATACCCTCTATCTAGGAGCTAGTGCGCGTTTATGAGACCATACATATTTAGCTTTGCCTAGAAAAGTTGAGAAGTTACATCGTGAAGAGTAGAAGACATGCGCTAGCTGAAAGGGAGGATAGGTAGAGCAGAAGCAGAGGTATACAGCAGTAGTTTGACTAGAAATGCACCCGTGGGCTGAACTAGTAAACGAAAAGACTTGTGTACTGCTCAATGACAAGAGAGGTCTAGAGGTATGATCACTATTGTGAGGGAGCAGAAGGACAGACGCAAGCTCCAGCAAGCTCATGCGCGGCGTCGTGGTGAAGACCCCGCCACCCCGCCTTGCTTAGTGCACGACACTCGCTTCGTCAATTTCGAGCTTCTGCTTCAAGCATCTTTGTTTCCTGTACGTACTTACAGTTCTCATACTAGAAATAGAATCTCTTGATACTACACTTTTTTATCCAAGTACTATAGCTATTAGAATTAAGGTATATAGGATCAGCACATCTTGGTTCCAGTATCACATCTACAGCACGAAGTACCACACAGCCCACAACCCCCGAGACCGCTCAGACCAGAGCGCACGGCCACTCCTTTCACAAAGTCTGCACAAACCTTACGCAAGGACCATCGCTTGTTAGCGTCCGACAAACGAGCACATCTTTTACGCTGAATAAGAAGACCACATCTACCAGATCACCATTTTGGCCATCTATATAAACCAAATATTTTACAAATCTCATTGTGCAGTGCGAGGATTTGTACGAACTCATTTCTTGCCTTTTACCAGAAGTGACCGCGAGTCCCGCACAACACTGCACTTACTCAATCTTTGGAACAAAAAAACGTGGAGTCAATCCATACTTTTTGCCAATTTTGGTATCATTTTATATAATTTAGTACGGAGGGGACGAGCACAATGCGGGTGGTGTGAGATTTTTGTGAGCTCGGGTAGGTGAGATATGCGGGTTTGAAGTTATGCTTTTTGAGGTGAGGAGGATGAAGGCGGGCACAGATCCGCAAACATCACGCTTCATATTTAATTGCGCGGACCCCTACTTTCAGTGTTTCCATTAGAGTGGCATCGTCTCACGTCTTGAGAAAGGGCAGATATCAATGTTCAAGGGAACAACCCAACAACCATTCAGCTATGCTAGCACTCACGCGAAACATTACCTGCTACCAAATCAACACTTCATCTTAATCCCCCTTCTCTTCTCATTCTCCCTCCACTCAAACATAAACTGCGCGCCAGTAAACAGCGCAAAACACGCAGTCCAAAAGAACATCTGGCCCTCCCACGTCCCCAATATACTCTTGACCAGCCCATCAAGCCCATCCAGACCCAGCGCAAACCCCACCAGATTGGCCGTCATGAGCATCAAGATCTCGCCCACCGCCCCAATACCACACAGCCAGCGGTACGCATCCGGCCGATCCCGCCACTTCCGCGCGGGAAAAAGATACGAGGCGAGAATCTCGGGCAGCACAAAGAGCGTGACAAGCCAACCCCACATCAACAACCTGAGCTGGATGTCGTGCCAAATGGCAATAAACGTAAACACAACGAGGTAATTGAACACGGCGCGCGCCTTTCCCCACACACCGGGCAGCGCGCTGCCGCCCAGCGGGATGTACAGGTAGCGTAGACTCCACTTGTTGAAGCTGCGGTGCCAGCCGCGCCAGAAGTGCATGACGGAGTAGTTGTCGCTCATGCAACGCACCATGTTCTCCGGGGCATCGATGCCATCCAGGAGCGCCCAGAGGCGGAAAAAGCGCCAGGGGATGAGCAGCTTGAGCCAGATATGCTTGAGGTTGAAGAAGCCGAGCATGCTGAGTTGCGCGGGCGAGTAGGTGGACCAGTCTGGTTTGGCATGGAAAATGGCCACCATGTACATGTAGTGGATCATGATTTCCATGGTGGCGAGGATGACGAGGAAGCGGATTGCGTACATGGTTGTGCGTTTTGAGGTGATGGTTGCGGGGTGGTGGCGCTGTTGCGAGATCCAGTCGTTGAAGGTTACGACGGGGCCGGCGAGGTAGAGGGGGGAGTACATGGTGTAGGCGAAGTAGTTGCGAAATCCGAAGTCGGTGGGCTTTGCGGGGATGGTGACGCGGTCGCGCTCAGAGAGGTTGGAGGGGTCGAGTTGCTTCTTCTTGAGGTTATTAGCTTGACGATGGGAATGTGGGGAATGTTGTACCTCGAGCGAGTTGCTGCCTCGAGACGTAAGGCTCCAGTAATAATCGAGATTGAAGCTGACGAGGCGGAGGATGGTGAATTTGAAAAGGACTTCCCATCGGGACATAAGGCCGCCGTAGTTGTCAAGGGTGTGGCCAAAGTTTCTTGCCGGCCGACCCTTTTCGTCGATAGACGAAGGAAGGAGCATGGCAAAAATATTGCCGTACGAGTATCCCCTGGTAAATTCATTGGCAAATAAAGTGCCAACGGCGAATACCCATGTAGCTGCTGGTACGTACGGCTTTGGCATCTTGGTCGCAATGCAGTAGTTGGCGTAGAGGATTGCTAGAATCTTGAAGGTCGAAAAGCCATGTAGAGCTGCAAGAAAAATACCAGCGAATATGACATCAAAAGAGGCACGTTGGTGGAGACGAGCATCTGCTGCAACCGAGGGGGGTAAACCCATAGTGAGTCCTCCGCTGCCTGCTGAGGGCTGGATTTGGGTGTACATGCCGGTTCCCCAGAAGGTGTCATAGGCTTTGCGAAGTAGTGGATGGAGTAACATGATGACGAAGAGAGCTGGTATATTCTGTCTGAAGCCAGAATACTGAGCATCTGTGTTGTCCTGCAGTTGTCAATATGGGGGGCAAGGTGGCTGTTAGATTACATACAACTTTACGTCCTGGTATCCAACCGTCATCAAGTAAATGTGAAAATTTAGGATAGCTTGGATGAGATGCTTCTCTAATTAGTGTGTAATCAAGACCTTCTCTTCGAGACGAACTGACACTTGGATACGTCGAGCACCAATTTGAACATCATGAAAATAGAGGCAGAAATGGACACGTAGTAGACATAGAATTCTGGCGTGTTCCATCTTGACGGCTGGACGTCGTCTGCCACATTTTTACTTTTAGCTCGCCCATCTTGGGATGATAGGGAGCCTGTCCGGCCGAGCTCGGCCTCTTTGAGAGCTTCTTTTGGGGGAGCGGTAGCCGGTACGATGAAGCGAGTGTCGAGGGTGTCGAGCGAATATAGCTGACGGAAGAATTGGAGAGCCATTTTGATTCCTATACTATCTCTTCATATTCCGGGCTCAATAATCCAAGCCGAGGTGGGGTCGCTACTCTGCTTGTATGGTGGTGGGGTGAGGTATGGGAATGAGGTCAACGTCGTTCGCGACCGCAACTTTTGAGTTTCGCGATGCGACAGCTTCCCTCCAACACCAACCGCCGCCGCCACGCCAGCAGACCCTGACGCCGCTCGCAACTCCAGGACGACGCGTCAATTGATCGACTAAATTCTACTGACGCTACTGAACAACTCTGCGTACCGCGACAATTGCGCGCGATGAACATTCCCAACTCGTCGACTGCACCGGCTGCAGGCGAGTATGCTGGAGGTAGACACAGCCCCACGAAGCTTGCCGTCATGCCCACGTTGACCTTGATTGATAGATGAGGTGTCCGCGATTGTACTGGACCCCGGTTACTCGACCACCCGAGCTGGATTCGCGGGCGAGGATGTCCCCAAGTCTGTCTGCCCTTCCTTCTATGGCCAGTCCGAATCGGGCTCGCGCTCCTTCGGCGAGAACTCTTTGCACAATCCAGATGGCGGCCTCGAAATCAAGAACTACTGGGGCGCAGATGGCATAGTCGAGGATTGGGACACGGCCACCAAGCTCTGGGAGTATGCCATCACTAGCAGACTGACAGGTGCGAGGCCCACGGACCCGGCGAAAAACGGGCTCAACGACGACACTGCAGAGAACGGCGAGGGCATGGAAATGGATATCGATGCGCTGGACAACCAAGAGAAGCCACTCGAGGAGTCTCCGCTGCTCGTCACGGAACCGGGCTGGAACAGCACAAAGGCACGAGAAAAGTGCATTGAGATTGCGATGGAGGACTGGGGCGCGCCCGCCTTCTTCCTGCAAAAGACGGGCGTCCTGGCTGCCTTTGCATCCGGCAAGGCGTCTGGCATCATCATCGACGTCGGCGCCTCGCACACATCCGTCACCCCCGTCCTCGACGGCATGGTCCTCCGCAAAGGCGTGCAAAAGTCGCCCCTAGCAGGAAACTTTGTCACCAACCAAATCCGGCACGTCTTCAAGCAATCCACGCCCGAAATCCCCTTAATCCCCCACTACCTCGTGACCTCTAAGACGCCCGTCGACGCCGGTGCCCCTGCCCAAGCCACATACAAGACCTTTGCCACCCCCCCGCCCGCCTCCTTCCGCCTCTACGAGGAGGAACGCGTGCTCACCGGGTTCAAAGAGTCCGTCGTCGAGGTCTGGCCCGGCCCCGGCCGCTTCACCAACGGCACCAACGAAGAAATCGCCAAAAACACGCCGGGCCGCCCCTTTGAAATGCCCGACGGCTGGAACCAGGTCTTCACCGCCGACCGCTTTCGCCCGGCAGAGCCCCTGTTCGACGCCGCGGCCGCACTCACTTCAGACGCGTCGCCCCGCCCCAAGGACGAACACACCATCCCGCGCCTCGTCCAGGCCGCCGTCCAACAGGTCGATGCCGACCAGCGACCCTTGCTGCTCAGCAATATCGTTGTCACGGGCGGGTCCACGCTGCTGTACAAGTTCAACGACCGGCTCAACTACGAGATTAATAATATTTATCCGAGCACGCGGAACAAGCTCATTGCGCCGGGCAGTGTGGTGGAGCGCAAGTATGCGGCGTGGATCGGCGGCAGTATTTTGGCGAGTTTGGGCAGTTTCCATCAGCTGTGGATTAGTAAGAAGGAGTATGAGGAGCATGGGGCGGGGATTGTGGAGAAGAGGTGTCGGTAAGGGGCGAGCATGGGTGTGGCTAGATATGGACTTGGAAGTTACGAGATAATGCATCAGGTGGTCGTAATCATGGCTTTCTATCTATGGCTTCGTGACGACCCGCATGGGTTATGTTACATGTCTTCATGGCGCCCCGCATCTACAAATCCACATCCATTGTCTCGGCTGTGGCCGCCACGCTCTCGTCATTGAGCTCGTGCACAGTGACATACTTGCTGATCTCCTCTTTTGTAATAATCTTCTCGTTCAGTACAGCCGTGGTGCCTTTCTGGAAGCGGTAGTTGCGCTGCTTGGGCTGCCTGGTATTGGGCGTCTTGTAGTTTCTCAGCAGCGTCGTCTTCTCCTCGGTGATGACGGCGACATCGACATTGCTGCCGGAGCCGAGGTCGTTCCAGATTCCGGCTTCGATGGCGTTTGCACACAGGGTTACGGCATCGTCGCGCGAGAGCTGTGCTTTCCATTGCGTCTCGAAGACGCTCATGGCGGCGAGCGAGCCGGAGCCCATGGTTACGTAGGGCAGCTTGTCGGTGGAGCCGTGGGCGTGGACGGTGAAAAGGTGCGAGCCTGTAGGGTCGACGCCGGCAATGACGAGGTATGCGCCGATGTGGCCTTGGTGGCGGAAGAGGTGTTGCTTGAGCATGGTCATGCAGGTGACGACGCGGGGCTTGCGGCCGGTGGAGAGGGCGTGCAGTTCCAGATTAGAGGAGATGATGGCGGTGGTGAATTCCGTGTCTGCCGCTGTGCCGGCGCCGGCGCACCAGATGTGGGGGGAGATGTAGTGGAGCTTCTCGCAGTTCTATGGCGTCTGTTAGATATGGCGGCGGTGGTTGTGTCTGCGGAGGCGGCTGTACTTTGTCTGCTACTATGGGGCCGCTGGTGGCTCGTGTGTCAGCTGCAATAACCACGCCGCCGTCGAACAGGCAGCCGACAATGGTGGTTCCCGTGCTTGTTGCCTTTGGCAGCGGCACACCCTGGGCGTGGAGGGCTGCATTGCGGTTGTGGTTGGAGAAGTCGAAGCCGCCCATGGTGGGGAGCGTGGCGTGTTTTTGGGGCGGGGCCGAGTGTATAGAAACGGGCGTGCGGCGTGCGGTATGGAGTCGTGGCCGTGGAGGGTAGGGAAGGGCGTCTCGCTCAGTCACAGCAGTTCTCGGCGACCGGCGAGGTTGCGCAGCTGTCGTGCCTGGAGGAGCTCGGGCCTCTTGCCGCGCTTGGCAAACATCCCTGCAGCGTGCTTGGAGCTGCATGCACAAACAAACGACGGCGAAGCAAGTGAGAGCACAGACGGACTCTGCTCGTCGCCTGTCGCGCTGCCGTCTGCACACTTGCACGGCACCATACGGAACAAAAGCCTCGAGCTCTTCCGCCCGAGCCCTCCACGGCTCGCCTCACGCTCCTTTTCTGCTCCGTCTGCCCATACACACTCGCATTCGCATACGCGCTCTGCCTCCGATGACCCTGCCCGGCCATTGAAACGCAGCACCCCGTCGCTCGAGAACCTGCGCCCCGACTTTGTGCGCGCCAGACTCTCGTCCGCCTTTGCAAGCATGTCTGCCAGTGCGCCCGCAGTGCGCCAGGGCGAGGCCTTTGACGAGTATCAGACTGATGTGCCTCACCACGTGCCCGCCTCTGGCAAACACGGCTAACACGTCCAGCATCTGGGCTTCCGCGCGCTTGCCCAAGGCGCAGAAGGAGCGACCAAAGTCCAGGCCGTCAAGCCGTGGCCGAACAACCGGCTGCCGCCCGCCTGTGCCACGCTCCTCTCCGTCTCCTCCAAAGCTGGCCTGCTCGCCGCCGCCGGCCCAGACAGGCTCGTAGTCGCCTCCACCCAGAAGGTGCGCGAAGCCTTCAGCAAAAAGCCCGGCGAGTGGGATGTCGTCTCGGACTTCACTCCTGACGTGACCATACCGCTGGGCGACCCGCCGCTGCGCCATGTGCAGTTCTCCACCAACGGCGAGTTTCTCGCCATATCGGCCGAGGACAAGGGCGGGTTGGCTGTGTTCGACGTCGCGAAGCTCATAAAAGGCCACAAGGTGCCGGAGCAACAATTCCAGACCGAGGGTGTTGCTGTCCGGGTGCTGCAGGCCAACCCTGAGCCAACAATGGACCATTACATGGCTCTCGTTCTCGACACCGGCAAGCTTTGGGCCATTGACATCACTACCGGGTCGACCATTACCCTGAAAGAGGATGGCGTTACATGTGTCGCATGGAGCAACAAAGGCAAAGCTGTGGCAGCCGGCCTGAAAAACGGTGCCATGGAGATCTACAAGACTTCGCGCGAGCTCCTCGCCACCATCCCACGCCCTCCGAGATTAGACGACAACTATGAAGGTGAGCATACTTGCACCCACCCTCTCCCCTATCCGCTAACAGAACAGTAACTGGCGTGACGTGGCTGAGCAATCTTGAATTCCTCCTCGTTCATAGTCCAAAGGAGGGTGCGATGACTGAGGACTCCGACAATAAATATCATCTAGTCAGCTGTGGGAAGGGGTACACTAGTGTCGAGTATCATCCCGAATCATGGGACCCTCTTTTGCCTTCACCAGGAGCACCAGCCCGGCCAACTCCCCCGCGTTTCTCCGCAACACGACTTCAAAATTGGCGGCCCGATCTCGACGAATTGCTCATCATCACCAACTCACACACAGACACTATAGGAGTACTGACAAGCTCAAAACAGCTTTTATCGGCAGAACAGAAAGACGCAGCATACCAGAAATGGGTTCTGACGCCTGCTGCAGATAGTAGGCAAGCTGCAGTTCCTCGACTAGTATTTGGAGAAGATGGGGACAGTGTTCTTGTTGGCGAGGCCTTGGATCTTTCCGCCACAGAGAAGATTCTTCGCCCGGTTCCAGCGCTCGAAGAAATAGATCAAGCCCCACATCCGCTCCCAGCTTATCTAGTCCTTACGCATCAAGGTATTCTCGTAGCGTGGTGGGTCGTTTGGGACAAGTCTATTGAGAGCGGCACCCGCTATCCTGGCATGATTACAGGAAGTGATCAGAAAACAGAGCAAGCTGCCCCTTCACCTGCGCCATCTAATACTACACAACCGACGTCTACCTTTGGACAGCCATCTACCCCGTCAGCTGCGGTCTCGACTGGCCCTAGTCCTTTTGCGAAGCCTGCTGCCACCTTTGGTAGTGCTTCAAAACCCGCGTTTGGTGCTCCCAGTTTTGGCAGTGCCTCGAAACCCGCATTCGGTGCTCCTAGTTTTGGCACTCCAGCATCTTCGTCAACGCCGTCACAGCCATTTGGTTCCATGGCCGCTCCAAATAAGCCTGCTGCCCCCGCTTTCGGTGCCCCTTCAGCAATGGGCAGCGCTCAAGCCTCTGGATTCGGTGCAACCGGCGGATTAGGCAACAAGGCCTCTCCATGGGGCACACCTTCACAAAACAACCCCACCTCGCAGACACAAGCCAGTCCATTCGGCGCTGCTGTGGGAAGCTCGAGTGGATTCGGACAGTTTGCCCAGTCTGGCAATAACTCTGGTTTCTCTAGCTTTGGCAGTACCAGTGGTGCCCAGTCAGGCTTCGCTTCGCTCGGACAGCAGAAGTCCGCGTTTCCAGGTCTGAAATCAGAACCCAGTGGCTCTACGATCACATTTGGCTCTAACACAGAATCATCTCTTCCCTCATGGGCTAACACGCCTTCGCAACAAGGGGGCTCGATCTTTGGACAGAGCAAATCATCGTTCAACACCGCGTCTTTTGAGTCCAAAACATCCGAGACAAGTGGATCAGATGATCGCAAGAGGGATGAGGCTACGCCAACCCCACAGGCACCACCACAGGCCGCCCAAGGTCTTTTTGGACTTGCAGGAGGATTCAAGCTTGGAACTACCTTCAGTGGTGATGGCACCGCGAAGAACGATCTACCCAGGCCTGCAGCGCCTTCCACTAGTTCCCTCTTTGGAAGTGACTTCGCCTCTGGATTAGGGGGGACTGGCTCGAAACCACCAGCCACCCCGGCAAAGGAGACCAACAACGCTCAAAACGTGTCTACGACACCGGCCTCTCCACCTAGACAACAGAAATCACTATTTCAAAGCGAGAGTGCTACGCCGAAAGCGCCGCCACCGGCTGCGGCTGCGGCTGCCCCTGAGGTTGATGATGCGCCTCTTCCACCAGACTTCATAACAAGCAAAGCATCGAAGTCAGCCGACGATGATCTGCCACCTCTCGCTGGTAGTCCCGGCGTGAAAGTCGAGGCACCAAGCTCATCGGTCGAAGGATCAGCCATCGACAATGAGGATGGGGATAACAGAAGCGAGTTTTCTGTAGAGGAAGAAGAGTCGGGAGAGGAGGTTGAAGGGGTGCAGGAGCCATCACCATCCGATCTTTCACGCAGACCACAGTCAAAGGCCGGAGGAGGCTGGAACTTCCAAGACAGTGTTAACCAGTCGCCCCATGTCTTTCCTCCAGCACCCACACCACCGGCTGTCAGAACAGCAGATATCGGCCGAGGTACCTCGCCAGCAAAGTCACTCTTTGGGCATACACCCAGGCCCGCGCCCCCAACTCCATTGTTCGGGCAACAAACACAAAAAGCTCCTTTCGCTATCGGTCTTGGAAATCAAGCGGATCCATCGTCGGCGTCGGGGAAGCCATACTTTCCCCCACCCGTAAATCGTGCCCAAAGCCTTCGTTCACCTAGCCCAATTCGCTCTGCATCAACGTCGGCTCTTCGATCGCGGCAACAGTTTGCTCCACCCGGTACTTCGCTGAATTCTTCCGTTCAACAGGCGAAACCACCAACACCGCAGCCCCAAGTGTCTGACCTGGAAGACGAGGAAGATGAACGTATGCGCGAGCAACTTGCACGAGAAATTGAACCAAGCAGGACTTTGGATCCGTTTGTCTCATATCATGAGGCGCCTCTCCAAGCGCAGAACAAGGTTGGAATCGCTGCTCAGATTGAGATTTTGTACAAAGACATTAATGGTATGCTTGACGTGCTGGGCTGGAACGCACGGTCCCTCAAGTCTTACATCGAGTATCACAAGCAGCCGCAGCCTGGCCATAAAGTCGATCGTCAGACATTGGAAGATATCCAAGACCGAGGCGAGGATAGGTCGTGGTCTGAGCAATGGACAATAGGAGAGGTCGAATGTCTTACATCTCTCGAAGCTGAGCTAGAACGCGAACTGGACGCTGGCCGAGTCCAAGATGTCCTCTCCAAACTCAACCAACTCTCTCGCCTCCTCCACGAAAAGGCCAAGCTAATGACCCGCCTCAACGACATCCGCCGGCAAATAATCAACCGCAAAGACCCCGACAAAATCTCGACCTCCCGCAAAGCACCCCTCCCTAAAGAGCTGTCTGACAAGCAAAAAGACCTCCGCACCGAATACGCCCGCCTCCTAACCCTCCTCTCCCGGGCTGAAGAATCCGCCATCCTCCTCCGCTCCCGCATCGCCTCACACAACGCACACAACGGTCAAACCACCGCCGTCCCCACCGTCGACGCCGTAAAACGCACCATCCTCAAAATGACCTCCCTCGCCGAAAAACGCACAGCCGAAATCTCCCTCCTCGAAACCCAAATGCGCAAACTCGGCCTCGCCGAAACTTGCACTTCGTCCCCCTCCCGCTCCTCCCACCTCCGCACCTCCACATCTTCCCCCTTTGCCACGCCCCGCGCCAAACTCAGTCTCGCGGACCTCAATCGCCGTGCGCTAACGCCGGATGTCGGGACACCGAGTAAAGGCTATGGCCTGTTTTATACGCCCGAGGGTAGTTTGGAGGGTGCTGGGTTGGCACGCTTGAGTGAACGGGTGGACGAGCAGATTGGGGAGCTGTGTGGGGTTGCAACGAGGAGAAGGGGTGTTGCGAGTGAGGCTAAGAAGGTGCTTATTGGGAGGGGGGTTAAGGAGACGAGGATTGGGTAGGATGAGTGTGGTGATGAGCAGAGTCGATTGTTGAGGGGATGAGAAAGAGTGTGTTTCAGTATGATGAGAAGTGGAGGATAGTTGGGACGGTACACGTGTAGTAATGTACGATTGTTTGGTGTTTTGGGCGGTGAGATGTGTTTGGTGATGTGGATTGGGGTTGGTGCGTCCGATACACTTGATTTGATGTTAATGCAACTGTTTGACATTTGGCGAATTTGTACCTTAGTGTTTCGTAACATAGTCATTTGATGATACACAGCGGTTTTTTTAGTGTATATCAAGACCAACAATAGCAATGTGTTCAGGATTCAATCAAGGACATGACTTGATATAGCTACAGCCAAAATATCGTCTTCACGCAATATGCTACCTAATCACGGCACGACTTTGCCCTTGAAATTGAAACCATTGCCCCACCCCCAACCCTTGATCTGCCGCACAAGTGGTAATAATTACTCCAGTTTTCGAGGTAATAATCTGCGACTTCATCAAGTAAACCTAGGTAAAGCTACGTTCCTGGTGTTGTGAACAATGAACGTCGGCTTAGGGTTGGTCTGGCGTCTTTTTCAGAACACACAGTGCTGTACACATTTGGAATCTGTATTTAGGTGTGGTGAAGTTGGTTGGGTGGTGGACTTGATGTATTGTAGCACGGAGGATTTTGTGCTACGTAGGAAGTGTGCGGAGGTGAGGCTGATTGTGAGGCAACGGCCAAACGACCGTGAGAGACGTCCCATAGAATCGCTGTTTTGGTTATTTAGCACCATATACTGAAGGATAATGTTATATGCTCTCACATTTTCCCCACTTCTCAGTTAACCGATCGGACTCTAGTAAGTGGTTGCTCCTTTTGGGCGCATCATCTCATTTGCCCTAGCTCCTCCACAACCGTGTTTTCTGTTGCGGACCTCCCTTCTACGGAAGAACTCAAAGTGGCCGAAATCATCGACATGTACTACGATATTATCCTTATTGGTGCTAATATTGCTGGTTCTGCTGCTGCTGCCGGCTTCGCGCGTAAAGGACACAAAGTCCTTCTTCTTGAGCGCAGTCCGAAAGAGCGCGACCGTATTGTTTGAGAGCTTCTACAGCCTGGTGGAGTCATCACACTGGAGAGACTGGGGTTGGAAACAGCGGTGTAAGAAATCGATGTCATCCTTGTGCCAGGCTACCACATATACTGGAAAAACGAAGAGGTGACGTTTTACTATCCGTCTCTCGATTGCAAAAATATCGAGATGAAATCCTCTGCCTTTGAGGAAGGGAATACAAGGCCGGAAGGACGAAGCTTCCACCACGGCAAATTTGTGTCGAAATTGCGGGAGCTTGCGCTCAGTGAGGCGAAGGTTACAGCTGTCGAGGCCACCGTCACAAGCCTCGAAAACTATAGAAAGACAGGGAGAGTTATTGGTGTTAACTGTACGGCCAAAGAAGACCAGACGAAGAGGGTAAGTCAGTAACAGATGGATAAAGACCGATCTACTGATCTGATAGCAGTACTACTCTCGTCTGACCATCGTCGCAGATGGGGCAAGCTCTAATATCCGGCCTCAATTACTTCCACGGAAATCACTAGCCAAGTCAAGGTTTTTGGAGTCTGGAATTGACGTGGAACTAGCGCACTAGTTACAAGCTCGCCTAACTATAAATCAACCAAAAATAGCCCCCCGGTTTTAATCTACCAAATCGGTTTCCGCGACACTCCTCACAAAGTGCACCAGAAGAATTTTTCAAATAGAAATATTCAAGCTTATATGTTGTTCCTACACTCCCGGAGGCTGTCCGCCCCAAAGTCATATCAGCATTGATCATTGGACAGTTACGCAGCATGCCAAACGAATGGCTGCCAGCCCAGGCCAACAAAATGCCAGGCGTTGTAGTCATTGGTGATACAAGTAATATTCAACATCCTTTGACCGGTGGCGGGATGACAGTTGCTCTCAACTATGTCGTCCTCCTACGCGATCTTGCAGACATTTCTTTGGACAACGACTCTGTGCATAAGAAACTCCAGACCTTTCATCAAAAGCGCAAAACACACAGCAGCTCCTTGAGTATACTAGCTCAAGCACTGTGCACCTTGTTCGTTGCTGCTGGTAAGCGTCAAGTTTTAAATTGCACCACTATAAACGAAATCAATACTCTTTAGACCCTAAACTTGAGGTCATGCAACAAGGGGTTTGTCCGCTATATACAACTCGGCGACAATTACGCTGAAGAGCCTTAGGGGCTTATAGGTGGTGTTTACTACAGTCTGTTCCTCTTGTTCCGCCATTTCTTTGCTATTGCCATCTACAGTATGTAGCTGCTTGTGCGCGAGGATCCTGTTTGGATGCTGCCCCTATCTTTGATTAGGTGCGCCCGAGTTTTTGTCAGAGCTGTATGCATCATAGCGCCATTCATTCTCAGCGAGTTGTAAGGTTACAGGTTTCGCCTTATATCACTAAATCCGACCGGCACCAGGCCTATGTGTCATGGTATTACCGGAAGTTCAACCATGACGATGCCCAGCTAGATTGCTCCTATGGGCACCCAAAGACCTCACAACATTTGTCTAACGTGGGTTACAAGCGAGTCGGCCATACAATCGACACTGCGTATCCATCCCATCTTAACGCGTAATGGCTCCACGCCACGCACCTCAATTACCTTCAAATAAAGCAGATATTCGGCTCGCTATTACGCCTATCGGGGATCAGCAAGTACTGTGGCCCCAGGTATAAGTCGAGTGGGTGGATCTGCCAAAATGAGGTGGCACGAGACGGTGGTAACGTGTTCTATCACTCCTCGGGCAACCCAACCAAAACTGCCCATCTCACTTTGACTTGATCAGATATGCAGCCCACCCAACGCGCTCAACCATCTTGGCCGCTCATTCCTGACGGTCATAGTAGCCATGCTACACCCGAGTTTGACAGGGGCGCCTCACACTGTTGTTCAGCTTGAGAAATAGGCCAAACTCTTGAAAACCCTTCTCTAACGTTGTTCCCAAAGCCCCTCCAGCCAAGCTCGATCTCAATGCTCCCCCAAAGCTTAAGCCAGATGGGCTCTAACTTCGGTGATTGGCGCACGGCTTGGACGATCGCCTTTAAGCACTCTGATCTATACCACGTCACTAAACTTGAATTCCTGTCAGCCTTCTGTGCAGCCTTTTGCCAGACGTTTACGATAGCAAATATTTGCTTAGCTTTTCAAGCTACTAGCCTTGTTCCACTTCAGCCAGAAGTAGTAACCTCAAGACTCAATATCTAGCTCCGTACGCCTACTCCAGCTACTGCAGCTCTATCAGAGGTTCCTTGGGTAGCTTGTAAGCCGGTATAGGGGCTCGTCGCCAGCATCGATTATTGACGCAACCAATCAACTCCAAAAAGAAGCTCGCGTAATAATGCTGTTAGCTGAGCTACCGAGGGCCCGGAACGCTGACCTTAGACAAGCCAATAAGGCAGCCAACAGTCGTAGATCACGGAAGAAGAAGCGGATTCAGAAGTATGGGACTTTAACAAAGGGACTAGGAGAAGATATAATTACCCAGAAGGAGTTCGCGTAGCAGGAAGGTCGTGAATAGCGTCAGGATAGAGAGAGCTCAGGCCTGAGTCGCCAGGCTCGCGCGCGCTGTAAGAGGTGCAGAGAGACTAAGCACAACTCACGTACGTGTAAAAATGATGCAGTAGATGCAGCTTGATGTAATATACCAATATACCTATGTTACACTACTGGGTCGTTGAGTTGTACGCCCAAACAGATGCGCAGCGTTGGTGGGGTGGCCGACTTGCTCGTAACGTACGTTACTGTCAAAAGACAACAAGCTCTTTCGTCGGTGGCCGATCCGCCCAGCAACTCCGCCACAAAACGACAGAGAGTGCCATACGCACCAAGCCCACCTAGTGCACAGCCCATTATAGTTCGAAGTCCTAGTAAAGATAACTGGGTTCTGTTAGTAATAGAGGAGAAACGCGCTAAATTGCTTGACATAAAACCCTACAGAAACGGGCAGCCGTACGACTGCCCTTCAGAATAACCGAAACTAACTCTCTTTTTCATAACTTTTTCGTTTACTCTTTTCATCGCTGAACCAAAGTTCAATACCCCATGTAGTACATTTAACTGTATTTTACTTTCCTCCGCTCTCCACAACTGCAGCCCCTGAAGGCTTAATCATCCTTGCGGTAAACCGCGTAGAATATATTGGAAACCCCACAGAAACCGCAACTAGAACACTTTAATCGACGGTAGACACAAGGCCAATGGGTCATAACGCCCCAATTTACATAGAATAGGTGGTTGAGGCAGTGTGATAGCACTGTAAGCCCCCAGCTCACCGGTCTACATGCCCTAAGGGAGACTATATACGGACGCTAAACTAAATGCACACGCACAAACACACACCAGACTTATATATTCAAGCACTATGTCGTTGATTGGTTGGCTGGACGTAGGCGGCTGCGGCACCACCACCACTTTGATCAAAACACCACCAGCATCCCCTCCGGACCACCAGGTAACGGGGCCCTGCCGCACGAGCATTATGAGGCGTGCCTCAGCTTCTATAACTCCGTGAACACTGTACCACGGTAGCCACTTACCAACCTCCAAATGATCTACAGTAAGCCTTAAAATGGGTTTTAGGTGAACGGTTGGGCCGTATCTGATAAGTACCATGGTTTTCTCTGGGAACAAGCTTGAGCACTCCTACCAGGAACTCTTCTCGACTATACGACATCTAAAGATCCTGACGATATTGCCTCTTTTTCAATCACAGTATTCTGTCGTCTGTAACGATAACACCGAATGTGAGTCTAAATATGAATCGCCCCACGAGATTCTGTTAGCATACAGTATGAAAGATCAATCAGTCTATGAATGTCCTGCGTGTGTAACGAATCCTTTGCTGTCAGCAGTCCTCGTATAGGGCTCGTTTCTGAACCTAGCGGCCGCGGCACACTTGGAATAATATGATCATGTTTATTGGTTCTCTCTGTATGCGTTTGGAATGTCCTGCATCATAGTGCACCACGAGAAGGGGAAGGACTCTGGATAATATTCTGGCGCAAGATGCGGTGGGCAACACTGGCTGTTACTGCGCCTGAGCCGCCGTCGCTCTTTGCTATTATGCAGTGGAACGCAGCAAATATCTCTGTACGTCAGATGAAAACCTTAGGCAATAATTATTAGACTTTGGTTCATGCCTTCTATGCGAATGCTAGAGGTTTTATGTTAGAAACACAAAATTTTCCACCATTCCCCATCAACGCGACATCATCGTTCTATCTCGTGTCGCAAGGTAGGCTCGGCCTTCCGACAACTACCGAAAAAAATATCTGGGACCGGAGCAAGGCCAATTTATTCACAAAGGTCGGAGCATTCATTCAGACAGGATGGCTATTCTGTTCTACAACAGCTAGAGCAATACAAAAGCTCCCAGTCACACCCATCGAGCTTTTTACAATCGCTTTCATTATCCCGGCGGTCGCGGCACAGTACTTTTGGGCCAACAAACCTCAAAACGTCGAAGAAAAGGTGGCCATCACCGTCGACTGGGAAATCGGGGAGATTTTGAGAGCTGCCAGTCCTGCGGCCAAGATATCATACATCGATACACCTATGAATTTTATCGAAAAGCCTGTTTGGGTGCATGTTGGCATCCACTGTGCTGGGTAGAACTTTGACTTTCCCACTTCGACCGAGCTTCTCCTTTGGCGCATTAGTAGCTGTACCCTTCTTGTCGTCATGGTGGTTGGCGGAATTGTGCCTGTGCTTTCAACTCGCCCATGGTTTGATTTCAGTGTTAACTTGTTATGGATATGGGTACGGGACGCACGGAAGAAAGCATGGACAAGCGAATGGGCTTTTGCTTCACTTGTGAACTGTACTTATGTGGCATATATTCTAGCAAGATTAGTGATATTTGCGGAGCTATTTAGTGTATTGAGGAGTCTACCACGCGCCGTATATCAGTATGTGAAATGGTCGGCTTTTTGGCCGCATGCGAGATAGTAGATATTTTGCTTTGAGAATCTCGTAGTCTCCTCACCCTGTATTTGGCGACCACAAAGCTTTTACTATTTCTCTTGCCTAAATATCTTAGCCGTTGTTCGTATATAACTTTAATGATCAAGCTGCAGCACTCGGGGTAAGGATACGCTTATGAACAACTTTAGCACACTAATACCCCCTCTCAGTGATCCGGCAAAGTTCATTTAGCTAATTGCAAGGGGATTTTTGCGCGGGTCGGCCACCTGCAGATTACCAATTACGAACCGATTCACACCGATCTATATGCAATAACCCCTAGTGTAAGGCTGCGTAGCAGCTGCGCAAGCCTGTAAGCCGAAAGGCTCTGGACCAAGGGTTCTTGTACAATATATACTGTTCTACTCCAATAATCAACGTCGTTGATTATTCATACCTTTTTGGTTGTTTGCCGTAGTGGAGTAGAGCTGCGGTCTAACATCTAGGGCACGATCTACTTCGAGGTCCCAACCAATATATAGAAGCTATCTAATAGTATATATAAAATACTGTACTGATGCATGTTGCATCAATGAACTGTCTTTCAGCTTTATTAATGAACTCTCTTTACTCCGTCTACTCGGTTTTCCAGTAATGCAACAGCAGTTCGAAGTAGCAGTCACTCCTTGCTTCAATAAGCAACTCGAATGGCTTCCTCATATTTTCCTTCTATCGCTAGAGATCTTTTGAGGGTGCAGCGTTTCTATATCCTTCAGTTGTGTACGCCTGTCCTTGTAAACAGAATGGTATAATTACGCCCCTATTTAGATAATTCGCCTCTTCATATCGTATGTCGAGTAGCGCACCCTGCCGGAAGCTGCCATCGTGAGAGAGTTTTATTGGTGTGAAAAATGGGTTGTCAACCTCCGTTCTCGCGTTGTTGATCGGACCTATGAGTTCGAAAACGAAGTCTTGAGTTAAGGTTGCTTGCTCCTAGTGATATACCTCACCGGAGTAAGCATTTGCTTTCCATCGATTGCGGTACGTTTGAGTGTTTGAAGAGTCGAATGTATCTAAAAATGGCCCATCGAGAATCAGATATCCACTTTCACAGTCAAGCTCAGGCATTCCGAGGACGCTCCAAGCGTTCTAGATGTGAACCTTCAAGCTCAACCGGTGGCCCTGGAAGGATAAGCAAGCCCTTTGAATCGATTTTCACGGGCTTCGATGTTCCATCTACTTCAGCTCTCCATCTTCCTCCAAAAACCTCTTGAACCCAGAACCCAGCCCGGACATCTCAGGTAAACTGAGAAGTTGGACTTTTCTGCGTCGTCTCATCAACAAGAGAATGACAAGGCCGCCGAAGAGTACCGCACCGATCACAGCGCTGATTGCAATGCCGGTTATTCCACCCTTACTCATCCCTCCTCTTCGTTCTTCAGGCTTTTGATCTCCAAGCCTCGAACTTTGTTCAGGCTGAAAGTTAATTTTCATTTCAGCTGCGAGACTGATAGCATAATCACGAGGAAAAACCGACAGATCCTTCGACTGCCAATACACTGTAATTGGTTCTGCCCAGGGTGTGCCAGTTGAGAGGACGGTCGTAGAACTGACCGCGATAATTTTCAATGATTTTGATGGCTTGCCATCTTCACCAACAGTCGTGACAGGTATTCTCGTCGACTGATCCCACACATCAACTGTGGATCTGGGTGACCCTAAGGAAAGTGTAATGGGAGCGGAAGCGACGACAGTGAATGGCGTTGAGAAGACACTTTGACATTGCCGGAAATTCTTTGGGAACATTTCGCTGATAGTGCACCGTCAATACACGCACCGGGCAAGGGCCCTTGGAGACCCGCTACTGACCTAGGGCAGCATAGAGCCTGCCATTGTGTCTGAGGGCCTTTGAGAGTAGAGGCTTGTATTGGCTCTGGGACCATGTGCACTAATGTTTGGCCACTGAAACATATCCCTGGACCGTAGGCGGGCGGCGCTACATCTACATAGCACGTTCGCCAATACAAGCTGTTGATGCCATCTGCTAGAGGTGCATCGCCACAATATCCACTCGTGATTGATTTGATGCCTGATATGGATACCAAAGCCCATCTTGAGTTACATCTAGGCGGTGGTGTGTATCCTGTTGTAAGCTGCGCAAGCCACTTGGAGTGACGAAGATAATGGAAATTAGTGCTTCAGCGGTTGATGTAACCCCAGCCATCGTCTGCGCAAGGAATCATCCGCATAATCCTGTGGAAATGGTGACAGAGGGCAGAAAAGAAATTGGAGGTCATGCTAGCTTATCCGTGGTTGCTGTTACCTATAGGACAAATTAGGGACTGCACACCTTTCGCACGTTTATGTCGGCCGGGCGCCGCTATCAACAACTTCTAAATTCGGCTGGCGTAGGATAACATAACCAAGTTCATTTTTTGGGGGGGTTTTTCGTTTATTCCAAAGTCGAATTTTCTATTTTGTTCGGGACTAAGATAAATAATTCTATTCAAACAATACCAAAAAAGAGAAACAAACTAAAATTCAGGCGCAACCTAATTAAGTTGCCATCGAAAGGGAGAGAACGGATGACCAGTATCGATCAAAATTTTTCTCAGCTTAAACTATGATTGAGAAGCGTATAGGTATCCATGCCATAGTAGATCACGAGCTCGGGCGACAAACAAGCAACTAACTGGTTGTGTAAAGGCGGCTACAAGCATATGCTTGATAGGCGCTTCGAGATGCAGCTAATAACAACCCTAACTTGCTCCCCACCATGTCCCCGCTATCCACCTCCTCCCACGTGCTTTTTATAGCATCGCTTAAACATGCTAACCGTCTTTTACCCCTCCATCATTCTCAATTCCTTTTTCTAAAGTAATTCCCACCAAAGCCGCCAATTCCTTGTTGTACCCACCTATTATCATTCAACTTACCCCTTGTTATTGAATTAATCACCATGGCTGAAGGACCTGTAACAGAAATTGTGTATATCCCACTCACACCTGGTCTCGACTTGGAATCGGGAGAGGGCGCTGCCGTGTTGGAGGATTCATTGAAGGTGATTGAAAAGCGGGAGGGGTTGAAAACCCTGTATTATGGGAAACAAGTTGAGAATCCAGATACACTGCAGATGGTTGTTGGTGCGCAATTGATTCATCAATCCTCACTTGATTCCTGCTAACTTGACAAATAGCATGGGCCGACATATCCTACCACCGCGCCTTCGAACAATCTCCAGGTTACCAACCCTTCCTTGACCGCCTGCATTCCATCCAATCCGGCGACGCCCAAATCATGCACGTAAAACTATCAGACGATGATTCTGCCCTCAAAGCCCCAGTTACAGAATGTATAACCGCGTTCTTCGCGCCAGATGCAGACGCAGACTCTTACACAAAAAACAACTGGCTTCCATTCCAGACCACTGCACTGAATATTCCGGATACGGGTGCGCAGGGCATCATAGGGGGTTGGGTTGTGGAGCGATTAGAGCATGAGGCCTTAGGAGATGGTGTACAGGGGCAGGTGTTTGCAGCATTTGTGGGTTGGGATGCTTTAGAGAGTCATTTGAAGTTCCGGGAGACGGAAGCATTCGCGAAGCTGCGTCCGACTATGAGGGGAGATATGAAGGGGGCCAAGATGCATCATGTTAAGTTGAATAAGAGGGTGTAAATAAGTAGAGGGTTGAATAAGAAATACAGTAGAATATGCGTGATTTGTGTGCTCGTTGATTGGTCTCTAGGTATATTGTAGAGTTGCTTGTGAAGATTATGGGGGATCCTTGGTTTGCGCGTCGTTCAACCACCTACGGGGCGCTAGGATTCAAACTAGTCGCTATTATATGATTAAGAATCTGGACTCTTCGAAGCAGACGTTTCGCTGTATGCTACAGAGTGCTATCGTTGATGTTTGAAACGTCAAATTGAATGCTGTGTCCAATTAAACGAACTGCTCGGCATGGTATCCAGATCCATTCGTGCTGCGCTCTCATCTATGACGTTGATAGCAACGGTAAAAGATAAAGTCATTGGTCTCCTCGTTATGCATGGGTATCTTTCTCTTTTCTCCCTGAAAGTCGACACACTCAAAACGTCCAACTCACGATAGCCCTTTTGGTGGAAAACTACTCTCCTTCTTCACCCCATCTTTTGAAATTCTTGTAAATTTCAACGTCGCCAAGGCAGCCCACTGGCCATTCCATTCCTTCAGCCTCTTTAAATTCCCCTGGTCTTCGAGATCTGGCACCCAGAACCCTGACGCATACTCGCCTTGCTCGGTGGCTTGGTTCTGCTCAAGTAAGGTCTGGCGAGTGCTAGCCGGCCTACCTGGTCGGCGCTCTGCTTTCAATTTTAGCACCTCTTCGTCATCTCGGCCTAGGTAGTCCTCGATCATGGCTTGGGTTTCCGAAATGCTGAGTGGTGATTCGTGTTCTGTTGTGTAAGATTGAAAAGACTTGATTCTCATTACTGGATCAAATTAATATTCATTAGCCAACACATCAGGTATGCTGCACATACGATAATGTCGGTTCTGCTTTTCTCTCAGACTTGTTAGGCGGTTGAGCTTGTTGTCTCGTGCGGCAGCTGCTTGGAGGCGTTTCGTGTCTCGGCTTCCTTCGTGCAGGTTTGGATTCTTGCCCTTCTTCTTTGTGATCTGTTTCGTGACTTTACTAAGACGATTGCTGACCATTTTGGCTCGATGTGATATGGTAAGATGGCAAGATTCAAGGCTGGTTGCTGTTCAAGTTTTTTGGCATTTTGTCGGCAGTCGGAGTTTAGCATCGGCGCTTAGACAAACGCGCTTGGCCATATTTGCGTACTAGCGCAACGCGTCCCTGCCATTCAGCGCGCATCACGACCTATGTTCGCCTGCATTTGGAGTTGTCCCGTTCAGCACTCCCATTCCCATGTCCGACTGCCTTTGAGGCCCTCCCACCCGTCCGTACGCATAGCCGGCAGCTCAGTATGATATAGCAACGGTGGCTGTTCGTCCTTATCTATACCCAACGCGTGGGAGGCAAGGAATTCGCCATGGGCATCTCTGGTTGGCATGCTACCGCGTCTCTGAGAATGATGCTGACAAAGAAAGGCCTTTTACCGCTACTCAAATCAATTCATCAGCCATGTAGCCTCAAGAAGTTTGCGGGAAAGACGATTGGCGTGGATGCCTATGGCTGGCTACATCGAGGTACGGCTGCCTGTGCCACTGACCTGGCGCTGGACAAGCCGACAACAAAGTACGCTCTTTTAGTGACTATAGAAGCCGAGTAGCTTACAAGTGATCAGATATGTCGACTTTTGCATGCACCGCGTTCGCATGCTGATTCATTTTGGAATTACACCCTACATAATCTTCGATGGTGATAACCTTCCCAGCAAGGCTGGCACAGAGACAGAAAGAAAAAACAAGAGGAAGGAAGGCAAGAGGTTGGGACTAGAACTTCTCCAGGTCGGCAAAACATCCCAAGCCTATCTGGAATTGCAGAAGGCCGTGGACGTTACCCCAGAAATGGCACGAATGTTCATCGAAGAGCTGAAGCACCACAACATCCAGTATGTGGTTGCGCCATACGAGGCAGATTCTCAGATGGCCTACTTGGAACGGAAGGGGATCATCGATGGCGTCTTATCAGAGGATTCGGATCTCTTGGTTTTCGGTGTCAAATGCTTAATTACTAAGCTCGATAAATATGGAGAATGCGTCGAGGTGAATCGGTCCCGCTTCACAGCTTGTAGAGAAGTCAGCTTCGTTGGTTGGTCAGATGCCGACTTCAGGAGGATGGCCATTTTGAGCGGCTGCGATTATCTGCCTGGCATTGGCGGTCTCGGGTTAAAAACCGCTCACCGCATGCTGCGAAAACATAAGACTGTCGATCGTCTGGTTAAGGCTGCTCAATTTGATGGAAAGCTCAAGGTGCCTGCTGGCTTTATGGCTGCTTTTGACCAGGCAGAGAAGACGTTTCTGTATCAATGGGTCTTTTGCCCAATTGCAAAAAAGTTGGTTCACCTCACCCCTTTGGCTGACGGGGTTGACATTGCCGACATGCCATTTTTGGGCGAGGAGGTACCGCCGCATGTCGCCATGGGAGTTGCCCGAGGCGACCTTTACCCACGTACTAAGCTGCCCATGACGGTCGTCAGCCAGAAGAAACCGACTGGTAAACCCTTGGTATCAGCACGCAGACCATCATCCGTCGCTCAAACCCCAGACCTGAAGGGCTCTCAAGCGATTGATTCTTTCTTTAAACCTAAACGCACGCCCTTAGCCGAGCTTGATCCCAATAGTTTTACCCCATCGCCAAGCCAACAAGCGTTGTTGGAACAACAACGAAATACTAATAGTTGGGTGGCGGTACCTACCCCGTTGTCACGATTACAGTCAACACCCGCACTTCCGAGCACCGCGCCCCACCCGCCGAGGAGAGTAGCGTCAGACCTGAGTGGGGGTGGACGGTCTGCTCCACATCCATCTAAGAGACAGCGGTTGTGCTCTGATCGTGCGTCTGATGCTTCAATTGCTAGCGACGAGAGTGTTGTGCGAAGCCAGTTCTTTGTATCGAACATTCCAGAGCCTAGCCCTTCACTTCGTCCGAAGAAGACTCGCCGCAGGAAGACTGAGCAAGACTTCGAGCTTTTCTCTGATGATTCGCTTCATGACGCCATGGCCGAAGTCGCAGACCTAGAAGAAGCGGCTTCTCAGCCCAAGCAGAAGATGCGAGTATTTTCAGAAACCCTTCAATCAAGTAACAACAGCGATTCCCAGTCGACAGTTGCTTCTAGAGGTAGTACTGTTCAATCCCAGGAAACGATGCGTACGCTCACACCCGCGAGCTCGTTCGGCAGCCCTGAGCCAGAATCAGTCTTTGGTACAGCAATCACCTTTCAGATGGAAGAATTGAGATCAAAGTTCGCTTATAAACCGCCACCACCACTACCGCCAGTCTGGTCACGCACTTCTCGTGCTACGAAGTCTCCTTTGCGTAGACGAAATACAGAAGCATGGGCGCCCTCGCCTTCCCCACTTGATCAAACTTCAAAGGCTGCGCTAGAGCCCGTAGTCCCAGGAACACCACCGCGGCTGAATAAAGCGTCAGAATTGCCTGACTCTGCCTGGACGACCATGGAAGCTGAAGTTGTTGTGGCTGCAAGCTCACCACCAATAATGACGCCTGCCAAGAGGAGGCGGTCGTCATTGAAAGGAAGCGAAGACCTCCTAGTTCCTGACAGCGAAGCTGAAAGTGAGTGCTCTCCTCGCAAACCCATGTTTAATCTAGCACGATTTGCGTTTGCAGATTGAATGTTATGACTGCATGGTTTCATGTATTCCTACACCGAGCATGCTGTATGGTTTCGGATGGCGTTTCATTTGGTCAGTTGGTCATGATCAGCATGAAATGACATGCATGTTCAACAATTGAGTTGACGAGACTAAGATGGCATTTTTCGGCTCCCCTTATCAAGTAGCATATGTTCAATACCCATTTGCTTTTTATCACAGAGAGTCAATATCAGAGTCATGAAAATGCATGGTGATAGACTGCATATAGGCTGCCATGTGTCCTAGCGCAAGGTCTTTATGAGTAGCGATGTGGTAAAATCAGAATGTGTACCTTGCATTACCCTATTCCCGACCATACTCCATTATCGAGGGTGTCTAGGGCTGTAGTCTAGGGCTTTAAAGTGACTCGTACTCACATACAGTAAGGACGTTTTAGAGTACAACCCCTTGCCCACGCGTTCGACGGGCCTTCAGACAGCTTGATGTAGCGAAATGGATAGAGGCACGAACCCACCGCGTCATCATTACAGCGTGGCATAGACCTGCGTACACATGCCAAACTCGTCAAAACAGCTTTGTGGAGTAACCATTTGGGACTGCAAAGCTCGTCTACGTTCCTCACGCTAGGCAACATTTGTCCTGGTGAGGATTGGGTCGGTCGTCTCGAGTCAGCCCTGGAGTGCATGCGTATTATAGGTATCGTTTGCGCATGCACATGACAAGCTACAGTGTTGTGATGCAGATTCGAACACTTTTCGCGGGTCGCGAGGCTTCCCCCATGTTCTTGTTTTCAAGCGCCCTACTGGATGCAAAGGGTGCAATTACTACTCTGGGCCATAAAGCCGGAGGATTCGCTGTGCTGTTGGTGCTGGCGTGATTTCTGCACAGTACGGAGTATTGGTCGGAGAATTTCACTAGTTAACACACACCTAGGTGAGCAAGCACATCTCTACCGACTGGGACCCCCTTAGGTTCCCCGCCATTGATCATCCGGCTCCACTTTTGTCTCCTGACCTGAATACTACTGATAAGTCTCGCTTACTATTTGCCGCCTGGGTATTTGTACTAGAACTGAGTTTACACATTGTGCTTGGTAGATCTTTAGGGGGAAAACCCCTCACATTGGGATCGAGAATCTGCACTCTGCTCGCTTGCGCTCAGCACTAAAAACTGCCATCACCACGTATCCGGAACGGAACAACGCCCATGTTATGCAGGACGCAAACCCCAACCGAGAGCAGTGACGTGCTACGATAATGCCGCAAATGCTTAAACAATTGGGCCACGTGCTGAAAGCCTGGGAAAGCCAACTTCGGGACACGGGCTCATCCGCCCGCGGAATGGTGGCGGCAACTTTGTTTTAAGGAGTCAATCGATCGTTATCAAGAGATCCAATTATTATAATTGGCGAAAACTGGGGTTTACGCTAGAAATATACGAACCGGAGCATCGTCCGAGCCAGATAGTTGGCGCTTTGAGGGCCTTGTGGCGCCCTCCACGTTTGGTGAGTCGGTTACCAAGGCATCTGTCTACACAAGCTTCCAGCTATCTGGGGAAGCGGGAACTTGGAATTGCTGGTATCACTGGGGAAGTGGAACGCGCCCAAGCACCCACTTCCCCAGATAGCCGAGGGATATGTCTATCAAACGAGTTGTAAGTACAGGTCAGACGATGTGAAAACGCCCAAAGGCATTGACGAGGCATACGATCCAATCGAAGTTGGAGCCAGGTTGCCGGCACTCCATCATCAAAACCTACATTTAGTAAACTTGGCAAACCCAAATTCTGTTCTGACAGAGACAAGCCTTGATTTCAGCAGTTCTCCAATCAGTCTTCCACATTGATCGTGCATCAAGGGAGCGCATACGAGTCGAGACAATCTGAAGCATTGTGCTCGAATCCCTAAATACCTCTTATGGCGATGAGAATACACCGTGACACATCGTTTATCAACTCGCCGTTCCCACCATGCGCAGCTGTAGCAAACCCCTGTATTATCACGGATTCAGGCCATGCTGCGAATGCCTCGATCAGGCAAACACCTGGAGTAGGCCCGATAAAAGGTGCACTTCACTGACTCTTGGCTCTCCCCGACCATGCCGCACATGGAAATGAGATCACGCCAGTAATCCCTTACCAAGATCCGCCACTCTTCACAGTGCCGTTGTATTACCAGCAATAACCCGGCGCACGACAGGAAAGCCTTGGGCGTTCAGCTTCGGGAATCAGCATCGAGGTAATGTCGCTATTGGCCTGTCATTACTCACGGGCTTCAAAATGCAATGAGCAGCCACAGGAATTTAGGAACTGGTAAGTTTCCAGAACAACGCTGCCAAGGTCCATCCTGCAGGAAATTGCTGCCCATCCCTGCACTGCTCGTGTTGATCGAGTCATCGGTGGCCATGCTTGGCCTGGGTTCACTCGCTTAACAAGTCGATTACGGATTTTAGCAACGGATACCTAGTTTGCGGATGTCATCCAGTGCATGGGATCCTGTTGCCGATTCAGAATACCTATATCATGGGAGGCCGAACGTCGATCTCGACCGAAATGGTTTTTGTTGCCCTACACCCCAAGCCTATCTCCACCACGCCGTTCCATCGGAACCATACCTCTCCACCTCTACTCCACCCACTTCCTACTCCACACCTAACCCTGGATCGATCATAACAACGACTGGCCATGATCACGGACAGCCCGTCGTGGGCTTCGCTATGGCTCTGCCTTTTACTATCCGTTATCCTCATCGCTATTAGGCTTGCCTTGCGAAAGGTCAGGCAGCAGAAATTTACGACTGGTGATCTCTGGTGTTTAGCAACCGCAATCTTGATCATCGCAAGGCTAATAGGAAACCAATTCTTGCTGGAGTACGGTTCGACAAGGAGTGAGCACTGCGTTCTTTTTTCTCGTAGTTTAAAACTGATGGGATTGCAGCTGTGGCATCCGATGCCATACGCCTACAGCTTGTCGATGGCCGTCATGATGTTGAACTTACCCGACGGACAATTGGAAGTAAGATGGTTCTCTTCACGCGATCATTACTGATCTGCATGTGAGTCCAAACAGGTCGTCATAATCATCTTCCAGTTCCTAATCATTTGGGTAGATTGTGGTGTGCTAAGATGGCAGTTCTTGATTTACTTTCAAGACTTATCATGAAGTTACCTTGGGAACGCTATCTTTTGTACGCCTTCCGCACCATACTCATCGGCACTTTCATTCCCTCCTTCATCATGATTTTTATGAGCTGTCACCCTATCGCATTAGCATGGCAGGTGTATCCCAACCCAGGAGATTGGTATGACGCTCGTCCTTCTACCTAATTAGAAGAAGACTGACGAATACAGTGTTATCGGCACTGATTGGATCTACGCCTACGAGATCTGCAATATCATCACTGACATACTCCTCATGGTCGTTCCATTCACTCTAATTATAAAGGTGAAGATCTCACTTATGAAAAGACTGCGGATTCTCTTGCTCTTCAGCGTCGGCATTGTCCTCATCGCCATCAGTACTATTCGTATCGTACGGGGACGCGATTCTACCACCCAAGCTGGCCACACTCTATGGGCCTCACTGGAGATCCTTTTCGCAGTTAGTGTCGCTGTCACGCCAACTATATATGCGCTCGTCCGCAACGTCAGCGAGAACACCTCGTACAGCAAGAGCCACTTGTCCATGCACAATGTGGGTAGCAGGACATATCATACAGCCACGGTCGATGGTGATAAATACTCAGCCAGGGTATGGACTGAGCTAGAAGATGGCGTGAACAGGAGAGATGATACGAGCGTGGATAGGATATTGGTTTTCGAGGAAAGGACAGTCGAAATGCATGACGCACTCGGCATACAAGAAATCACTCCTAAAAAGCCTAAAATGGCGAAAGTGGTCCACTGAAATGGCTGGGATATGATTCACGAACATAATGCCACTATTTTACTAATGCCAAACTCACAACTACCTATTATTCTCCTCCCAAACACATATTCTGGTAAATTGAAAATGTATAGCGTCGCCTTGGATTCAACGACCCGGAAAATCGTGCCCGACCCGCCACCTGCAATTCCTATTCATTTTTTTTTTTGCTTCGCGCTTTGCGCAGGAGAACTGCGCATCAAGCATTGAGCGACCGTTTCGCACAACGTCGCACAGGTAGTGCAAATCCAATCCCACCAGCCTTGGTGCATAGGTGCCCCCAAGAACAAGAGCCTCATGCCAAACAGTCGGGCCTACTAACCGCATTACTGAGACGGCCAGCACGAAGCTTCGGGGTAATTTATAAGAGACGACCCCGATTGCGTTTTTTCCGTGAAACGTGCGCTCTAGTGCCCGTTTGCATAATCTAGTTTGAGGCGGCACTTAACTCGCGATCAGATCAGTTTGCGCCCTTCGCAGCTAAGCTACCACACGACGCCGGCGACGTAGCTCAATCTGAAGGCTTCGGGTCAGAGCTTTTTAAGAGATATTCCCGGAGCTTGTGATGGACGCTAATCGTCTATAAGTAACCTCACGTCCGGCGCAATTTGGTGCATCCCGAGGCTGGCCGAGCGTGCGGGAGCCCAAGGAGCCCTTGTAACGGCATTTCTGTGTTTGAAAATGATTAGAGTATCGCCTTGGGGATGCTATCGGAGGGCAGTCAAAGCAAACCCTATTTCAAAGAGAAGGGGAGGCTGTTGTTGCGGGTTGACATCTGTCTCGTCATTGTCGGACGACTGGATGGCGGATACGATCAAGTGCAGTCTTGCAGTGCATATTTTCGCTGGACGGCAGAACTGCATCACTATGGAATTACGGAATATGAAACATGAACGGAAAGGGCTCCGTCTTCGTAGAGGTAGAGTATGAAAGCAACGAAGAACTTTGCGCTGCCTCTAGTTTTGCTAGCTGCACCCCGCTTGGCTATGTTAGGGCTCTAGCAATCTGACCAGTTCAACTGTTGAGTGGCATCAATGATGGAATATGAGAAAATATGTTTGCTGTGACGGGCAATCTTGCTTGCCTATGGACATATTGTTTGTCGGCTTCTACCATCTTCAATCTTTCGTACAATCATGGAATCCAAATTGGTCAGCAGCTACTTCATGGTAAGATGCCCTGAGTACTCTCTACCAAGTAGAATCTACCACCCATCTCAGCTTCTCACACTCCAAGCCCATTGTCTGGAACAAAGACATCGTGTCCTGCGCTCTTAGATTTCGCCTGTCTTCTCTTGACCCAACAAAGGGCCATCTAGAAATATCTGTCATTGTTCGATACCACCTCTTTTGTGCATTCTACTCCCAGCCATCCACGCAAGGCGTGCTATGTGCCACGTATAAGTCGGCTAACTCCAACTCACCAAGAGACCTTAGCCAAAGTAGAAAACTTAGGAACCATCTTCCAGATCTCCTCCCCTCTATCCAAAAAAGATGACACTCAAATGCAAGTCGTCGACACCGCCACCGAAACCACAAACCAAGACCTCCAAATCCAAAGTCAAGAAACCAACGATCAAGGACATAGCCTTTGCCACTGGATTAGTCAAGTGTGAGAGTACGAGTCACGGCCCCGAATCCCTTTCACCAGAACTTGAAATGACAGAAGTAAAACAAGAAGACGACATCCAGAAGCCAGATCTCAAGAGCCCCGACTTGGGATCGCTCTCGCCAGAAATCGAGATGACAGAAGCAGAATTAGAGGCTCATTTCCTTATGTTAGAATCAGAAGGAGGGGACGCTGGCGTACTGGAAACCGGTGAAGACACCGAAGAAGAGCAAGACGCAAACGATCCACACACACCACCCCCAGAAGCCCCAGAACGGACACATGATGAACGAAGGGCCACGCCACGCGCAGCCGATCAAGGCCAACCCCTTTCGTCCCCCTCGCCCCCTGCATCCCGCCGTAGAGGAACCAGGTTGGCAAAGCCTGCGGCACAGAAGAAGGCGACGCAGAAAAAGACCAAGGCGCAGAAGAAAGCGGTGCAGAAAAAGGATGCACCGCAGCGGAAGAAAGGTAAGGCAGTGGCGACTCCTTCGGTTCCCCCTGTAGTTCCTGCTCGTCGCACCCGTCCTATCCATTCGGCACCGGTACCTGCACCAGCGTCTTCACAACGGGCACCAACTACGTGGCCGGCAATGGCGCCCGCACAGCGGGGACCAGCGCAGACCAATACCGGCAGGCCTGCACGACGAGCAAGGTATAAAGGATCATACAATGAAACCACGTTGGCAAACGAACAGGGGGTGAAGAGGTAGAAACGGAAAACGATTTTGACAACGGATGTGCGTCTGATAAAATGGGGTAAGGTGAAGATGTGTATTGGACCGAGTGGATTTTTGTTGGAACAAATAGTATGATTGGTATAATTATTATGTATTGCCAACTAATCAACGTTTCCGACGAGGCAATGAGTTGGCAAAATGTGGAGCTCATGAGTGCGAATCATCTTGTGAGGAATGATATTTTGGGTTGTTTGATGGCAGATGGATTGATCTGGTTAGGAGAACTTAGGTGGTATTCAGTTGTGGCACAATGTGGCGTGAGATGGAAGAGCAGGCACTTTGGATAGAGTTGATCAAGTTTTATGGCCCATCGCCGTACAGGTTCGAGGTCTACATTTGCTTGATGGGCCTACGTTATGTTAGTACCACACCCACCTTCATCCGATTCTGGTGGTTGAAATGCCGGTACTCTCTGAGCGAGATAGTTAGATTTGAGCATTTATTTTTCGTCAGCTGGTGGCAGCATAACGACATACTCCCTTTCGCTTCCTGCAAATTTCAGAATGTCCTTGTCTCGCAGTTCGAAGTAACGGCTCGCTTCTACGCTTTCGCCGTTTAGCTCCGTGCCATTGCTGCTTCCCAGGTCGATTATGTATGGCTTGACCTTCCCTCTCTTGCTCTTGACGCCATACTCATCTTCTATTGTTTTCTGTATGTGCCGGAACTGTATGACTGCATGCTGTCCGCTTGAGCTTGGATGCTCGAGCACGTAATCGACTACTTGGTGCGATCGACCAAGCAGCCAACAGCTCTTCTGGCATATTTCGATGGTATCCACAACATCGTCGCCCTTGAACACGAAGATGCGCCAGGGCTGAGAGGACGGCGGCTTGCGCGCTTCTGGTGGCTCATGGTACTTGAGCGATATCTTGGTTCCCTCCACGCGGTTGGCTGCCTTTGCTAGCGCCCCAGTGGCTTTGAAGTTGGGCTTTTCCTTGTCTGGTGGGGCACCGCCGTACTTGGAGGGTGCCTGGGCAGAGTCGTCGAGGCCACGGAAGGACACCTCTTGCGAGGGCAGAGGTTTCTTTGCGCGCTGATGGGGAGAAGCCGAGCGAGTACGCCGCCGCCGCTTGGGAGGGGGCGAGGCTGATGCGGAGGCTGAGCGTGCGCGGTGTTTGCGAGAGCGGTGGGGCAGCGGCGAACGAGAGCGGCGGTCGCCCTTTGGTCTGTCACTGCGCCTGCGGTCCCGTGATGGTGAGCGTTGCTGCCGCCTGTGTTTGTCTCCGGTCGAGCCCTTGTCCCCGGACCCGTGGCGCTGTCTGTCGGCGGAACGGTGGCGCCGTCTGTCGCTGGATCGATGTCGATGGCTGTGTCGGTCTCTTGAGCGGCTTCTCCTTCGCTCTGCAGACCTGTCCCGTCTCCTCCCTCTATCTCGCGGCCTCCTGTATGGCTCTGGTGACGGCCGCCGGCCGGAGCCACCGGCGCTTACAGCAGGTGGCGAAGCGACGGGCTCCTTCCGTGACTTCTCGGCTTCCTTCCCCGCCCGTCTCTCGCGACTGCCGCTGCGGCCCCTCCTGTTGTCTTCGCCCTCGCGTGACGTATGCCGGACGCGACCCGAGGCCAGCTTCTGCGTGAGAAGGCGGCGTGCGCTGAAAGGCGATAATTCCCGGGCCATGCCGGACTGTGTGCGCCGCCTGTCAGCGTATTTGGGGCGGCGATGGCGTTTCAGGCGCGCCCCAATGCCCGATGGTCGTCACAAGAGTCGCGCGCAGCAGCCTGCATGCATGGACGGCTCGCAGCCGAGTCAGGAGGATGGATGTCCGGCGTGGTGTAGATTGTCGTTAGATGAAGTGGTCAAGCAGTGGTAGGGATTGAAAGTTTTGGCCGTGCTACGTTCGCGGCGCTTGGGCCCTGCGCACCCGTCACCACGCTAGGCGCTCTCGTCCCCTTTCAGCCTCATCATTCGCCGCTGAACTGCATCACTTCTATCAATCGCCTGGGTTTGGCCCCGGAGGCGCTTATGTCTATCGGCCTTGTCGTCTCTCATCCATCCGCACCCAGCAGCCCCTGTCGATTGATACGCCCAGCAGCCCAAGGAAACGGCGTGCTTATCAGTTACCAGTTCTCTGATCACAATCCGAAACGTTGTGCCCCAAGTATTGACACTATGGACGCCCGTTGCTCGGTAGCGGCCACAGCCATAATGCTGCCCTTAGCCCATGCTCCCTCCGACTCTGCCGACCTTCAAACACCCCTTAGCAGTGCATTTGCTGGCTCTTTGTCCTATCCATTGATGGCTTGATCTCTTCTCTCTTGTCACTCTTTCATGTCACTTCATTATCTATTATCTTCCATTTAATGCATACTCGCTTTCCTTCCCAGTGAGCGCCGCGGGCGCGCGCATGTCGCCATGAACTCAAAAAAGATATTCTCCTGGTCAAAACGACAGTCTGGCTCTGAGCAATACTACCGCACAGGAGGCATTGTTTCCATCCATACAAGTCCAGACACCTCCAGCCATGGCGCCGAAGCAAAGGTACGAGCAGATGATTCTGGAAAGTCACGGTGCGCTGGCAAAGCGCATTGACGTGGTTGCGCAGAGCGAGGCGAACACGAAAGCGTTGTCAGAGCATGCGCAGGGTGTTGTTGCAGCACCGCGCATGCAGCTGCGTTGTGGAGTAACACCATTCGCTAACGCTACGGACTAGGTCACAACGAAGTCGGGGAAACGGCGGCCATCAGAACTTAGGATTGTCACTACAGACAATGAGCAAATCCCTTTGAGCCCACATTCTGTCGCATACAGTGCTACCCTGGCCAATGCGGCGTCTACTCTGCAATTGGCCTTGAATGACTTACTGCGTTCACCTGCACCAAGTGCAGCCGCATGCCCATTGTCGGCTTCGATACTTAAACCTCTACCTAGTCGGCCACGTTCTGCTTCTCTTCCGTCATCCCCCGACCTACCGGCCGAGTTGCCTGGGTCTATTCTACAAGAGAATCAAGGCTTTTCATCGTGTGTAGATGCCCAAGATATTTTACCTGTTCGTCCCATATCCCAGAACATACGGCCAAGCACGCATCCGTATGACCCTAGTCTTGATGACAGAGAAGCATTTTCTGTATTATTGAATTCGTTCCCAGAGCCTTCTGCTCACAACAGGAGTGTTACCGGCCTCAGTCATCCACACGGCGAGATGAGGCCGGCACGCAGTGGAAACACATTCAACTCTAGCGCCATACCCAAACCAAGTCCGTCGAAGATGCAGCAAAAGGGATTACTAGACGAAACAAGCTCCCGGAGATGTTCAACACTGAATCTAGTAACATCGCCATCATCCACCGATAGCAAGCTCACAACATGCTCGACATCAACTGTAGGAGATAGTAGCAACATCTCAGCCATAGCGCGCGTTGGCGCGAACAATATGTTACAACCATCGCCGTTGATCCTGGAAGGGCAAGCGTGGACTAGTAAAAATGAGCATCGCCCCAGCCGCCGAAATGAGGTAAGTACCGTTTGTTTCTATGATCTTGTGTCTTCATTCGCCAAACATCGTGGTGTATAACCAAACAGCTTCAGACCCCCCGTTTGCCCCCCCCCCCCGCCCCGAGATAAGACTCATTACGCTCGAGATAGATATCTTCTATGTTTGCTTATTCGCATACACCCCGCCTATTTTCCTGGTGGTGTCGTGTTCTGATGTTGTGTAGCGGAGCTTGTCTCCGCACTCTGATGGCCCAACACCACAGGGACTTGTGTGCACAAAAGTCTCTAGCACACAAACACCACTTCATTAATGATACATCATTACCCAGATCCTTGTTTGGTTTGATTGCTCTGTAACGGCGAATAGAAACTGATCGTTCATAGCTTGGCACGGACACCACGCCCACTCCAACGACTACACGTAGCAAGCAGATAGAGGAGCTGAAAGCAACTATAGCTACGCAGGACCAGACCATATCTACCTTACAGACTCAATTTTCCAGCTTAAGAACATCACATGAGTCTCACGTGGCAAGCCTTACTAACACCCATTCTGCGGAAGTCGCATCTTTGAAGAATTACGCAAGAGTACTCGAAGAACAATTAGCGCAACGTCCGAGCTTGCATCATGGTACGTATCATCACATTTTCCCAACTAAATCATCGCGATATTTCGCGCTGTGACAGTGGTCGCCTAAAGGCTAGTCAAAGCGCGTCTTGTGCGCCTATAACCATCAAGCCACACACCTGCTGATAACCTTCTAGCTTCAAGCAACAATCTTTTGTTTCTCCTGGACACTACCGAACCACAGACACCGAGCCACGAGACCCCACAGAGAGCAGAAAGCAATTCTGCCGCCTTAATTAGGCCTCCACAGAGTCCCTTTGAGAATCAGCGTTCGCAACAACGCTCATCAAACAATCTAGAGATGGAAAATCTTAAGCGCAAGTTGAGCTCCACGCGTCGACCAGAGATAGGGAGTCGGAGCCTGCTCCCTGAGCTTAATCAATACAAGCAGAATAACGTTGCTCTACAGTAAGTGCTCTCATACAATCGTCACTAATGGTTCAAGGGGGTGCTATGCTGACCCAGAATTTGTGTGTAGGAAACAGATTGAGTTGCTCATGGCGAAATTGAATGAGTCCAAGAAGAGCGAGCGAGACGCGAAAAGTAAATGCGATGAGTGGCAGGAGAAGGCAGAAGCGGCGGAGAAGGCAGAGACAAATGCTCAAGCATTGCAGAACACAATTGCCCATCTTGAAAACCGTCTGGAGATCGCCAATATTGAGAGGCTCGACGCTCAGGAACAGTTGTTCAATATCCAAGCGCAGAAATCTCCTTTCGACTTCAGCTTGTCCAAACTACAGGCAACATCAACCTTCAATCAAGAGGTATCAAATGTAAGTATGATGAGATTTGCACAAGCTTTCATTGTGCACCGCTGTTAACTGAGACTGACCAACCGAAAGGCGAGAAAAAATGCGCACCTAAGCATGAGCACCATATTTTCTTCCAGCTCTCCAACCAGCCCTGAAATCGAGTCTCAAGAGTTGTCAACCCTTGCCGCATTCATTGCCCATATCGAAAGACTCCAAGACCAGGTCCGCCAGAAGGATTCCAAGATCTCTGAACTAGAGTCAACAAAAGAGGAACTAGGACAGAGGCGCGAGCAACTTGAGCAAGAACAGATGGGTATGTCCCTACAAATGGATATTCAAAACGATCTTTTAAAGAAAACACGACGAACAGATGCGCAAATCGAACAGTTGAGAGCCGCTATCATTGATCGCGAGACTATTATCAGTGACAAGGAGAAGTCGATTCGCGCGCTTGAGAGGCAGCTAGAGCATCATAAGCTTTTGCTAAAAGCTGAGATTCGAAAACATGCTACAACGACGCTTCACGCCCCTATTGACGAGGACCCACTTCCCGACCTCAGCACACTTACCGCGCGAGCAGATATTGACAGGTGGATTGAACGATTGCATACGCGAATGAAGAAAGAAAAGTCCAATATTGATGATAACGAATCTACCAATGCAAATGAGGCGCAAATAATCAATTTGCGGCAAGAGATTGACTTCTATGTGAGAGAAATCATTTTCTATAAGCTTGACATCAGGGGTTACAAGAGCGATGTCAAAAAATTGAAAAGGATTACCACCCAGTTAGGCAGCTATGGAAGGGCAAGCGATCTTGACTCCGACACATCATCTTTAAGGCCCGTAGCGACACCTAGTCGGTCTTTGTTTGCTGCTACGACGCCCGAACTTGGTACCTCCGACGTACCATCCCCTGTCCTGACAACCTCTGCCTCTGAGTCAATTCCAATAGACCACCGCAACACACCGCCACCAACCGGGCCGCCAGTCCTTTTAAAGGCGCGTTTACCCAACAAACAAGTACCCCCACGGCTGGATTTACGTATACCCACGACGCCTCCAACTCCCACTAGTGAAATGGATGGAAATATAATCGGTGAGACTGATCAAATGGACGCTGGAGTTTCCCCACGTTCAGTTGCGATGATCTTGCCTGAAAGAAAGAAACCCACGGTATATTATCAAAGTAATATTAACAGTGAGCGCACAATTTAACATATAATATAGCCCCTGTCACCTGGCCAGATGAAATTTGGCGATTTGTTGACAAACTTCCCTTTGAATACCCCAGCCGCGCCCCAGAAACATGAGCGCAGTATGAGCGAATCAGTACTTCCTGCATACAAGGCAGCGGACCTACCAGGATGGCCTCTTGGGTTCGACATCGACGGCACGATGGTAAACAGTAGGACACGTTCAGCATCAGTATCCGAGTCGAGCAAGGGTGGGATCACACCTGATCGACCTCCACGCCCACGTATCGGCCTCTTTGAGTCTCCTCGATCGAAACGTACTGCCATGTTTGTCCCCCCAAATCCTCCCCAGACCGACGTCATGGCCGAAGCAATCAAATACTCTCCGGATCAACAAGCTTTCCTCCAAAGCCGAACCAGATCCCGTAACAACTCAAACGCATCAAGCATAACCGCACCACCAGTCCGCATGCTACGAGACATCCGCGACAGCACCGCAAGTTCCTCCTCCCCAATCCCTCCTGCCGTCTTCCGCTCCCGCACAGGCTCCACAAGCTCAACCACAGCCCCGACTCCCGCACCTCTATCATCCCCACCTGAACGTAAACTCAGCGGCGCCTCATCCTCCAGCATCCCATTCGTCATCGCAATGGGCTCCCCCCACAACCCCGCCACCCAACCCCCGCTCAGACTCACCACCCCCACCTCCCGCACCGGCCTCGGCGGAACAATGGCCTCCTCTACCCCTACCACCACCCCGATCTCCCCAACAGACGCCTCCCGCCCCGACCCCCCGCCCCGCCCCATGTCCACAAAGCTCCCTGCCGCTGCGCCCGTCGCACCCAGCCGCAAGTTCAGCTTGTCGTGGAAGCAGGACGAGCAGGGTCTGCGCACGCCGTCGCATTCGAGGAATATTAGCGCTGGGAGTATTCGGACGGCAATAAGGCTGCCGAAGAAGGAGGGGCGGATTAGGAAGGATAGTATTAGTATGCCGCAGCAGAAGGGTGGGGAGGGTGAGATGATCGGTGCAAATGGGCATGGGATTACGGAGGCGATTTGATTGGGTGGGGAGAGGAGAAAGAATGGGGTTTTGAGTAGTGTGGTAGTTCAGTGGTTTATTCGTGTATATATTTAATCTATGTTGGTATGATATCATCGTGTGCATTGGTATCTTGAAGCAAATGTATAAATAGTGGAATTAGAGTTTACGAATTTAATACCAAAAACTTGATTGAGACCCTCCGAGTGGCTAGAGTACCACTCTTAGAGAAAGTAATGCTTCACTACCGGATTCACTAAGAGCAGAACTATTACCTTGTTGAGAAAATTGCAGGTGAGTCATCAACGTGACAAACGAAGTGAACGTGAGTTACTTAGGCGTTTGTCGTATAATACATGAATGTTCTAGCAGTTGAAATTTGCCTCCAATAATATCAAATGTCCTCGCCGCCATGGCAATAGCCACTCTTCGCCCAATACCCGAGTAAGAGTATAAAAAATGACCGCCAGAGCCTCCTAAAACTCCTCATAGCTATTGGAAAATCGTAAATATTGATGTGGGCACCGGCCATGAGCTCAAAACCTACCATGTATACAGACAAGTCATCGTGCAGAGTTCCAATTTCTTCAAGAGAGCCTTAACTGCCGAATGGCAAGAAGCATCAGAGAATACAGTTACACTCCCAGAGGATGTTTCCAGCCATTTCTGAGGCCCACATCTACTATTTATATACCACAAAACTGCTTCTAGTCATATGGCCATCCCGTAAAGAAGTTGATGAACAAACTTGCGTCAATCTTTTCCGGTTATATGTGTTTTCTAACAAGATCCAAGATGCTAAGGCCAAACATGACATAACCACCGTCATTCAAATGGTGTGTCGCGATAAATATCTTCCAGTACATTCACTAGGCGAGGAGTGTGTCGAGACCATATACGAAGGGACGGTGACAGGGTCTTTGGCTCGCAGGTTCCTAGTCCACTACTACTCGGAAAGATCACTCGAAGATTGGCTCAAAACTGGAAGATATCCTGCTGAGCTCATGTAAGATGTTTTGATAGATATATCGAAAAGATGTACATTGCCGCCTCCAAATCCGTTCGAAAGACGATACTCAGAGCAAATTGGGGATGGAGAGTGAGATCTTTGGTGCTATCTATGCCTTCGGCTATCAGAACGTGCTTGATAAGCAGAGCGCTACAACGACGGAGAGTAGGGAAGTTTACCCAGCTAAGAGGGCCTTTTTTGCTGTATCTCATAATGGCCGAAAGAGAAATGGAACCCCAAGTAGTTTTCACCAAAAGGTGGTTTCATCAAAAACTAGGGTTGCATATGCATAATTTCACTGTGTGACACTGCCCGTTGTTGTGCCTCTCGATGCTCCAAAAGTGAGTCTTTAAACCTTTGAAAGCACTCAGCGCTCATAGTGATGAATGCTTCATACTGATGCCCCTTATATTTCCCATCCTATATGAATTCCTCGCAACCCTTCAACCAACACGATCGTGACAGGTCCAACTACCCTTACGACAGCCACTACACTCACTTGACGAAACGGTATCTGCCATAAGGGATACCGCGTGCCTGGAGCTTTTGGCGCACTATCTTTTTTCACCCTTGTTATCCTCCCAAGGGTACCCCTCACAGGAATTCACCCGAGGAATCACACGGCCATCTGCATTTCCAAAGTAATTCCGAACCCTTGGGCGACTATCTAACAGCGTCTAGAGCTACTATGGCATCCGAAAACATGGCCCAGTCCCGAGCTTCCTCGAAAGGGCCAAACGTCCCTCTAAAATCCGCCCTGAAGAAGTCAGTAAGATTCCGATTACCTTTAGAGGCTGCAAAGACTGGTAATGCACCACCAGGTCCAGGCCTAGTTGGTAATACGCAAAATGCTAGCCCGTCTGCAAACCCATCCACTGCCACGCAAAATGCTAGTTCGCCTGAAAACACATCTATTGCCGAGGAAACCGTTACAAGCGAAGGCTTTTCTGCCTTTGGTCGTGTCCGTATTAGCAAACAATCACTTAATCTCGGAAACGACGTGATTACCATCGATGTTGGCCAGGAACACGAGGAGCGGACTTTTACCATTCACAAGAACCTCCTTTGCGCACGCTCACTCCGTGCTTCAAGGGCACTGAGCGAGGACCCCGGTAGGAAGAACTTGAATTGGATCGGTCTTGTCGATCCATGTGTAGTTGATTTATACATACAACTGCTCTATTTCAACAGCATACCCAATGTCGGAAACTCTGATTCCGCCACAACGACTCAGAATGGGTATACCCTTCTCTGCAAACTCTACTTATTTGCCGTCCGGGTGCAAGACGCTGTTTCTCGGAATGCCGTCATTGACGCCATTGTCGACAAATCCAGCTCCACCAAAGTGCTTCCGTCAAGCGAAAGCATCAAGCTCCTATGCGACTCCAGGGCAAACAACATCTGCAAATTGATGGTGGATTTGTTTACGCTAAAGGCAACGCCCCAGCATATGCAGAGACAGTCGTTTCCGGTTCCGTTCATGAACGAGCTCAACAAGAAGTTTGGGGCAGGATTGGCTCCACCAATTCCTTTGTCTAGATCAGATCAGGCGCAATTAAGAAGTAGGGATTACCACACGAAGTAGGCGAAGGGGTGGAAGAATAGCGTTGGCCACCAGCCTTGTACCAAGGCGAGTAGTTCCACCAAATATTAGCCCTCTATAATTATGCCTCAGACTGCAGCTGCTGCTCCGAGTGTATGGGTTCAGAAACTGGTAGAGTTTAGGCGATGATATCCAACTAGTTTCGTTCGTAGACAGGGTGCAGGGTGCCTTCAGCTCCCGGAGTCGGTCGTGTGGCGCTAAGCCGGTCCGGGCCAAGAGCGGGGCTCGGCATTAGTTTAGCGCTCTGTTCGCCACTTGACGCCCAGCTACCTATATATCACTCACAACTCACCCTCACCTGCCCTGACAATCCTTCTCCACCCAAACACCCCCAACCACCACCGCCAAACAGCAGCAGAGCGCTCTAGTCGATCATATGACCACAGACATCCAGAACCTCAAGTCCTTCGACCCCTTCGCGGAGGCCGATGACACTGGTGGAGAGACAAAAACCAGTCAGCAGAATTACATTCATATCCGTATCCAGCGTATGTATACCGCCTCCTGCCCGATATCGCTTGGATCTTGAGGCACGCCCTCCTCAGCCCCTCACCGCTCCTTCCATGACGGCGACTTTGTTTACCGCGCGAGGCTGACCTGACCCACCCAGAGCGCAATGGTCGCAAGACCCTGACAACGGTCCAAGGCCTTCCCAAAAAATTCGACCAGAAGAAGATTCTCAAAGTGATCAAGAAGAAGTTTGCCTGCAATGGCACCGTCGTCTCGGACTCGGAGATGGGAGAGGTGATTCAGCTTCAGGGAGACCAGCGCAAGGATGTGCAGGATTTCCTGACAGACAAGAAAGAGGGCCTGGGTCTTGATGGCAAGACCATCAAGGTCCACGGCTTTTAAGCGTGCTATGCGCATCGCTGCCGCATCGCCTTCATTGCGAGACTGCGAATCCCGGGTCCATCGCACTACCCCGCTCTATCGACACGGCCGATATTGGGGGCCAGAAACAAGTCACATGTCCATGTGACTGGTTCAGACGAGGCCGTGCATGCGGCGCGATATTGCGGATGCACGCGACAGACGGTTACGATATTTTCCTAATCGTTTAATTGGAGGAGTGGGGACGGACATGCTTGTCAGCACCTTAGACCGGGCACCGACAGTCTTTACCTTGTGTGGTGTCCATGGGGAGAGTATGAATTTGCTCGATCGGGTTTTTTATCTCCAGTTTACTCAATGCAAGATGGAATACCGCCATGACTTTTGCTTCCCCAAACATGTGACTTTTTGTTGCAATAACTTCCCGGGCTCTTTACTCGCCATTGTCAGATCAACACTCCTAAATGAAGTAGGTTGGTTGTCCTTACCGTATCGAATTGTCTTGGATCGTCACGAATCACTCCATATCTTCCTCCTCACCCTCAACAACATTATTCTTCGTCGGCGCCTTCACCTCCTGCTTGCGGTACAACGCTGCCAACTCACCGGCCTCTGTAGCTTCCTCAATACTCTTATCCTCCCTCACCCTCAAAAACCGCGGAAATCGCGTGCTCAGCCCCCGTTCCTCACTCACCAACCCAATCGCCGCCGTATATGTCGGACTCAGCGTCAAATCCGCAAACGCCACCTCCCACACCTCCTGCGGCTCAAACCACACATCCGGCGTGCCCGCACCCCCATTATACTCGACATAATGCGGCTTTGCACCTAGCACGTTTGCGCAGTCCGGATCGCCCTTGTCGTATTTGGCGCGATTGGCTTTGTAAAATGCGTCGGTGAAGCCGGACATACATTTTGTTACTGCTTCGAGCTGCCCTGTTTCTGCGTTGCGGATGGCGAGTAGGATCGGCGACCACCATGCTGCTTTGCGGCCGGAGCCGTGGAAGGCTGCGATGGGGATGAGGTCGAGTGTTTCGGAGGTGGTGCTGTAGTCTTTTTTCACTTTGAGCCAGGAGTCGAGGCGTTTGTCGGGCTCGTAGGTGGAGAGCAGGGCTTTGCGGCGTCCGGCGGGTTTTGGGTCGTCGGGGGCGGTGGTGTCGACGGGTGGTTTTGATTTTCCTTTGGATTTGGCAGTTTTCTTTTTCTTGGGTGTTGGGGGGAGGGAAGGGGTTTGGGTGGTGGGATCGGCGAGGTCGGGGTTTGGGAGGTTGTCGAGGATTTTAACCATTATGCCTTCGCATTTGGTGTCGAGTGCGGCTTGGAAGAAGGTTTGTACGGCTTCTACGTCTGCTGATGTGGCGTCTAGACATTTGACCCAGGTGAAGGTGTGTGGTATTTCGACAAAGAGGCTCTTGAGTAGACTTCTCCTTTCTCTGAAGGGCCGGTCAAGAAGCTCCTCGCCATTAAGATACATGAGGTCGAAGGAGAATAGGCAAACGTCTATTGTAATAGCGCCAATGGAAACATCTTTCCTTGCTCGATTAGCTAGCGTTTGGAACGTCTTCAGCTCGCCGCTCTCGCGATCAATAGCCACGACTTCTCCCTCGAGGATGAAGCTAGATACACCCTCTCCACGTATCTGCGGAACCAGTGCGACTAGGTCGGGGTACTTATCTGTCATCACCTCCAAATGGCGGGAGAATATTGTCACTTTCCCCTTCTCGTCGCAATGTACTTGCGCTCTTTGGCCATCGTACTTATACTCACAAGCAAAGTCGCGTCCCTGTAGTTTTGTGAACATCTCGCCCATGTCACGTGTTATACCCCCCAGCATAGGTCGCAAAGGTATATGCAAGGCCAAACCACAGCGCAGAAGTAGCTCGTCGCAAACACCAATCTCGAGCAATGCGGGAATGAGATCGTTGTAGTTTGGTCTGCGGGCGAAGCAAGCCTTGACGATTTCTTCGTTCTTACTGTAGATTTCTGCCAGTTCGTCTTTCTTCAGTTTTGCAAGATCTTTCGGGTCGCGAATATTGAAGTCTGCGCTTGGTGGTTTCGATAACATGAGTGCGCGAGATAACGCTATGAGCATAGTTGTCTTGACGGCACCGATCCTGAGATGTTGCACTAGTGTTCTGACAATGTAGCGACTCTCTTCCGCACCTCGTGCATCCTGTACTAGTCTTTCGACAATGCGCTGTTTGTTCTCCACACTGCCATGGCCTTTGCTGTTTGCGATCTTGACTAGGGAATCGAACACGCCCTTGATTGTTAGAGGCTTCGGTTTGCGTAGAGTAAACGACTGTTTTTTCTTTGCCTCAAATGCGACATCCCCTGCATCTCCATATTTGTTGTTCAGCACCTTCAAGCCTGCATTATCCAAACCACAGACCTTTTTGAGAGCCTTTGAGATTGCTGACCCTCCCAGGCCTAGCTCAAGGTCAATATATGGCGGCGATATGGAATTTGTCGCAAGCCAAACTGCAGACAATAGGCTGCTTGGGTCCCCCTCTATGATTGTCCGTAGTAAGTTGACTAGTGTGTCCACGATCTTTATGCGACTTGTCGTGTTGTTGACAAGTATGAAACACCTTGTGAGGAGGGCATACGTTGCATGTCCACCATCCGTAACCCAGTGCTTCTGGAGATCTGGGATGTACTTGGAAGGGTCGAATTCAAGAGGACTCTGATCGAACGGTATATTTGCGGTGATAGCATCTTCTTCCGATGCGGTAGACTGAAGGGACAAGGTATTTTTTTGCTTCGGTAGTATTGCTGTCGTGGTATCGGCAGCCTCTGTATGTATAATGCTGCCGCTGGGTGCGCCATGACCAGTAGGCTTCCCAGGGTGCTCGTAAAGCTCATTGGAGCTTGCGCGTTCAGCGTGATGCTCTTGCAGCCGGTCCTCCTTATTCCACTCCTCTTGCAATCTTCTAGCATATTCTTCATCTGTCATTGTACTTGCATCTTGCACTGGATGTGATTCATCTTCGTTGTTGGCCCTTGGCGCATCCTTAGCCGTCGCTTTGGCAGCTTGTTTGGCAAAGAAGTAGTCTAGCTTGAGTACTGGCTGGCTATTTCCATCATTCTTTTTCCGACGTTTCGATGGGCTACTCATACTTAGAGGATAATATCAGTGCCTTTCTAATGTGCGGCGATCGGCGCATGGCGTTCACGTCGTGACGTCAACGTGGACGCTATGAACGCGGATCACCTCATCACGTGCTCCCGCGTCAAAAGTTCACCCTCGGTACTCGACCTTCGCCTCACTGCATGTATCAACACTCTTGATACGTCTCCGGATGGCACCTGGTTTTTAGATGGACTACTAGACAGAGAAGCCCTCGAAACGCGGATTAGGTTCTTCAACCTAGAAAGGTAATTTACATGTCTCATAAGCATAGTTCACCATCCGAATAGCCTGAAAAGGTTCTGTATTCAATTTGGTATCCTTTCCTATCCTCTAAGATTGCCTAATCCGGGTACGGTGTTGTTTACGTGTCATCGTTTCGTTAGAAGCAGAGCGATGCCCGAAAGAACCCCTGTTCGCCTTACAGCATAGGCTCACCGTACTCTAGGTCAACAGTTTCCTTAGTCTGTGCCGCCGTGCGGTCATCTTGCGTACGTACTCGCTTGTGTCCAGCCCTTGGACCCCTAGGAGCACTGAGGGGAACGTAACAATCGGCATCACGTCCGGACGGCCTGCCACCAAAATAGGCGTCCGTGTCATCATCGGGACCACTGGCTCTGCCATCTGCCTTGCCATTTGCTAATTCCCACCTGCCCGTCGTTGCGTCTGTATACCCCTGCTGCCCTGAGATCACGGAACCCGTACCGTACTTTTCTAGTACCCAATGTTAGTGTGGCGCGAGTGGTGCAGAAGAGAGGTGCATACCAAAGAGTCGCATCGTATCTTTCTGGAGGCAATCTACAATGTTGCGAACAGCCTTGACCGGGCAGTCGCTGATGCTTGTGCGCAGAAATCTGCTAACCATGTCCTTGTTGCACACGAGTACGGCTACGAAGATTCTGTTCTCCTCACTGGCACTGATTACAACGTCTAGATTAAGTTAATAGGGCTTTCAGGTAGTGCAAGTAGAATGTATACCATAAAACTTTTGGCGCTCGCTACCGTATAGGAGGCGACAATTTCCAAGCGCCATTATCTTCAACTTTTCGACTGTGCCGACCTACGAGAATCAGATGACGTTTCGATAGGAATGTATTAATGACAAACCTTGGTTTGATCTTCAAGCCATGAAGCTGACGTGGAGAAGGCGTGGGTGAAATCGGGGTCGGCAAGCACGACCTCGCTCAGGCGCTTTTGAATATCCATGACTTGATGCGGCATCGAGATCAGAGCGTAACAGAGGGACACAAGCGGCTCGACAGTGGTTTTGCGGAGTCGTCAAGTGCGAGCACTATGAAGGAGTTTACCAAGATGATAGGATGTGCTCGGAGGTTGGCTTTATATTTCTCAGCATTGGATACAACAGACCCGAAGACGCACGAGAAGGTGAGAGAATATCGCTATGCTTTTGGGTAAGAGGGGCTAATAATGGATAGCGGGTTTAAATAGTTTGAAATTACCTGGCCTTTAGTCCATGATGTTATGCATCTTGGTGCAAAGCAGGCTGTATAGTTTGATATCACTAATAGAGAGGGGGTATCTACTTTTATATTGTTTTAAGATTACCCAGAAACAATTCGTTGCTGGGGATAGATGTCAACGCCAGGCTTCCATCCAGCGACAAGTTCTTCGACTGTCAGATTATCACCAAGGGCATTCCCAAACTTTCTCAACTCAGGTTTGAACACTAACTTCACAAGCCGAATATTGCCCTGCGAAACCCCCAGTACATCCGTGATCCCGTTCGCTAGTGTCACAATCAACCTGTAGCGCTGCGAACAGCACTCCATCCAAAGCTCAGCGGCGCGGCGAACGATCGTGTGCAACAGTTTACGCTCCCTTTCCTTGAGCGTTGCCACTTTCTCAATGTTTTGAGCGACTGCGCTCACGATGAGAGCAACTATCTTCTCGTACATCATCTTGAGTTGTCCGAGTCGGTCGTCCGTTCCCACTTTGACAGCTGGGTCTATCGCAGCTCGCAGCTGTTTTGCGCTATCGTACCGACAAGACTTCTCGATATCGGCGGATATATTCGGCCATTGCGTTGGAGACGTAGCTAGGCATGTTGTCAGCTCGGTGAACCTGCGGAATCATGTTCATAACCTTACTGAATGCATAAATCTCGATCCAGTGCTTGTCCAAGGCTTTCCATTCTTCCTCGTTTGCAAACAGTCGGAACGGAGAGCGGAAGATGTGCTCGCGAAGACTTATCCAGATGGAATTTTGAACAATCTTACCCTTCAACTTGCGCGTGTTCTGCGGGTTCAACTGATGCAACTGTTGTTTCCACCATTGTGTCACCTTGGCCGAATCCCAATCCACTCTTGCAAAGTCCTCCACGTCTTGCGCAAGTCGGTTGAAGCGCATTATGAGATCATGGTCTGTTAGTCCTTTGGCTTGTCCTTTCGCAGCATATGCTAGTTTAAACTCCTCTAGCGCGCATCGAAGTTCAAATTGTTCGTCTTTTTGTTTCTGCATGAAGTGTTCTGCTTGTTTACGGAGCTCCTTCTCCAGTCGACGTTGTTCGATCTCCCGTCTCTCATCTTGCGATTTTTGCAATTCGTGAATGTATTTGTCCTGATTGCGGAGATGTGCTTCAAATTGCTTCAAGTTTTCGGCTTGCTCTTGAAACTTAGCCTGGCCTTTCAGGTCGTGTTCCTGAAATTGAGCCTTCGCTGCCTCTAGGTCATTTAAGCATTTCATATGTTTCTCTTGTTCATCTTGTAATCTCTTATGGAGTTTTTCTAGAGATCGCTCGTGAAGCTCCCGCTCTTGGGTGATGTTCGTTGCTAACCCATTTTCGTGGTCCTGGTTTTGTTGTTTCAATTGCGCTGCTGTTTTCTTTTCCATCTCATCGATTTCTTGTTCATGCCTTTGCTTCATTGCTAACAGCTCCCTCTCAAACTGCGTCATCATTTCCTCATGTGTGTCCTTGAGATCCTGGTTTTGAGATTGGAGCGATGAGATTTGGCGGTTGAGAGATTCATGGTTACTCTCAAGCGCTACTTGACTGCTCTTGAGCTCATGATTCCGAAACTTGAGCGATGAAATTTGAGACATCAGTATCTCAATATCCTTCTTAAGTTGTATAGATGCGTTGCCTTCGTCGGAAGCAAGGCCCTGCTTCTCTTTCTTCAGCAAAGTAATCTCTTCCTGGGCTTTCGCTAAGGTTTCATTACTTTTGACCTTCTGGTCCTTGAGTTCTAGCTCAAACTCTTTCGTTATGGCTATTGATTCCTTCAGTTCCTTTTCATGCTTCACTTTCACAGATCTGAGTGTCATTTCCATATCCGCCAAGGCCTTTTTACAAGCACGCAGTTCGATCCCAGCATCTTCATCCGTTGATTTTGTCTTAGATAGACGTAGCCCTCGATATTGTTCGAGTATACGCAGGACAGCATCTTCTGCATTCTCTCCTCGTGGCCCGCGGAGATCAGGAAAATCGTAGGCAGCTTCTAGAATCAGGTTGCGAACGCGTAACAACTCGATCTGGCCAGCCTCACTGGAGACCGACTGCTGAGGGAATTCCATTAGTGTCTCGACGTGAGTGTAAGCATAGCATTGGATCACTTACCTCACTGGTAGATCCAGTGTATGAACTGCGATATGTTTCAAAGGGATTGTGGGCAGCAGGGGATGCAGTGGGCCAAAGGGCAACTGGTTGGGTTTGGCCCTCACTTGGCGATACTACTTCGAGACCTGGAAATATTTGCTGATTTTGTTTGGGCTGATGAGACTCTGAGACTCTTTTTATTCCCTTTTTGGTGGTTTTAGCTTTTGACCACCCAAGTCCTGGTGGTTTTGCTGGCTTCACTGGTGCAAACGGGTTTGGAACATTGTCTTCCAGCCCATTTAAGTACTCGGGGTATGTCGGAATCTTTGACATAACGAGAAAATGTCGCTGTTCGCGATAAATCTGGCTAGGTATGTGACAGAAGATTAGTTTCACTACGAGCGCATATATGAGACTCCTCTCTTCCTCGCCAGATAGGCGTCGATTGAATGCCGTGGCTGAGCGATTTGCACAGGCATCAATCAAGTAAACTCTTACGGATGATTTGTAGGCTATCAGGCTACTAAGAGTGGTGACGGTGTGTAAGAGCTAGAGGGTGATTGATGCTTAATTATTTCTGATGCGTTGTTGGATGTCAACCTGAAAACCAAGGTATGTGAAGATGAAATGAGCCTGATTCAGCCTCGAGCAGACAGGGAGCCTTCAGGGTGGCTTAGAGTTCTAATTTCCACGCAGGCGATTGGTGAAGAACAATTGAGGAAAGCCATGCATTAGCTTCTGCACAGGACGCTCGGCTTATCGTGGGAGCATGCGAGTGGATAGTCTCCCTACGCCCACCTTCATCCACATGCATGCAGCCCCCATCTGATTCGGCCAATGAAGTCGCACTACGTTGACGGCTTAGTGTCTGCATATTGGCCTGTTTGTGCATTTTAAGCCTAGTACGGTATTTGAATTATGTATGGTCAGGGCTTCTAGGGTACTTCGGTGGGTATTATACGAAATCTAAGTATACTAAATCCCGCTACAAACATCGCAAAGGAGATGTTCAACACACGTTCGGAACGTCCCGACGCGTTCTTAAGGTGCAATAAGGAAATAACGGATACTATCGACGACCACCTTATTCACGTACGTGCAACATTGGTCTGCTATTGATTGCGGGTGGATTCTGTACAACGGGCTCACGTTTGTGCCCCTTTTTTCTCCAAAGAACGACTGCTGCAATTATGACAGCAAGTAGACCGACACCTCCCACCGCGACCCCAGCAATTGCACCCTTTGAAAGACTGGCCTTCGAGGGAGACGCATTTGGGGTTGATGTTGATGAGCCAGAGGGAGATGCGGTAATACCGGATACTGAAGTAGCCATCGTTGAGGAGCGTGACGAGGTAGGTGATGCCGTTACTTGGCTAAGAGTCCCTGAAAGTACATTAAATTATTAACAAATGATTCACAAATGTTCTAAATACGAATGATACATACATCTTTGTCCCGGTCCATCCTTAGCTGCAAGTGTTGGTTGTAAGGTGTCTTTGATGACGTCGAGATACAAGTCCGGCCCAGTGTACTGATTGTTGATTCTGAAACTTCCATCATCCTGTTTGTTCAAGCGCCAGCGCTGACCTGTGTTATCTTGTACAAAGTACATGTGGAGATAGTTGAACACATCTAATGCGACAGAGTCGCCCTTTTGTTGGGTGTGAAGCCGATAGTACCCTGACTCCGATGTTTCTCGGAAGTACCATAATTGGCTTCCGTCGGGTTTTGAAGGTCCAATTACAATACTATCGTTTGCGAATGTAGATGCGAGACCATTTGTGGAGCCGATGAGTGAGTTTGTGAGCATATATCTTGTGTCGGGTTTGGTATCCACCATGCTGAAATATATTTCTGTTTGAGAAAGGGTGAATTAGTGTCGCACACAATACTTGATCAGATGAGAGCACTTGCCTTTTTAACCAAGTATAGAAAGCACAATAGATAATTATCGAGGGTATTCGGGACAGCGATGCCAGAAGTTCCGATCAACAGGAACAGGAAGGAATGAGGAGAAGTTACTGAAAAAAATAATCGGGAACTAGGTCGTCTTGAGCCCTAGATATTGTCAGCCTCACACAAAGTCACAGCCTTTACACAGCCTGATTCAAAACGGTGACTGTAATGAGCAGTGGGCTGTATTTCGGACGGGGAGACTTGGTTTTAGTCGCTATTGGGAGGCGTACGCTAGGCGAAAGCCTCGTATGAGCCCTGCAAGCTACCATCAGCTGGCCTTGTCCGTGAGTGTGTGATGCATGCAGCCGCCCAAGGCAGTTTTGGGGGCTGAATGCCGATCACATTTACCTCGTATTTGAAATTGAAGGACTTCGGCATTTGCATAACTTTATTCGTCTTCAGAGACGTAATCACTAACCAGGCCTGTAGCAATTACGCAAGTGTTCATGTGGGCCTGTTCTGCATAGTATTGGATCTTTTCTAATACATGCTCTACCTCTAATATTCAACATTAGCCCTGGATAATGTCATTCCCTTCCATTCAAGAGAGGCTGCGAGAACATCCCAGTCGAGAACCATGACTAATTTCAGAGTAGTTCGGCACATTGTTGCTGTCAGGCCCCACCCCCGGTCTATCTCACAGTCTCGCACAATCCGGGTCAGGTTGATATCCAGTCTGCAGGCAGGCTCAAGGTCTGAAGGTCGTAAGTTGCTGGCTATCGCTCCTTATGACAGCAGTACTTACCATCTTGTGCATTCTTGAAACGCATAGGCCGCTCTTCCTCTTCACTCATTGAATGGCGATATATTGGGAATGAGATACTTCCTTTTCTGGATCTGGGGAACTCGATATCGAACTCTCGTTCCACTTTCCGTGGTTGGCCTCCTATCACAATATCTCCTTCATTAAGCAGCCAGATTAGTTGTGATTGAGCGAACCTGCTTTGTTTTGTTTCCATCAAATCTTCCTTTGTATGCGTGTGCTCTGAAAAGAGTTCATCAAGACAGATAGCGTAGCTATGCCGGCAAAATGTACTCTTTTTCATATTATTGATATTAGTCTTTTCGATCCCACATACGACGGCACCGCGCACGATAGATGTCCAAGACTCTTGTGGTGTGCGAAATTTAATGTTCCAGAGTTTCAGTGTGAATTCAATCTGTTGTTGGAGGTAGTCAGAGGCACCAAAACCGCCAACTAAGAAGACATTCTGTCTATTGTGTTAGCTTATGATATCCACAGGCTTGGTATAGCTTGCCTTTGGTAGAGCCCCTCGCCCCTCAATCATATCCATATGATACTTGATCATCGATACAACTACTCCAATACAGACATCAAAGAAATACTCCATGAGCTCTCTACACGTTGTTAGAACTGCTTTACAAAGTCACCATTTATTCTTCTGCAATTACCTTGGAATCATCATCTCTCCTTGATTAACCACGTCCTTGATTGTTAGATTATCCAGAGGTGGAGGTAGATCAAGATAGAAGTCTCCAGAATCTCTGGTAAACCCTTCCTTGCGTTCATCAAATATTTTCATCAAGTATCTCATGGCGGGGCTTTCTGACGCATAGAATGCCTCTTTGTCAATGTCGAGGTTTGGATCCAGCTGACGATAACATTCCTCCCCAAGCTTATCTCGTAACCACTTTAGAAATGTGCGATTGATGAAGATAGAGCCACATTTGCCACCTGAGGGTTTTTAGAAAATGAATTGAAGATATGTGGCACTCTAGCTTACCCGTAGGCTTACCAACTTGCTCCAGTTGAAGGATTGGACGAAGCTTCTTCACTAAGTATGAGACAACGTCCTTCAATTATAGTTAGTACCCTTTCTTTGAAAGATGCATTCGGCAAACCGAGGAAATGCTACACGTACCACTGTGCCACCACCAGCATCACACAGTATGAAATACTGGTTCTCCTACAAACTTCGTGAGTTTTAGTTAGGCATTAGCTTGATTTGACCTACTTTGAGGAATTCTTGGCCCCTTTCGTCTCGGTAAAATCGGGCTACATAATGAGCTGCAGCCTCTGACTCCGTAACGAACATGACTTCTTGTAGCCTTGGAAAGTTTTTTCGATTGAACCCGGCTTTTGTGAGTGCCCGATAGGTCGAATTCATCGCCATGTATGACCAGTCCTAGACAAATCAGCAAGAGTCTATGGATCTTACTAATATCTCAACCTACTGTTGGTACTGTCACTACGAGGTCTGTAGCAGTATGTCTCCTAAATGCATCTGTGAACTCTTCGACCACTTCGTCTAACCGTAGGAATACTTTAGACAAGTAGTCTGTCACTATTTCTTCTGGAGCTTTGTGTGAATAGGCTGGACGATCGTAATCACCATTTGATGCCATCATATCCGCAAAGCTTAGGTTCTTCATTCCATCAAGTACCTGAAGTGTCATGTCAAGTTCACCTAAGACATCCTGCATGCCAAGTTCGAGCTTAGTATGTACCATTGCAACGGCATTGGGGCTCAAGCTGCTGCCCCATTGCTGTTCCATCGCTTCGGTTGGAGGAGTATACGATATCACACTAGGAACTTTGCCCTGATTCAGCATCTGCGATCCCCAATCTACCATCACAGTTATTTCGTCTAGTCGACAATTTGTTCCCGATGGCGTTGCATACGCAATACCTGCATCACTGGTTAGCACAGAATGTTGTTGGTGGAGGATTATTTTACTTATTTACCAGTATATGTTGTTCCATAGTCTAATCCAACTACAAAGCGAGTTTCCTGAACGTCTCTTGTGCTTGGTCCATTACTAATGGGCGATGCAAGCTGGGAAACGGAGCCCGACGACCGACTTGTCATCATGGACGGAGGTGGGGGAAGACGAGTGCGATTCATGGTTGGATTAAAATTCTAATGTAAGTTGAATGTTGCGACCTGCGGTCATTAAGGCACGAGAACTGTTTTGCAGCGAGGCTGATCCTGAGATGTGGGTCTCCTTTCCCACCATCAGCCGCGGGACCGAAGGCACGACAAGACAATGTCCGGTGAGTCTACCCATTCATTTGAATGCATATCCCTCAGCTTCAAAAGCACGCACAGATAAGACCCAGCCGTTCAGTAGGCGCAGTTTTTAGACCCGCATGTTGTGGCTCCTAAGTATACCAAAATAGGAGGCCATAGACGAGTTGGCTAAAGGAAATTCAGTGGTTGCAAGGATGTTACAGCCAATCATGCTCCATCAGATTCTCGAACGCTTTTTGCGACGCAAGGCTGAGTTTACAGCCGTGTGAGTGTCCTTGCGTGGCGCCAGATGCAAGGTGACATGGCTGCACTAGCTAGGCGGCCTGAGCTTAGCGACAGGTGTGTACTTTGATCAGCCGCAGCACACCCTCCAGCATGTGCACTAGTGTGTTCGCATTACTGCCTAATTACTCCACATTACGGCTGGCGACATTCTTGGAATGAAAATCCACGCCTGGTGAGCAATAGTTCACCTACTGGGAAGACAAAACACCATTCCACACTATAATACACGACTACCAGTCCGATCCCGCCCAGTGGAAGTGTGGCGAACAATAGCCTATTCAGCGAACGAAAGAAACGACTATAAGATTATGTGTAAGTTCTCACAGAAGAATGTATGACAGGGGACTTGACGAATCGAAGCTTCAACAAATAGCGAACCTCCCTCCGCCGGGTATACTCGTCCATTCAAGAGTCTGACGGATTACAACGACCCCAATTCACACACGACACAGCAGTCGTGCACCAGAGGCGGGTCTACAGAGAGCTATGAAAAACCAGAGAACAAATCAAGTGCGAGTCGGTGGGTTAGATCTGGGTACAAAGCCGTCGTAAAACGAAAACCCAAGTCTACACAAAGTGGAAAGGAGATCTCGGACGATATACCGAAACCATACACGTCCCCCCAGCCTCCCCCGCCTCCCCACGTTCCCATTTACGAGAAAGAGCGCAGCACCAATGACGATGGTGCTTATAACGGACCTGAATATGTTTACACTGAGAAAGGACTGAAGAAGAAACCTAACGATTCTTCTACCACAACAGATCGTAATGTTAGTCGTAGTTCTACGAAGGTCAATATAGACAGCCCGTGGCTCAATACTGATGATGAAGACGAAAAACCCCGAACTGAGTCATCAATGACAGAAATTCCTTCGGGACTTCCGCTGAGTATGTTCTCTAGCTCGCGTACGGACGATAGAGATTTGAGGCCAAAAGAACACGACAACGATGCTCGGTTGAGACAACTAATGCATATCGAGACATACCTCTTTGGAACCATGAAAAGGCACCCCAAATTGGCCGGCCCAGAGCATGAGTCTGCTGAAGATTCAATAATACGGATTCTTGACCACTATGAGCGCCTCTCTGCGATATCGACTAATGATACACATAATTCGTCGGGCCAGATCAGTGTTATGAGGACTGAATATCTCAAAGCTCAGAATGAATTACGATCAGCCAATACCAAACTTCAAGATAGCAACAGTGCACTTCAAGACAAGATTTTGCGGATGGACGGTGAAAAAAAGGAAATCGAAAGTTGGTACCAAAAGGAATCCGAGCAACTAAACGGTCAAATATCCAGTCTGAAGTTCCAAAAAAACGAAATTTTGTCCTCACACAGAGCAAAATTACAGAAGGATCAAAGTGCACAGCAGCACCAGATTGACGACATGAAGAAGTGGTATGAGGATAAGTTGAGGAAGCAAAAGTCTGAGGCAGACACAGATGTAGACAAAATTCGTAGGGAATACGATCTGGCGATGAGGGAAATAGATAAATTGAGGAGAGACACAGTCATATGGAGTAATAGCTACGATGCCTTGAAGCAAGAAAAGTGGGACTTAGAGCTTCGGCTTAGCAGCGCGAAGGCAGACCAGGAAAGCAAAATCATAGAAGTGGATGAAAAGTGGGAAAGGAAGATGCAGAAATTACAGAAACTACACGACGACAAGGTAAAGAGCCTGGAAGCAGATGCGAAACATCTTAGTACGCTTCTCCAGAGTGAGCGATCTCATAGGCAAGAAGAACTTCAGTCTCAAAAGAAGGAGCTTATGCAATATCATGAGAACGAGAAGAAAGAGCTCCGCACTGTCATTGAAGACTTCAAGAGCACAGCTTCCAAACGGGAGCACTTCAAGGGTCTAACTGATAGTGAAGCTTCAGCGCAATATAAACGACTAGCGAATAGTATCGACGACCTTTCCCGAATAGAATGGGATTTCTCGAAAGAACATCAGTGGCCATTCAACGAATCAGAGATCCGAGACCTGAGTAGAAATGCCAGGAAGCTGAAACAGCAGATCATCCAGAATACCTTGTGGTTGCTCCTATTTGAACACGTTTTTCAATCCCCATTTCAGATTCTGGGTCCAGATGGAGACGCAGATGATGCACTTTGGAATCATATCTACTCCTCGGGTAATCAGCACTACGTAATTTTGCTTTTATAGACTAATATGTATTCAGGAGCTTCCACAAATGACTGGCCCGATATTTCGATTGACAGAGAAAGAGCACGATTTGAGAAGGCTAAATTCGCCTTGGATGCGATAGGTTCGGTAGGTGCCAACGAAATCAAAAGGGGTTTCGAGGAATCCACAACAGCTGCAATAGATGCAATCTGTCATGCGCTTGAGAAGGTTGCAAAAATTCAGGCAAAAGATGGTAGAAGTCTGGAGAGCATTGTGCGCCTCGCAGGTAAGGTCTGGCTGGAATCTTGCTCGCAAAGATATCGCTTGATAGTGGTACTGCCAGACGGTAGCGCCAACCTCCTGTCCTACAAAGGCATAAATGGTGGCCCCTTCAAGCTTGTAATTCGACCTGATCTCAAAAGGTACGGCGATAGTCAAGGGAAGGGCCTACTGCGGGGGGAGCCGCTCTCTGGCTGGCAAGGCCAAGTGGAACCCTATCCAAAGTAATTGGGATCGGCCACCCGGAGTATATTCTTAGATCGCGCACCTGTCCTTAGATGGAAACAATAGACGAAAGTTTGGTGCCAAAGTTTAGTTCCCCGCTGAGGACGTGTCCGGGCATGGACCATTGTGCATACACACTGCAGCCCGGCCTCGTAATCAGACGCAAACTAACGCCCTCGCTCCCATTGGACGCCACCGGAAAAGCAAATTCCAGGCAAAAAGGCAAACTCACAGGGTTGGCACTAGGTGCAGCTGTGTAGACTAGCGCTCAGCCAGGCTGACTGCAGTTTGGTCATGGAATCTCATAGGGAGGGTGGGCGCATTGCTGCCACCTTCCAGGTGAGCCTGCCCACTCAGCCTTCCCAAGTTCTGTTTCGACACCAACTGTCACCAGCGTCCCCAGACCAAGAACCCTAAACCTTGTCCCGATTTTCAGAGTTCAATTCCTTTGAGGTAGTCGGGCGCATTTTGCTGCTGGTTTACATTCCATGCTGACACTTTGTTATAGGAATTGCTATACGCACTTTCATCATGGGTTTGAGAAAGATGAAAAGCAAATTCTTCGGATCTAGTTCTTCCTCATCTCAGGCCTCCACCAATATTTCGGCTTCCTACCGTGGTAATGGTCTTCCACCGATGCCGCCAATGCCAACAATGCCAGCAGCCATTGGTGCTATCCGCATTCCCCCCCCAGTGCAGCGACCTGTTCAGAAAGTCCAGAAACAGCCTATACAGGCGACGTACGTGACGAACGAGAATATTCGAGAGCTGCGAGAGCTGATACGCTATCGCTATGCCCTTGATTGCAAAATCTGGGACGTTGGAAGGAAGGTCAAGTGGTACCAACGAGATACTGTAGAGGCGGATATGAGGCGATCAGATGCTGCCCTTGCGGCTATTCATAGTCACCTTGAAGGCTGGGACAGACCAGAGTATTTTGCATCCACGGAGCAGTACAAAAGGTTCAGAGAAATCAAGGCTAGGATCATGGACTCCCAGACAAGGAATTGGGATGCAAATCCGCCATGGGCAAAGGAAGAGGCTGAAATTCGAAACAGCGTCCATGAAAAAGATGGAAGGCCCATTCATTACGTTCAACAAGTTAACGTGGCCCGAGGATATCCGAGATATTGACCGACAGCGGATGCTGCTAATAGGCGAAGGTGCCTGTTGAGCACTGCTGCGACAGTCGACTGGATTAGAGAGACTCGTGTGCGAGCCATCACATCAGGCAAGCATTTCGACTAGGAATTCACCACTTTCATCCTCTCTCGAGTGTAGCGGCATAATGCGCGTTACCATGGGATCGATAGCAAGCACAACTTGGATATCGTGACACCGGCTAAGTTTCGATCTAGCGGCGATAGATGAGATCAACGAAGGACACGTAGGATGACATTGGGGGAATCCAATAAATTTGGTTTTGAGGTCTGCGCATAATACATGATACCTGTTTTTCCAAGACAAATATCTGCTCCCACAAAGTGACATTGCAAGCCAAACTGTCTGTGACCTTGACCTGCGGCGTCTTGCCCTTTGGTTTTTTTTTCATCAACAATCCTTGCCGAAGAGTTCAAGACATCTTGTCTGACACATTTCTTCCTCAGAGTTCTAAGCGGATTATTTCAATCGCCAACTTTGATCACGTGGAAGTTTGATTCACTCAAGCTATATCGACCCACAACAGGATCTGGTACCTAACCGTATGTCGCCTGCACGCCTGTAAATACGATATGCATCGGTTATCAACATCAACGTCCCATTCGTTCTCTCTTGAGAGCTTAGCTCATAGAGATGTTGCTTTCCTCGGGGCGTGTTCTATACCTAGTCTATGAGAACATGATCACACACACTAGTTTAAATCATATCTCATCTTAACTTAAGAAGTGTATCATAACCCTTATTCCATATCCGTCACTTTCGGAGGAGGCCTTAGATAAGAATTTCCCCAATAAACTTTGGCACATCAGCACAAATGTGTGATACATGATGGATGTTCGATACGCAAACTTACCTTTGGATATCCTGAAGCTATTGGTGACGATATCTGCATTACTAACTTGCAAGCAAGATTTGTCTATTCCGGTTGAACAAGAGTGTTATAGCGGTGACGATTAACACCATATAAGATCCATTCTCCGCGCCACCCAACCATGTATTGAACAAAGAAAAGCGATTGAGACACTTCTCCTGCTTCAAAAGTCTACCCACACAAGAAATAAGAAACACTCCCTTCAGTACAGCGGTTAGATGGTCGGTTTTATAGATGCAAATACAGCGTTAGATACGGATACACTTTACTTCTCCTCCTTCAACTTGATCATCATCTTCCTCCACGGTATACCTTTCGTCATTTCAATCTAGCGGTATAGGTAGATCTCTCCATAAGCTTAGTGTGATGGAATAAGATCCTAACTTCAGACAGCAAACACCACAAGCTAGCTATCTAGTCTGAAGGTGAAAGTGAGATGGATGGTCGAGTGAAGTGCAAAGTTGGAGCCGTTGACAAGCCAGAACCACAAAGAAGGTAGTATTTCCAGTCCATCATCAGTCATAGGGATCGTATTTCTTCTACTCGAGATACAATCATGGGTTAGCCTACCCACATATTCGTGTTCAAGAACACACTCCAGTCACTCTCTACACGCCACCAACATCACCTCTCCGCCCACTGTCCTTATCCCAAACACATGCTTCCTTCCTCTTCCCTTACGCCCACATCACTCCGCATCACATCACATTACATCAACCCACCCAAACACAAGACACACATCAGCCTTATTCAATTCAACCCTACTCCCCTACTCCCGCCTTCCGCGCTCCCCAAATCTAGGCACCAACCTACCCATCCAATCTTAATTAAGTCATACCCATACCCGCTAATAAAATGCACCAGTCCCAACCCAAAAACTAACACCCCCATTTTGTGTAAACTACAAGAATCTTGAAAAGAAGAAAAAAACGATAATTGAACGGCGAGAATAAAAGGTACATGTACACATGTGTGGCAAGAAAAGAACGGCACTGCGTGAAAACTCAGTCGATGTCGATGGGTTCTTTGCGGGAGCCGGGGCGGGGCATTTGTCTGGGTTGAGGCTGTTGTTGCGGGCGGGCGTTTTGCATTTGGGGACGGGCGTTTTGCTGCATGGATTGTTGCTGTGCCCTGTTTTGGTTTTGTGCCTGTTGTTGCTGCTGGGCATGCTGGGCATGCTGGGCTTCTTGTTGGCGAAGTTGTTGCATGCGGTGGTTGATTTGTTGTTGGGTGCTGCTGAATTGGGGGTGTCCGCTGGTTTGTTGTTGGGCCTGGGTTGGTGCTGGGGGTTTTTGCACTGGGGTTTCGAGAGGGGGTGGTGCCTTGTACCCGCCTTCCATCATGCAGCTGAGGACAGTATCGTTGAGCCGTTGGAGTGCTTCACCTACGCCGTCGATGTTGGCAATTAGGCCGTTGCGTGTGCCGAAAAACCGTTGACCCTTGCCGGCAAACAGCTCTTGGAGCTTCGCTTGGAGATTCTCTAGTCTTCTATGATTCGGTCTCCGTTCAGGGCTGGGCCGCAAGTCAGGGGAATGCGAGTGCTTCTTCATGCTGTCCTCGATGAACCAATGGACTTTGTCATCTTTTGGTTGTGCACGAATGTCAAAGGTACACACAGGATTTTCATAGGTGAGTCGGTATTTGAACATGGAATGGACATGGATAGCTGGGTTCCGGTAGTTGGCATTTCCAGGGTGAATTTCGAGGGTATTAAGCGCAGTGACAATTGGCCGCGTCAGGACGAGAGCGGTACAGAACCGGTCAAGGCCGTTATTATCACCGGTGAACATTGATGGAATAGCGGGAACGCGCTCGTTTGCGATCTTTGTGAGTAGCCTGTGAACTCTGAAGTGTGGGTTGTGAGGGGACATTTCGATTGTGATTTCGTTTTCAATGCTGAAATTGACGGCTGCGGTGTGTGGCGAGGGACCGTATTGGAACTGTACACGTTGGAGCGAGGACGAACCAAGAAGCATTTGTCGCTTTTGCAGTGTGGACGCGAAGGAGCGGAGACGGTTGACGTCATGTAAACGCGCTCGAAGCTCGCCAAGAATATCTTCGCCAAATGGCGTTGATAATAATATCCTGAAGCTCCCATCTTCTGCAAATTTGAACCCACTCTGTGGCGAGGCAGCCATAAGCCTTTGCATGTCCGCAGCTGCAGCCTTGACCATTCGGCCAGCTGCAATGTGCCATACATTGCCGCCTTCGGGACTCAGCCCCTGACATATTACCGCAATGTTTGGTTCAAGCCACGGTTCTTCGCCTGGCTGTGTTGCCAAAAGATCGGCGGTGTTCAAATAGAGTGCCCAACTTCGAGCAACGCGGCGGACCCCAGTAGTTGTCTTGGCTTGTCCAAACTCGTACCGCAGACTAAATGGCTTCTTCTCACTCTCGAGCTTCCGGGCAGTCACACGAGTTGACAGAAGTTGAACGCCAACTCGTTGAAGGCTAGCCAATGTGTTGCGGTTGATTCTCAATATGCTTCCATCTGGTCTGTTTATCTTGATCTGTTCGGCGTAGTCGATAGCTGAACCGTTACTACCAATCTGGAAAATCCACCATGAACAGCCAGAAACATCTATGACAGCTGCCAAAGACCAGCCACGCGACCATCCACGTGGTGAATACATTACATACTGGAGAATTTCTAAGTTGACGGCTGACTTAACAACATCTAGATGTAAGGATTGCCTCATGACCGTGTGCCACCCTAGTTGCTGCGCGTGAGACTGGACAAGATCCCGAAGGGTCTGAGCCAACAGTTGCGTGAGAATATTGGCGATCTGCTTCGGCTCTCTACCCTGATTGAATGCATATTCCGCCTTGGCTGATAACGAGGTGGCAGGCTGTAGAATGTAGGTACCAGTGACCGGCTCCAGATACAACGATGTCGAATTACTGCTTGGTCCTAGAGTGACCTCGAGCTTGCAATCTGCAGGCTCAGATTTGGATAGGTTAGCGTGCGCGGCAATCTGGGAGTTGAAATGTTCTTTCGTGGTACGGAGAATCTCGTTGGTGTGATGTGCAACAACTCGCTTGATGATTCGGCCAAATGATAGATCTTTCCAATCAAACTCGAAATTTACATCTTTCACTTCCACTCCTTGACGGAACCAGCGAGTAGTTAGGGAAGGGAGAGCAGGACCCCGCCAAGAAGATTTTGCGTTCTTCGATTTGTTGTTGGAAATGCCGATCTCGATCCAATTCTTCTTCCCCGGACGATCAACCCAGTATGATACGACAAGCTCACGATGCACTTTTTCAACTTTCAGCGAGCCTGCCCACCCGGAGCTAGCTAGCCGCAAGGCCTGAGAGCGGAGAACAGAAATCTTGTGAGTAAGTACAAAGTTGCAGAGAAAATCGAATAGACCGGGGAGACCTTTTTCTCTGACAACAAAGTCGGCCTGGTTCTTCAGATGAACATAGAAATGACTGCCGACGGAGATTGAGGGTGCTGGAGAGAACAGGAGGCGAATGTCGACGAACCACCACTGTTCCGAGGTGTCTTCGACAAAGGAGACAACGTCAAATTCCAGCTCGTTCTCGATAACGAATGTAGCGCGTCCAGACTGTATCCGCCAGTTCCGCAATCGCCGTGGAAGATTTTCGTGAACATTTAACCGTATCGAAAGTGAATTATTCATGTAACGTAAGAGCTTGAGGGCCTGTGTAGAAGAGATGGGTTCGGGGGGAATGTAACCTAGCGTTGGCATCCATGAAGCTTTGCCGGTGGACATGATTGCCAATGCAGTGGGGATATCTGGATTGCGCTCTCCGGCAGCGCTGGAGTAAAGCTTAATTCGCTCGATTTGCGCATCTACGAAATCCATGTGGTTGTTTTGCTCCCTTGCCCACGAGAAAATGTCGATGAGCTTGGAAACATCGGCAGCTGCTTTCTTGCCCCATTCGGTGAGTACTAGCAGTTTGATGAATTTGGCTCGGTTGTCCTGGGCAAACTTCATGAGGAGCAGTTTCTTCCGTTTATTCGTCTCTGCATTCTCTTGGCTGGCGTGGGCGCCAAGGCCGTTGGGTAGGACACCATTTGTTTGCTGGACAAGGGGCAGCTCAGCCATGGTCTGGAGAAGTTCAAGGAGCCCATTGAATGTTTCCTGTGAGATGCGCTCCAGCAGGGTTGGGAGAGAGTGGTAGGCCTCTTGCGCAATGTGCACGATCTCGGGCGGCAGCTCCGAAAACTGGTCGGGGGTGGGGACTATTGGTGCTGAGACGGCCATGGCACTACCAGCGCCCACAGGTGCGCCAGGCAGATCTCGCTGTTCGCCGTTGATCATTTTGCCGTCGAAGCTGCGCTTCTTGCTGTCCACATCGCCCCTTGGGCCGGTGTATGCACCGGGTTCGGGATTCATGGTGAAGCCGGGCATGCTACGACCCCCTTCCTGCAACCCACCGGCGCACTCGCCACTGCCCTTCCCTGGGGAGTCTCAAGGAAGGCGCGTCCCAGTCTCCAGGGTGCTGCGTGTGGGGGCTGTCTGGCGTGGATGTAGGCGGAAGGCAGTCCTGCGCGGAAGGAGTTGCGCGCGCGGACTGTCAACTTGGGTAAGGGCGGCCGTCTGGTTGGGGAAGTAGCCCGGTGCAGCAGGAAAGCACGGCTGGCCCAGTGAAATAAAGGCGAGTTGGTAAGAGGGCCACGGAGGAAGGAGCGACGTGAAGGCAATCGGAAACAGCGCGCGGCGGTGTATAAAGACGGGGAGGGGCTTTGACGGCAAGCAAGCAAGCCAGACGGGTTTATCGCATGTCGACAAGGAGCGCGCGAACAAGCTAGGGCAGCAGTCGCGGTGGCAGGGCGGTCGGAAGGCGTGAAAGAAGGCGATGAGAGTGTGCGCGACGGCGATTCGTTTTGGCGGTGGCGGTGGTGGTGAGGGCGATGTTGGCGATGAGGTGAAGCGTGAGGATGCGTGAGGCCAGCCAGAATGCCTGCGTCAGGGCCTTGGCGAGTCTCCTCTCACCCTGGCCGGCCAGAGCGAGCGCGAGCCCTGTTGCCCTGCATCTCCGGCTCCCGGCCGACGACCGTCGTGCCCGGCCTGGCCTCGCACAGATCACCGTGCAATGCACATAGCACATAGTTGCTACGTAGCAGCCAAATACTGCCGGCTCCAGGCTCCCATCGAGCCGCATGCACGCTCCTCAATAGCTGCTGCTGCTGCGCCGTGGACAACACGCGCTATCGTCTCTGGCGACGCTCCATATTGCCTGGCAGGCCGTTTATCAGATGTTCAGGTCATGCTGCATTCAGCACACCCTGCACCGCACACACCAGCATGCCGGTCCAATCCATCGATCGACTGCCCCCCAACAACACTCCGCCTTGCGCCTCCGTCTCCCCGGATCCTTCTGCTGCTCTCAGGCTGCCAAACTTACTATCAATCTGCCAAACTCTCCATTGTCCTGCTAGCTTCTCGCGGCTGAACTCCTGCTTTCCCCTTCCGGTGGCCATGTCTCAGCTGCGGTGACGCGCCTCTCCACCAATTAGCGCTCGCCTTTGACCATGACGCCTCGCGCGCCTGTGCCTGAACGCATCCCGCCTTACCGACGTCAGCTGTTGCGAGACGACTCGACCTACTCCAAGCTCTCCGTCCCCATCTCGTCGCGCTCTGACGAGGCCGACGATGAGCAGAGCACCGACCCAAGCTACTACGACATGGAGTCTCGCCCAGATGAGCCCCTCTATGAGGGCGAGGACACGCGCCTGACCAGTGGCAAGGAGCTGTCCGGCTTCTACATGTATGGATGGGCTGCAGAGGCATGACGCGATTGTCCCTACACGCCACCTGTGCCTCGACTAACAATTCAAAGGTCTTCGTCGTATGCGGCATTGGCTCCTTTATTCCCGTTACGCTTGAGCAACTTGCGCGCGAAAATGGAGTCCTGCTCTCCGACCGCACCACGCCGTGCAAGGCCACACGGCCTGCCAACACTCCCACCTTCTCCGCCTTCTCAGCCAATTCATTCGAAGCTCTCTTGAGGCCGAGTCCAGAAAAAGGGCAATGCGTCGTTCACATTCTCGGCGTCGAAATCAACACTGCGAGCTTCGCAATGTACACCTTCAGCATATCCGTGCTGATTCAGGCGCTGCTGATTATTAGCATGAGCGGTGCCGCCGACCACGGTAGATTTAGAAAGACATTTCTCCTTTGGTTTGCATTCGTTGGAAGCATTTCCACCATGTTGTTCCTACCCGTAGTACCTAGCGTCTACCTCTTCGGCGCCCTCCTCGCAATCATCGCAAATACATGTTTTGGCGCAAGCTTCGTATTATTGAATAGCTTCCTCCCCTTGCTCGTCCGATTCCACTCCACCGTCCGCTACCCAGACTCCACTCCAGAAGACTCTTTTGCCGACGAAGATGACGACAATCTCGAGACTCCAACCCAGGAACGCATCGCCCACGAAGCCCATTGGGCTAACCGCCTCTCCCAAGAAGAAAACGTGCTTGACGAAGTCGCCGACGCAACAACCGCGCTCCTCCCCTCTAATCCCTCTGTCCTCGACCTCACCAGCCCGCGCGCCAAAAGCCCCGCTGCCCCATCCCAAGAACTCGCCTTGAGTACCAAGATTTCCTCCTATGGCATAGCAATCGGCTACACCGCCGCGCTCCTCGTCCAAACCATTGGCATCGTCGTCGTCATTCTCTTCCGCTCCTCAAACTTTGGCCTCCGTCTCGTCCTCTTCATAATCGGCCTCTGGTGGTTCATCTTCACGATCCCCTCCGCCCGCTGGTTACGCCCCCGCCCCGGTCCTCCACTACACCTCGCACCGCAATCCAGCGGCTTCCACACCGCCCTCGCATACTTTACCTACTCATGGAAATCTCTCGCGCGCACCGCATCCCACGCGCGACTCCTCAAGGACGTCCTCCTCTTCCTCGCAGCCTGGTTCCTCCTCTCAGACAGCATCGCCACTGTCAGCGGCACAGCCGTGCTCTTTGCCAAAACGACCCTCGGCATGAGCTACGCTATGCTCGCCCTCATCAATGTAATCGCCACCCTCTCCGGCGTCCTCGGCGCCTTCACCTGGTCGCGCCTCTCCTCCCTCTTCTCCTTGACCCCCATCCACACCATCCTCGCCTGCATCGCCCTCTTCGAAGTCATCCCGCTGTACGGCCTGCTCGGCTACATCCCCGCCGTCCAGCGCCTTGGCTACCTCGGCCTCCAGCAGCAGTGGGAAATGTACCTCCTCGGCGCCGTCTACGGCTTCGTCCTCGGCGGCTTGAGCTCCTATTGCCGCGCCCTCTTCGGCGAACTCATCCCCCGCGGCTACGAAGCGCAGTTCTACGCACTGTACGCTATCACCGATAAGGGGAGCAGCGTCTTTGGACCTGCTATCGTCGGCGCAATTACGGATCGCTTCGGCGAAATTAGACCCGTATGTTTTGCCCCCCCCCCCCCCACTTCTTCCCCTCGTTCCCTTGACTGACATGTTTCGTTTAGGCATTTTGGTTCCTAGCAGTCCTGATCGGCCTCCCATTCCCGATCATGTTGCTCGTCAATGTGGATCGTGGGAGGGAGGAGGGTGCGGCGTTGGCGAAGAAGTTGGAGGAGTTGGCGATGGAAGTGGATGAGGTGGGTGGTGGGGAGGATGATAATCTGTCGCAGGAGGTGCGGGATGGGCTGGAGGAGTCTTTTTCGTATCAGCGCTCGTAAGGCGTTGCATTGTGGGCGTTGTGGCGCATGCATGCATTAGAGAGGCGTTATTTTTGGTGCGTTTGGATAGCAGTGTTGGAGGGAGATTTGGGTTGACGATTGATTAATATGAGCGTGGGAAATGGTACTTGAGATGTGGACAATGTGTACATCATGTGCATCTGCTACGAATATGCCATCCTTCATCCTTCATCCACCTAGGACCTCACATCTACTCGTCCAGCCCCAACGCCTCCCTCAACTCCTCCCTCTTCTCCTTCTCCTCCACCCCATCCTCAATAAACCTCCACACATCCCGAGCCACAAGCTCCCTCCTCCGCGCAACACTCACGCTCGCCGTCCATTCGCGTTCCACCTCCTCCCTCTGCTCCCGCGTCACCTTTTTCGCCTTGCCCGCCTTCAGACTCTGTAGCCGAGCCAGGATCTCGCCTTTCTCGGCCTCAAGCGCCTGCACATTGGCGACCAAGTCCGCGGTGCTAAGCTCCGAGTTCAGGGAAGATAGCGTGCTGCGCAGGATCTTGGCTGTGGTGACGAGGTGCGCGGTTTCCTCACGGAGGGAGGCAAGGTGTGTGTCGAGAGCGGCGGCTTGCTCCGAGGTGAACGAGGTGGAGGGGTCCTGGGTGGTGTTAGTGCTGTGAAGTACAATATGTGTTTGTGGGGGGGGGGGGGAAGGATACCTGGATGGCATGGTATACGATTTGTTTTCCTGGTGGGGATTAGTCTGTTGAAGGAAAAGTAAGTGGTGCATCTACTCACCGGCTGGACGGCCCTCGATCTGTTTCTGCTCGTGGAGGTCTTTGAGGATTTTGGCTGCGGCGGCTGCTTTGTTGTCAGACACTGATGCAGTAATTAGGTTGGGGTTGCTTAGACCTTTGGTTACTTTGTTGTGCAGATTTGCAGAGACATCTATCGCGGAATACGGTCGGTTTTGTTTGCCTGTGGACTGTTAGTAAGTATGTCTAGTGGTGCTTGCCAGACTTGGAACATGAACAGACACATGAAACGAATGACTTACGCAGGTATTGCAGAACCAGATCAGCAGCCTCGTTGGGGGAAGCCTTCTCTTCTTTCTTTCGAGGCGCCATTGTATAGACTGTTGTCTATGTGAAGTAGTAGTGTTCGGTGTTGGAAGACACATCGCGAGTTTTGTGCTGTTGTAGGTTGACGCGAACGACGCAAACGCGTCAGGAGGAAGGCACGACTCCTCCAATGTAAGTAAGAGCCAAACGCCACTGTACTGAATATAAATCATCTTGTCGTCTTAGAGCATGATACGGCAGTAAAGTCTGGGTTTTTTTAATTGCATTTGAGGCATACTGGGTCGTCCCATATGAGATGCGTTGCTTGATATTCCCCCTATCCTCCACGCTCACCAAACTCCCGTGACCAGTCTTCGAATTGCTTCAAACCCTCTTTGCTGACGGAAGGCCTGATAGTTTGTAAACTAGCGTGAAAATCTTGAAATTGAATAGGCCGTATCTGATCCATGGTCATAGATAACAATTTCTCGCCCAGCGAGCGTAAAGGTCCCATCGCAGCATCTTTTGCCAGTGCGGTGATATCAGAACCCGAGAAACCTGTATAAAGTTGGTATCTACATTGAACGAATAAGCGGTATATGAAGTACACGTACCATCGGTAAGCTTCACCAGACGATCTAGATCTCTTTCACTAAGCTCATGCTTCTGGTGGCTCAGCAACGTCTGAACCTGCTGCTTCCTGACCCAATCTTCAGGTAGAGGTATATATTGTCTTCTGACAAATCTTCTCCTTGCTGCCTCATCAATAGCCCAAGGCATATTTGTTGCTGCAAGAACAAGCACTCGAGACGCATCACCCTTTTCCTTTTCTTTATCACTCACATCTCGTCCGGCCGCGGCTTTTTGAAGGTCTGACCATTGAATAAGAAATTCAGTCTTAATGCGGCGCGTCGCCTCGTGTTCACCAGAACCTGAGCGAGCAGTTAAAAGGGAGTCGATTTCGTCAACAAAGATGATCGAAGGTGCTAGCGCTTTGGCAAGCTGGAACAAAGCGCGCACAAGTTTCTCGGACTCGCCCAAGAATTTTGATGTAAGACTGCTTGCTGAAATGGCAAAAAAGGTCGACTTCGATTCAGTTGCCACGGCTCTTGCCAGCATTGTCTTTCCCGTCCCAGGCGGTCCAAAAAGGAGCAATCCTCTCGCAGGTTCTCGTAGCCCCATAAATAAGTCGGGCCTCAAGAATGGGTAGACGACTGTCTCTTTCAGCGCTGACTTTGCAATTTCTAGTCCAGCTACATCAGCCCAGTGCACTTCGTCTCCCTGAATAACGATTTCGTTTAGAATCTGTTGTGCTGCTTGTTTATCTACACCCCGTGGCAAATTCTTCATAATCTCATCTATGCGTATCTTCCATTCATCTGTTTCTTCAGCCTCTTCAGAGTCAGCTGGCTCCGATGTTGGTGTTGGAGGGAGATCTGCGCGGATTGAGTCGCCTCTGGCTCGTCCTTTGCGAGGTGGCGGTGGCCGAGGCCTCCGCTCATTTTCGTCATCTTCTCCTAAGGTTATTGGCTCTGGCGCATAGTCTTTTGAATTTCTCCTCCAATTGTTGTTGCTTGTTGACTGGGGTACTGAACGGCGCTTCGTTGGAGGATCTTGGGCCGGCGGGGGTTTCTCGGTTTCGACATCGGTGTATGATCGCGCGGCCGCAGAAGCTGCTAGAGAGCGTGCGTCCAGCGCGGAGACCGGGTATTCTTTGCGGTAAGATGGTAAAGCTGTGGAACTACTTTGCGTGGCTGATACTCGACTTCTCTCGACCAGTTTACGTGGAATAGGCGGTGGCGCTTTTCTTTGTATACTCTGACTTTTTCCTGATTCTAAACTACTTCCGTTGTACAGTGGCGGTGGAGCATATGACGTAGAACTTGAAATCTCTCTAGACTTAAAGAAAAAGGGTGGTTGAGCTATATTAGGCTGGGGTGACTCTGGATTGAACGACTGGTCACTTGGCCTCTCATTCACAGGCCGCTCTGAAGATGAACGAACCGAAGTGTTCAGTGAAGCTATAGATGAGTTAGGGGCACCTAGACTTGGCCTGCTAGAACCGAGTGTGGGCGCGTAACCCCAAGCCTGAGTGGCCGCTTTCGAAGCCTCTGGACGAGATCGCATCGAAGAAGGCATCTTCGAAGCTGGCCTCCCATCTTTCCCAGGTCTCAATGTTCGTAACATCCTGCCCTTCTTTTCAGGTGATGGCGTTCGCGATTTCTTCTCGCCAGAAACAGCCGGGGCCAGTGTAGACGCACTGCCGATCTTAGTCAAGTCATTTCCCATTATCGATCCGGTCCCTGAGCTTTTTCGTGGGGCCATGGCGGGGCGATGTGGTAGAGGTGGCGGCCTTGAAAGATCGGTATATTCCATGGGAGGGATTGAGCCTCCTCCAAGCCATCCTAGAGAGGCATGTGGATCGCTCACGGTTGTGGAGACACCATGTGGAGGGGGCACAGGAGGGGTCGTATTCGCGTCTGGCAAAGCTAGACTGTCCTTTGATTCTTTTCGACTGTTTTTCAAAGCCTCGAGTAAGTCTACCCTCTCCTTGCATTGTAACTCCAGCTGCCGCAGAGATTCAAGCAGAGCCTTCTCTGTTGACGAGGTAGGCCGAAATGTACTGGGGTTGCGACGAGCGTTATGGTAGTAAATGTGGTCGAGGGCGGTCTTCCACGAGCGCAAGGCTTCTTTCTCGTTGTTCTACCATGCATCATGTCAGCACAGCACTCCTCCATACAACCAAGGGATCACCAACCTGACCTTCAAAATAAACCGCCGTCGAGCAAGCCAGGAAAGCCTCGTCATAGGCCTTTTGAGTCGTATTTGCTCGCATGGCAGTTGTTTTGATTGTCGCGAGTCTCGCAGACTGTCGCGTGAGATTCACAGTATCGAAAGATGGTTCATGGGTGGTTCTGATCTAGTGTCTGGGGCTCGTGTGTCGTGCGCATAGGGCTGGGTTCGCGCCGGTGCTGGCGTGTGACGTAGTGGCTGCGGTTGCTATTGGTACTAGTCATGCAACACTGAGAGCGCGATCGAGCCCAACGTGAATTCCTATTGCTGTCGATGGCCCTGTATCAACGCCAACAGGATTTAGTTACATAACAAGTTGTGCTCAGTGTTTATCACAATAATTACCATAGTTTCAAGACAATCCAGTACGGGGCCGTGAAGATGTGCATGTGCGGGTCGCAATGGTGAGCTAAGCTAGGGTTATCTTTATCGATTACGCACCTTGCAAAGTAAGAGAATAAGTACTTGTAGTAGCGTCCTGTTGCCAGTTCCCACATAATTCGATCCATATTATCTTAAAAGCAAAGCTGTTGGTTAGATATAGGACTTGTTCCAATTTCAACAGATACCGCAAGCAGGTTTAAACTCTATCGGTTCATTTCAGGCTGTCTTCACGCCACAAGAGCTTATCTTGCGCATTCATTAGAAAACGCCAACGCTACAATGCCCCTATGATACAGGTATATTTGCTCTGACCATGAACATGTTCAAAATGGCTCTAAATATTACCAACGCCACGAAAAAAAAAATCTTCCCAGAGGCATGATCAAGAATGCCCTTGTATCCCACAAGGGAACGTGTAGCTGACCAACATCGCTTTCTTTTGCCCTAGTGCTCAACATGGACAGCGAAACCGGAGTCGAGATGCTGAGAAGCGTATAGGGCTCGTTTTCATGGAGCCATCTCGTGCATCATCTCAGTAGTTATGCACATATCGTTTGGCCGAGCGGCGCTACTAGTTGAGTAATAAATTGACAAATTTGGACGCTGTCCAGCTTATATCGACTTGGAGGGGTCGGTGCTTCGACGAATAAAAAACGCCTTGGCCATTTCATAGGCAGACCTAATCTCATTAGAACCTGCATATACGATAAGAGTTTCATGGCCGCACTTACCAGCAGATGGCCGTGCTGGGCATTGTGGTGATGATTCTGGGTTTCAGTCCACGAAAGTACCCCCTGTACCCTTCTCTTTGGTGAATAATTTTTGCTGCCTGCCACAGGCCATTTACTTTTCGTAGCTCTGCATCTGTGGCGTTTCCTCGAGTCTGTAGTAAGGTCTTGATGACGTCTAAAGGTGTTGTAAGCCCTGCAGCGAAACCGCCAGCAATCCCGCCCGCGAAGCAGTGCGTATAAGGATCGTAGCGGCCAGTGGGGTTCATAACTTTGGATATGGATTCGTATGCCATGAATTGGAGAGCAGTAAAGGGCACCGTCATGCACAGTGTAGTGGGGTAGGAGACGTAGAATGCGCCAATGCCTTCAGCTCGGAAGACTTCGCGAGCACATTGCGGAACCGACTTGTAGATGGAGCCATGCATTTGCATACGTTGTTTAATGACTGCTTTTATCAGTTACTAGACTTGGGTAGGCGCAATGTAAGTTTACCATCGAAAGGGTTCATGAGCGCATCGCTTGAAATTGTCGCCGCGGCGCCACTGGCTGCGGCAGCAAGCGGGTGATGTTCCTCGTTCCCACCCTCGTTGCCACCGAGGGCGTGCTTAGTGGCCTCGTACGATGCAAAATAGACAGCATGCGCGGGTCCTGCAGCACTGTCAGTGCCATTGCGCAACAGCATTGGAGCTTGGTGTTCTTACCTGCGCCCATGACAACACTCGACAACCCTCTCCACAACGCCCTGAAGCCCTCGACCCGCGATATTGTGACCATGGCGTTGGATATACCGCTGTACATGGCGCCCGGCGCAGGGTTGATAATCTGTATTCTCGTCTGTTCCAGTGTCAGCGCAATGTCCGCAGAGAGTCAGAAGCTCGGCATCGAAGCGCGTACCTTGAGCAGATCGATGGGGTACATCACCGAGTGTTCCTGCGGCATGGTTAGCAGCTACTTGAACATTTGCACCGAGTTCGGAGGCCCACGGCAATACCTGCGAACGCGCCCGCCAGCATGTTCGCAGTAAGGGAAAAGTTTGGTGGTAAGGCTTCATATCTAGTGCGACAGTCAACGACTCGAGTCCCATGGTGGGGTCGGCGTAGGGGCGCTATACTCGTGTTCTTCTTCGAGGGGAAGCGCTGCTCGGTCATGGGTGGCCATGAGACGGCCGGTAGCCGGCGCTGCGGAGTCCAGATTTGCGATTGAAGGGATTTATAGGTTCCGTGAGAGTGCAGCGGCCCGGACGACGTGTCGCAAGATCGGTGATCGTGATGGTCCGGCAATGGCGGAGGTTTGAAGTGATGTGGGTGTTACTTTTTGCTGTAGGTATCTAATGCATATTGGACTAGTTTGAACCGAGCGCCGAGACGCCGTCGCCGTCATAAACAGCACCGAACCTAGACCTCCGTGCCTCCCATCTAGGCACTGAGCAAGTGGCCTCGTGGTTCTGGTGAAATCATTGCAGCGATGCCGGAGCACATGGCAAAAGCGAATAAATTCCCAGCGATACCTTCTACATTTTATTCCTTTGCGCATCACCTTCTAGCGCAGCGCCATCGACTACCAGCCCAACTTATCATTTTCTCAACCCTACCGCCTTCACCGGAGAAGCACCATGCCGGAGATAGAGGGAACCCATGCACGCTTTTGGCAAAAAAAAAATATCTTATCTGATCATCTCCGCCCGCCGCTGCATCCTGCTGAGTCGCGTCAAATAATTGCCTTTCCATCTCACGATTCCAAATCACTCTAGCATCCGCTGAAAATTAACCTGCTCATACCCTGTATGCCAACTAACCAGCTAAGACCACATGTATACTTGCCACGCAGATTTTTCCCCATGGAATCGTTGAAAATATATCTTTTGCAAACTGGCAGAATCAGAGAAAACGGGTATTCCCAATAATAAGAAAAAAGCACCTTTAATAATTCAGTATGTTTCATTGCAGTGTCTGTAATTAAGTTCGTCATCCTATATCCCATCAAAGACAGATCAATTGCAAGTGGTCAGGCCACTACTCTTTACTCTGACAGTGAACGTGTAAGCGAGACGCCCCAAGTTATGCATGTGATAGACATTGGTTTCCATTACACATAGAAAAAATGCGCTTATCAACATATTCTTGATTTGAGAGAGTATGCTGGGATATTTGGAAAACCGACCCTTTCCAAATCAACCACTTTGCACGATGCAGCCTCCATATAGCGCAATGTTGAGATGCGGGCGCAAACTTAGAGCCTTGCACATCTTCGACTTAGTTAAAACTAGACAAACGTAATCTTGTTCATATACGGCCGTCACTGTAAACAAGATTGGGTCGCTCCAGATAAAAAGTATAAGAATGAGATTCAGGCGCTTGATTGGATGTCCAGTCAACTGACGGCCAGATCCAGTCCACAGGAATCAGACTCATGTGCAGATACACAAGCTGGTACTAGCAAGAAGTATTCCTTCTCAAGCCTTCGAAGAATGTTCTTCGTGCGTTCGAAACGGTATCCGCTTCCTTGTCCAACATATATTAGGCTTTTCGATATTTTTCCATCACACTCTGAGTTACAGAACATTCGATTCGTGTCCATCCAGACGATTGGGAGACTGCCTTGCACGATCGGATGGTGCTTCGTCACTCTTGTGATTGATTCGCTGTAACAGTGGGATTGTTCTAGAATGAAAGAGGAAGGGTGATACCAGTTGCTCATCTGGTATGGTACCCGCCTAAGCCGCAGCCGGCTGACAGATAAGAAGCACATATCCTATACTACAAGTGGCCGGTTACTGCCGCATACACACAACGCCAGGCTAGATTTTATACTTGAACACATCGAATACACCCGCCTCGTAATCTTACAGGCAGAGTCGGCGAGATTCCTTTCTTTCCACAAGCAGTGAAAACGCGCAGCATAGGCCCTAGAGCAAGTTACGCCAAGTGATATGAAGCATGATACCAGAAGTTACTTATTAGCAGTCACACCGCTTATGCCAACGTGGAAAGCTGACAACGTCCCGGATGTTGGAGATGCCAGAAAGGTAGCACAGCAACCGGTCAAATCCAAGGCCAAAGCCTCCGTGCGGAACACTACCATATCTTCGAAGATCGACATACCATTGCAGAGACTTATCCGAGGCCTCGGACTCTGCCTCAGCCGTATGACCTAGATTGTGGTCCTTCATTGCCTTGAGCAGTTCAGGTAGGCGATGCTCACGCATTGAGCCCCCTACCAGTTCGCAAAGCTCCGGCACAAGCAGATCAAAACATGCCACCGTTGGCTCAGCCTGACTATCCAATTGCGAGCCAGTTGATGGTGCCATGTAAAACGGCTTGATTTTGCGCGGATAGTCGGTCACAAAGATAGGCCCATCGTTCCCAAGGCTTTCGGCAAGATATCGCTCGTGTTCCGTTTGGAGGCCATCTTCATGTTCTGGCGCAAAATCAAAGTCTTTGCCCCGATCTACAGCCCATTTGAGATACTCTATCGCGGCGTTGTAGGTGATTCGAGGCCACGGTCCATCTATGAGACCCTGCCACCGTTGTGCAAGTGCATTGTGCGACACGGACGCAAAATCGGATCCCTGGTCCCGTGCTCGAACTTCGAGCAATTCCTGGCCTACAACTGATGATTGTAATTCGGTTGCAACGGCGCGCAACATGTTTTCTACAACGTTCATGACGGCGTCTAGGTCATTCACAAAAGCCAATTCTGCCTCGAGCATGTAAAATTCACTCAGATGACGCGCAGTGTCGCTTTTCTCAGCACGGAAAGTCGGCGATAAAGCCCATACCTTGCTCACTGATTGAGCCAAAGCCTCCAGGTGTAATTGACTCGAGACAGTCAGATACTTAGGAGAGCCAAAGAACATACCCTCGGGTTCTGCGCTGTCCGTCGATCCTGGGCTTGGCGTGGAAAGCACCCCAGGTGCAACAGTAAACACCTCTCCTGCGCCTTCACAATCAGAGGACGTAATTATTGGCGGGTGGCATTGGACAAAGTCCTGTTTGGCAAAATGGCTGGTTACTTGGGCGGTAATTAGAGATCTTAGGCGCAGGATCAAAGCATTGAGTGGGAGTCGAGGTCGTAAATGAGGGACGGTCCGAAGATATTCAGAGGTCTGGTACTTCTTCTGAATAGGCGAGGTCTGTGTTACAATATTCCAACATCAGACATCTATCAACGACTCTCCAGCAGACTGTGTGGACATACCGCAGCGTCATTATCCCCAAGAACATGAATATTGTCCACTTGAAGCTCATGAGATTGCCCTTGGCCCTGGGATGGCGTCCATTTACCGGTGAGAGTGACTGCAACGCCTGTCGAGAGCCTAGCCGTTCAAGACGTCAGCTGCGGGAAAATGCTATTTGATGGTCTCACTGACTCTTCTGCTAGGTGAGGCGGAAGGACGGCTTGCACAGTCTGCAGTGTCGAGCCATCCCCAATGGCAGCGAAGGCAATACGCTTCTGCTTACGCACAGTGCGTACGTAGCCATTGATGGTTAATGTCTCACCATCTGCTGGGTCTACCCGAGGAGATGATAGCTGCACGGCAGAAGGCCTTAGTAGCGCTGCTATATTGTTCGGGTAGAAGGTTGAGCTATAGCGAGAACAACATGGTAGTGATGTTTGTGCCGGAGCAGCAGCAATTCCCCGCGGTAAGCGAGGCCGGAATGCATTCCTGGGTACAGACAGCAGGCCGCTCATTTACGCAAACAACAAAAGTCAGGCAGCCACGGAGCAAGTAGGCGGCGTACGTTGAAGCGGGAGGCAGCACACTCTCGCTGCCGTTGGCAAACAAAACTTGGTTAGGAAAAGGAAAATCGACGCTTGGACCACCATGACGCTAGAGTGGTTGATTACAGAAGTCAGGCCAGGTCATTTGGTCCATCGCATGTCACACACCCGAGGCCCTTGCTGAAGTCTCCAGTCGTCTGAAACACGAAAATGCTCAAGGGACGAGCCCTGGATATGCAATAAACCCGCCAACCATCACACAGATGATTGATGTGACTTGGGCTGTGGACGTGCTCCTATTGGCTGTGATTACTTACTACCTGCGCAAAAGCATACCAATGCGCGCCACGATCTCGCTCATTTGTTAGCTAGCCGTCTTAATCGTGTGCCAGAAAGCCTATGCTTAGCAGTATTAGGCCTGTTATTATGGCGGCTGTTGCGGATATGCTCGCTACGTCGGCGCAGCCGTGTCACTCTGCAGCGGTTAGATACCGTCTGGTTGAACAGCCCCCCATTCGATCTCAGGATCTGGTGCATTTACCCTGCATCCCGGATGGCAGTGCCGACGCTACCGCTGCGACGCTATCTGACTTGTGCAGAATCTGAAATGTAGCTGGCATCATCGAATTGTCCAGCGACGCGCCAAGTTGCTCTAACTTGTAGCCACTGATGCGTGCTATGTAGATCGCCTCGAGGTCTGGCAGATCGATCCCGGCAGACCCCCCTGCTCCAATGCTCCTAAACACCCACACACCACCTGTGGCTTTTGCCCCTGGCAGTAATGTGGGAAATTCGCCTATGGACCTGGGCAGAGCCTTAGTCACAGCGTGCGGCTGTTCCCGGTTGACTGAGTCCACTCGGGCATGCACCTATCCCAAATTACTAATGGTCACCACTCAAACATCCTGGCGTGGATAGCACCCGCGTTGGTCTCTAACCCTGTACGCACACGGGAAGGTTCTGGTCTACGCAGAAGATTTCCGCTTCCGTAGTTGGTGCGTCGAAAATAAGCCATGTTAGTGTGCGGCTCGATCTCAGACGATTAGCTGCCCATCACACGCCCTTGACTACCTGCGCAGATGATATAGTGCCCTTTGCCCGGCTGGGGGTTCCCAGTTCACACATTCGCAAAGTGTCAACAGCTTCTCCACTCTTTCTTATTTCCGTTTTGATATTCCTTTGGTTTACGACTTATTGCTCTACTACTCTTCTGGCTGGTATTGACCTTCGCTCTCTCTGTGTCATCCCATCATCATGCCACCATCAAGACCAAAGCCCTCCGAAATAGCTGCGGAGGCGAAGAGAGTGTGGATGCCACATATCTGGAAACACTACATCAAAGATACAAGAACATCATATCTTTACCCGGATGCAACACAAATACGAATCAACGTTGACAAGAGATCGTCGCAAAGGACGAGAGTTGCTGTTTTGGAAGGTGACCCGGTGACTTATGCTTTGGGCTGGTACCAGAGTATAGCAAGTACAGATCCAAACTGTGAAAGGATACCAGTGATCAATGTGGCAAACGAAAAGCGAGCAGGTGGCGACTGGGAATCAGGACTGATGGCGCCAGAAGAGTGTTTTGCGCGGCGAAGCAATCTAGTCCATGCGCTCACGATGCCATGGAATACAGCCTCGGGCCGGGAGGAAAACTTCTATCCGATACCTCAGAAAGGCGGGATATACTCTCCGCAAGTTTGTGAGATGAAACGCCTACTCAACTAAGTTTCCGCTCTAACAATCAACAGTTGTTTTTAGAGGAGGTCCCGAGCAGGACTATGCAACATTTAACGAGATCTCCTCGCTCCCCGTCATTTCAGTAGCTCCAGTGCGAAGACCGAAGCTAGATGAGTCGGGCACTAAGTACTCGTTCGCGCAAGAGAAGGAGCTGATGAAGGAGAAGATGCGGGCTGTCCTTCGAATCGCTTGCTACTGTGGGCACAGAAACCTTGTTCTAGGTGCCTTTGGGCTCGGGCCTATTTTCCGCAACCCAGCCACCGAAGTAGCACGCATGTGGAGGAAACTCCTCTTCGAAGAGGAGGAGTTCCATGGCGCGTTCCAGGACGTTGTGTTCGCCATAGACGGCAGCATGGTAAATGCCCCGACCAAAGGCTGCTCGTCGGACTTCGAGGTCTTCAAGAAAGAATTCGATCCACAGACTCTCTTCCCAACCAAGTATGGATGGTGAAGTGAAACATGCGGGCTTCCCAGTGGTGGGGTCGAAGCTGCATGATGTCAGCGGTTGGGCGGGGGCCGCTAGCCGCTCCCACAGATCTCATTGATACAGCTCGGCTATCGCGTGCAGGGGAGGTGTGAGTTGATGCACGCCTGACCGCAACTGCCAGCCAATCAGTGGTGGAATTAGGCGTTGGGTAAACAGCTGTCAGCTGCAAAGTCTGGCCGTGGTGGGTGGTTTTGTCATGCGTATTGATCTCCCGGCCGAGGAAAGATTGTGCCGGTATATTAGAGGGAATTTGTCCTCGCATGGCTTGACGCTGAGATTGGCGGAGCAAAAAGCAAAATGCCGGTGTCATGACAGCCGGACAGGGCCCCCAGCCGAATTTCGAAACATTCTTCCCCCCACCCATTCGTGTAGATCCAAGTATTAGGTAGATATTTGATTGAATTGCCGTGTGTGACCTAAATGCAGGTCTAGAACTGCGAGTCAGCTGGGTCTTATCCCGACCATTATTGTGTGAGGAACGCCTGGCCCTCGATTCGATTCGACAAGCCTCCCGTCTTCGCTTGATTTCCTTGCTGATATCGTGAGTTTACGCAAGGAACCAGACGATGCGGGATTGACGGCCGGTCACTAGTGACGACATTATGCGGTCTCGTCACATCCTTTAGCAAGCAACCACTCTTGGATAAATTGGGCCATGCTGCATTGCGTCTGCGGGCGTGCTTAGGTGCAGTCTATTTTGCTGTAGTTTACATAGTGTACATGATCGTGAGTGGCATTACGGAGCAAACCCTATGTGTGCATTATTTTGAGCCTGGAAGAGGCAGCTGAGGCGCGACGACCTCTCCTCCTTGGGATTCTATCCTTTTGATCGTCTGCTCTTTTTGGTAGTTTACGACTCTCTGCTTCTTGAAGTACTCGACCTGCAGGAAGTCAGCATGATGGATATGTTTGGTAAGGCTCCTGTGTGGGATTGTAGCTTCCAATCCTCTGTGGTAGAGCCGCACCCACTAGCAGATCAGTCCAACTTACCCAGCTGTGCGCACAATTCTTCTCGAATTCTTGATCTAGCTGCCCACAAAAAGTTAATGCCCTCTCTCTACCCTTTGTGCCGTTTATGCTGTCTAAGATTTGGTGTTTGTCGAGGCACTCGAAGAAGGCATCGCGAGCTGCGTAGCATTGTTTTCGGTTTGATCGTGATGGCGACTCGAATGCACCGCCTGGTGTTTTTGCTGGACCTGAATCATCCTTTGAACCCGAGGAAAACCAGCCCATGTTTCTTGTGGTGTCTGCGTGCTCGAAGTGGGGCGAGAGTAGCGTAAACTCAGGCTGAGAATAGGCTCTAGATTTTTGGGCCTTGTTTTGGTATATAAGTACAAACACACGTCGCTGAGCGCAGAAATGGCGTTGGTGGTGATATGCAATGGAATAGAACTGATGATGCTTGGCGAGGGCTATGATGTCGGGGCTTACGTTTCGCCGAGACGCAACATGTCGTGAAAGCATTCAGGCAACCCCTTCTGACCAGATATAGGATACATACTCCAACACACTTTTCCATATGTTCACCTCATAACCAACACTAATGCCGCGCCGACGCCGCCCTCCTCGACCTGGAGCACTCGCCGACCTGTCCCCAACCCGCATCCTTGCCCAGATCGTCCTCCTTCAACTTGCATACTATGCATGCGCCGCAGTCCTTATTGTCTTCACGGCCATCGTAGCCGGCAAAGAAGTCAGTACAGATCTGTTGTTCAACTGGCGCAGTCTGCGTGGTGATACTACAGTCGGCTGGACACTGGGGCTAGTATGGGTGCTTAACGGTCTCATTTGGTAAGCCTGCTTGGAGTGATCATATCTGCCCATTCTCACCTACTATAGTGTAATCTTCATTATCCTTCTCATAGCTCGGTCGAAACTCGTGCTCGACTTTGCCCTTACCGTACACTTCATCCATCTTGTCATCACCTCCTTTTACTCGCATGCGATACCAGCGAACCTCCTTTGGTGGGCACTTCAAATATGCAGCGCCACTGTAATGACATCCGTGGGTGTATGGGCTTGCCAGTGGCGTGAACTTAAGCCCATAACTTTCGGGAGCAAATCTGCCCCTAAACAACCAGTAGCGGACGATGGCGCTGGAGAACCAATAGGCAGAGGCAGGGGTCGAGGAAGAGACGGAGCTGGAGAATATGAAATGGTGGACATGAACGATGGCGATAATCGTGTGTGATACCATTTAAATGCATTGCTGGCGTTATGGTTACGTTTTACAATACAGAAGGATTGTCAGCATGCGCCTAGTCTCGATCCTGGAACTTTGTGATACCTGGTGGACTTGGTAGCTATTATACTTAACCCAATATTCACTTTGTTGCACAGAATCACCATGGCGCAAAACGAACATTGCAAACCTGAGTGTTATCGGCACTCATAGCTTTCTATTCCTCTACCTGCGAGAAACCAGCGCGACGAAGATCGCTGGAAAAGAACTGCCTCATCTCTAACTCTAAACCAAGGCAACACTCTCTCTAAGCCTGATGAGGCGAAAGCTACCTTTTCTTCTGCACTCAATCTTGGCACGACCCGACACATGATATGGCCCAGCTCTTCTAAAGACCCAGATTGTCCTTCTTTGTTTACGATTGCCTCTATCCGAACTTCGTCTAGGTAAGCAGGTAGATCTATACCTGATTAGACTGTTAGCGGTTGTCTGTAGGTCTGCGTTCGCGAGGCATAGCTACCTGCGTGTATTTGTTTCTTCAAAGGGACCTCTACGTGCTGTACTCGATGGCTACCACTGCTTGTGAAGGCCAATATTACATTTACGGTGGATTGCGCGTTCCCGATTTGTTGCTCTGGCAAGAGCGGCTGTTGCGCATGGTGTTGTGGTGGTATGCTGAGGGCTAGGACCGAGTGCCATAATGCCGGACTCCAATAGAAGAATCTAAAGTTCATGATGTTGTTGCCGAGGTTTGTCGTCTACAGTTCATACGGTGGATGCCTACTGTTTGGAATGTACGAATTCAAAAATGCTCTTAACATGGGGAATGTGATTTGTGCGGGATATATGCTTGATCATGATACGCCCGTCGGCTCGGTGTTACTCTCTCTTGCCCCTGCTATTAACAAAGATATGGCACATGATGCTGGATCGGGCCTCGCGACATCTGGAAAGGCGGGTTTATGTGGGTAAACGATATAGCCTAATAGAGTAATTAGAGAGCCGTTGCGGCGCCAGTGGTTTCACGGATGGTTCATCTCGTTTGAAGACTCAGGCGATTTTTTGCGCGAACTCAAGCGCATCTAGCGCCGCCTTCTAAATGCTTCGCAATGTAAGTTCACCCTCTGTTCACGAACCGATAGGTAGGGATAGCGAGCTTGGCACCAACCAAGGCTTCTGCATGCCACGGGACCACGTGAATGCGCTAGCTAAGTTCAGCGTTTAGCGAAACCTTGTCTTTTCGCATTGCTCCCAGCTATGAGCTCGCAACCATGATACACCGCTAACAGGCATCGCAACTAACGATTGCGTCGCAGAGAGCCATTATGAATTCACAGAATGGCTATTATAATCAATGGTCTCCCGGACAAGCGCCTTTTGGAAGGCGATATCCACCACCTGTCCAAGGTACCTTCAATAGTGTCCCAGCACCAAATCCGGTAAGGCCGCAGATGCAACAGATGAATGGGCAACAGTACCCGGTTCACTTCCCCCAGGGCCAATTTGTGCCTCCTCAGCAAGCATTTGGACTTCCAAATCCACAGGCTGCATTTACACCGCTCATTCCTCTGAGCGCAGTTGAAGATCTGCAGCTGCCACAGATTCCTTTCACGAGTACTGCTATTCCAGAATCCTTCAGCGGGGCGTCGTTCGTTACCAGTGGCCCTGTAGTGCATGAGGGATATATTCCTGCCCCTGGCCGGAATGACGAAGATGTATATCCCGCTCTTCCGGGCTATGGCAACTCGTTATTTCGCGACCGTGATTTCGAGAGTTCTGATGATGAAAGTGACTATGAGCGTGAGCTCACGTTTGAGGAGCAGATGCGTGAGCTTGAAGAAAAAGATGACTCTGAAGTTGATGCGGATTATTCAGAAGAAGACGCGCAGCACGATGCCGGCGACCCAGATGAGATGGAGTTGGATGAGGATTTTGAAGACGTAGAGGGACAGACCCAGCGAAAGCGAAGTAAACCCAGCACTCGAGGGAATGCCACCAAAGCGGCGCGTGGGAGGCAAGGAGGAAGGTCACAAGCTCAAGGTCAAAGTGGACGCCCGGATGCCGCGACCTCACGAAGGAAAAGGAATCGTGGCCCGGGAAGACCAAAAGGTGGTCGCAAGGGACCTCGAAAGGTGGCTGATCCGGGACCAGAATTCAAAGAGTTGCAACGACAAGCTAATGAACGATTTATTGCGTCTGACTACAGCGCGGCACTCGAATATGCGCAAAAAGCGATTCAACTCAACCCCGAAATATTTGACGCTCACAACATCGCCTCCGAGATCTATGCTGCAATGGGCGAAGAGGTAAAATCTATTGACTCATTGATCATTGGAGCCCCGACAAAACGTGATCCTGGTCTGTGGCATTTCATCATTGAACGTATCAATAAACTGGATGTAAAAATATATCCAGAGTACACTGAAGAGGCCAAGACCGGCTTGACCTTGAGGTGTCTCCAACAGATTGTATTACTTGACTCGGAAAACTATGAAGCTCGTAGCCACATACTCGAGATTGAAGCGAGCTTAGGACATGTTTCAAAATGTGTAAAACTTGGTCGAAAGATGCTGAAGTTACGCAAAGAGAAGAAGAAAACTCCGGACACTGAAGTTATGAAAATAATGGCTATGATGGGTACGTCCACAAAACGGCAAACAAAACTTCACCTTCCCAGGCTCATAGAGAGCTTTGATGAAGCGATTGATTCGCTCACAAGGAAGAGACCGGAGGATAGTGACTTAGACTGGGAAATGATCAACATTTATTTGGATCTTCTTGATCGAAGTGGGGATTATGATTACGCATTACTACGCCTTAAATCACTTTCACGATGGAAGCAGGGCAGGGGCAAGGACACATATTGGGACGAACAACAAGATGATCGCGAGTATGACATCGAGGATGAGCCAAGACGTGTAACTGTTCCACAGTTCCATCGCAAATCACGTGACTCTAAGTTTGGTCGGAGCCTACCACTTGAAATAAGAGTAAAGCTAGGTCTGTTCCGATTGCGCAGAAGCAGGGATGACTTTCAAGAAGCTATGGTAAGTTCCAGAAGCCCACTTTTCAGATCGTATTTAACGTTTACAGCACCATCTCGATATGCTTCAACCCGATGATCATAGTCCCGAAGCGCTAGTGTGGGACTATGAAGACCTGTTTCGTGTAACTGCAGACGCACTACATGCAACTGGTCACGATAACGAGGCTCTACGCTTCTACGAACCTTTATATTTCAGGAATTCGCCGGAGCTCGGTTTGATGAGTAACATCGGTATCTACACTTGCTATAAAAACCTCGGGCAGCTCGAAAAGGCGCAAAATCTGATTCCTGTGCTGAAAGACTGGAACTCGGAGACAGTAGATGACCTCGTCAAGTTAGCAATTTTTTTTGAAAATGAGGGCATGTTGGCAGAGGCTGTACAACGTGCTGAAATCCTCTATAGGAACAGATATTCTCATAGGCTACGAAAGTTGGGGTTCAAAGCTTACGATGAGCTTAGAGATGTGTACGATATTCAGAGAAAACAAGCACGTGGCAAACATAGCACACGGAAGAGCACAATCAGAAAGCAAAGGAAGCTCACCAAGAAAGCCACAGGCCGAGGCAATGTGGAAGAGCACGACTCTCTGAACGATGGCGCTGATAATGACCTTCCTTCCCTTGGTCCACCTACAGAGCGTCCAAATAAAGGTCTATTCCGGACTCGAAGGCTTGCAACCAAGCCCGCCAAAGCCCAGACATTTCTTCCTTTCCGGACTGATGTTGATGACGAGGCAATTTCTTCGCCTGGTAGACCAACGACTTTCGAGGGTACAAATGTGCCCCTTCGAGCAATCGATCACAGGCTTTTCAGGCAAAGGCTTGAATTTCTTGCCAGAAACTCGGCTGAAGAACTACAGGCGGCTCGGGCACAGCATCGAGAGACAGTAGCGAGCTTCAAAAGACTCGATGAATTGTCCGGTGCTGCGGAAGAGGGTGATGAAGATGCTACTAACGAGGTACTGTCTATTACACGGGAGCTCATTCAAGAGTATTCAACATTTGATTTGTTCTACTCAAACCGAAAAGAAGAGTTCCAAAGCTACTTCAGGCGAACTGGCGATCATGAGCTATGGAAAGAATCGGCACTTATGGTTCTCGCTATCGTTGCGAACAATGTAGAAGATGGGGCGACAGACCCAGAACTGACGGAGAGGCCTGATCAACCACCTACAGAATTTTGGGGTGTTGCCTTCGAGAGGTGGATCGATGCCTTTGGTCGCTACGCCATCATCCTCGCTCGTGAAGGGGACGATGAACGCTGTTTCAGCACCCTAGACATCGCAGTGCAGTCTAACATAGTCTACCGCTCCACAGAGTACCACCATCGACTTCAACTCTGCAGGCTTGCATGCGCTCTTGCAATTGATGACTCCAATCAGGCATCCTCTGCAGTACGCTGGCTAATGAAGGAATATCCCTTTGGTAGCGACCTGTTTCGCCTTTACAGCTGCGCCAATCGTCTCTGCTCATTTCCTGAAGGCTATTCTACAGGCCCATCTCACAAAATTCTCATGCGTTACATCAAAACTATGGATTTTGCAGTTCTCACTGAGGAACAACGCATATGGTATAACTTTAGAGATAAGAGAGATGCCTCAGGCGGCTACCAGAATGCGGTGAACATCGAGGACGTAAGATATGTTAAGGATCACGACCCGGTCGTCTTCGCACTCTATGCTCATATTTTAGTGTGTGGCGGCTCGTATATGGCAGCACTTAACTACTACTTTCGTGCCTTCGCTATCACTCCCGATGATGCGATACTTAATCTGAGCATTGGACTAGCATACATCCAGCACGCCATGAAGCGACTTTCGGAGAATCGTCAATTTCAAATACAACAAGGACTAGCTTTTGTCAATCGGTACTACGAGCTTCGGACGAAGGACAAGATCGCTATCCAATGCCAAGAAGCCGAATTCAACTTCGCGCGCATATGGCATACCCTTGGACTTATGAGTCTTGCAATACCTGCATATGAGCGTTGCATCCAGATGAGCGATTGGGTGAAGAAAGAGACGGAAGATAGTTGCACTGATGGGTCCTGGAGTCACGAGGATTTCAAGTATGAGGCAGCCTTCGCAATTCAGAGCATTTATGCTGTGAGCGGAAATTTCGAGGAGGCAAGAAGGGTGACAGAGAGCGTATTGGTCATTGAGTAGGGTCACGAAGAGTCATTTCTTGTCTCCACAGATACCACTGGGCACTTTGTCAAAACCCTTGACTTCTCCAGACTGTACATTTGACAGTCTCAATATACCTATACAGTACGCGTCACCTCCCATTCATACCACGTTCGTGGCATAAGAGTCTTGCCCCCAAGATGCCATACTCATTCCGGAATCGGCAGTGGCTGCGTGATAAGCTTGCAGACAAACACAGGCATCGGAAAGTCTAGAATGTCATGTCACCTCACTAATTCAGATATACATATGCACGTCGCAGCCAGCCTTAGTTCTTCCCTGTACCGCACCTTGCATGTGCAGCCTTAACGCTGCATTTTATAACTGTGGAGAATGTCGGCGTGACTGTCAGTTCCCATAATCCACGCATGTTTGCCTAGAGTGAATGGGATCGACCTTGCATACGAAGATATTGCCGTTGTGACACATCCAGAAATGAGAGAGCTTCGGAGCTACATGTCCTTCCCTTGGTAAGATGAACTCTCATATTATTATTCTAGCTTGACGACATATATGTGGATTTCTGTTTGTTTTGCACTCGCTGTTTAAGTCTTGTGAGACACAGTACACTTAGTCCGAAGACTGACGCAAGATAACAGACACGTTACATAAGTACAGATAACTGAACCTTCCAAAGTTTGCCACTTTGCTCACGTCTTCTCCCCATAATTCCCTGAAAGACCTGTAATATTTGCACTTGAGCTCGTAGCCGTTACTACACAAGCCACATTCCGTGTTAGAGTCCTGCTCATTTCCTGCCTTCGAGTGTAACAAGCGCAAATCTGTGACTGTTCAACGTTACACAAGTATCACATTCATATGCGGCCCGCCAAACGCATGCAGTGTGACCAAAGAGCTTTTTGGCGCCCGTTGACATGGGCATGAAAACTGGGGCGATCTAGATGGTTGATCTAACATGTTTTGGGATCAGTTGCATGCGGAGCCCGACTGCTACCTAAGGCCTTCTAGGAACACAATACCTGTATAATACAGCACTTTTTTCTGATGAGGTAGATCCTCTGTGTAAGGCCTCCAATAATTGGTTCGAGGTAGGGTCTATCGTTAGAAATCGGTTGCTTTCCAGTGATTGCACGCATCAATATTGGCGAAACCTCTCTCTGAAGTGGAAGCATTGCTTCGCAGCTGAATTTAAAGTTTATAAATTACTAGTGAGAATTCTGTGTGGCAGATTCTGGAGCAAAATTACTACAATTTTCTCAAGTCTAGGTTGGACTTTACGGCAACACATACCCTTGGTAGATTAGGCGAACTTCTCCGCCACGTCTAGATAAAGTCTTATACAGTAGTCTAAAGCTCGGAGTATAGTGTTCTACTATTTGATCAAGCTTCAGTAAGCTTCGCTTCTGCTTGTAACCTGCTGGTGACCGCCCATCTGAAATGGCATGATTGTAATAACCAAGACTTTATTCGGTGAGGCATTAAAAGCTTATAGTTTTAGCTTAGGTTTAACAATATTTCAAGGCACCTCGGGAGCGAATAGAAACTCATGGAGCACTACAGATAAGTAGTGCTGCAGGGTGAGTTAAGCCATGTCGCCTAGCGTTCAGCTTCAACACCCTTTCCAGCTAGCCAAAGATCCTTGGTTCTATCCATCCATGTTCTGCTGCTTACATTTGCAGATTTGGAGCAAGTTGAAAAATATTTTAGTATGTGAGTAATCACACTCTCAAGAGCTTTAAGAAGTTTAATTGTGTATTCTTCATCGTGACTGGCTTGCCTTGATTACGAGCGCATCCTACAGTCTAGTCGCGACCACAGAACGAAGGCGGATATGTGTCCAAAGCGGCCTGATATCAAGAAAAAAGGCATAGTCTAGTGTTTCAGTTGGTGTTGCCCTCCCCTATGTCAAATATCCCTCCTGTTGCAGAAGCTGAAATGCAAGCTTTTATATGCACACTGCTTGCGTAACGTCGGGAAATGTTGTAGTAAAGTAGAGGAATATTTATATTAAAGCGATTACTGCTCGTAGAACTATACTTCACTCAAAACAAAATTTTACATTTGCACCTACTTCAGCTTCAAATCTTAGCATCCGTGTCTACTCCCTCTACTTCCTGCTTCGACGTCATCTACAACACAAGCATGTCTTCTTTGGACGAGCTACAGAGAGTCCTTGAAGGCCTTGACCCAAACCATATCTTGCAAGGGGAGTCATAAGACAGAACCTAGGGCAATCAACTAGGTTTTACAGGCGCAGCTGACTTTCATGTTGGCATCCCATATAACCCATGGGTCAAAACGCCAACTCCCTTCGAGAGCACACTTGAGCTCGCCTTTAAGGATGTGCTTAAGAAAGGTCTCGAAGGTACACCTGTGACGGATGACAAGGTGTTCATCGACATCATCCAACTAGTAAGTGGATGGGTAGAGTTTTTCAACCGACCGAATGGGCAAGACGGTGGCCCAAACAATTTGGCTCACCAAATGGGTACTATAGTTAAAGAACTACCCCAAAGCGTCACCCCAGTCATACGCTTCTTGATTGGCGGTGATGGATCTGACGAGGCATCTGTTCGCTGGTCTAGCCTACAGAATGACTCTTAGAACATCTTTTGGCCTAATGGGAAATGCGTATTTGGCTATCCCAACGCTGAGATATATGTGGGCTTTCACAGCCCCAACTTCGAGGCAGTGTAAGTGTAGATAACGGTAGTACCTTGGAAATCTCTAATATCAACAGCCGAGACCCCGAAGGCGTTCAGCAGTCCGCGGCTGAGTTGGATTCCTTGATTGATATTGTCCGACAGATGGTGAAAAATATTGGAAACAGTGCAAGTTTGGTGCCTGGAGCTAATCAAGCCATTGAAAAAGCACTCTCGATGTTTACAAAAGAAACAGTGGCCAAGCAACTTTCCGCTATGATCCTACCGAGTATTAGTTGGAAAGATCCTGGCCGTGAATGAAAAGACTCTGATGGCAGGTGGCGGAAACTACTGGAATCATTACGCCGATAATGAATCATTCATATGCGATCTTCAGTTAAAGATCAAAGGAGATGCTACCATCTTTGCCCATTCTTATTGTGACTACTTTTGGAAGTATGAATTTCAGCTTGCGCTCTTGCTTCAACTCCACTTACATATTATCAGATATCTCAATCGAGACCACAAGACTGAAACACACTCATTCCGACAACGTGCGTCTGCAAAGCCTGACGGAGGTCCATCCTGGGACACCAATCAAGTTCCAATCTTTGGCCGAAAGCCAACTTAGAAAACTGGAAAATCTGTTCTCGCCGTGGGCAAGTTTGGCGACTGGACAGGCATCATGGACAAAATTGAGTACCCAATTCAAGTTATTGATGCCATCAGAGACTTGATCCAAAACGTATGCTGGAGGGTCGTATGGACCAGTACCAGTGGAAATTTTATCCGCTTCTTCCATCAATTCGTTGTCGACCCAATCACAGACCAAATGTTAGAAAACCTCAAGAAAGCTGGGGTAACTTCCACAGCATGGGCAAGCAGGATTGCTCGGTGCAAAGCCATTGCCAACGCGAAGAAAACTATTCACATCGATGCTGCGATCATTGCCTGCTTCCTTCAGCAGGGTAACCCTGCATGGGGGAATCAGCTGACAGAGTTGAATAAGCAGGCTAACCTGAAGGACAAGGACAAATGGGATGGAGTTCTTTGGCCATATGGTGACTGTTCTTGCATAAACTTTTCGAGTCTTGTGCTGATTTTGGTATAGATTTAATTCTTGCCATCGCAACTTTTTTGAAACAAGTACTGGAGGGAAGTGACACAGGAGCATTCTTCTTCCTCACTTCACCCATCTCCGACGGTCCACGACATGACGGCTGGGAAGACCAGGTTGGCGCGAACGAATTGAAGCAGCGAATTCGCTGGATGGTCGATCGTCCATTCAATGAGTCTGATGCAGATTTTGACAAACGGTTTGATGCTCGCTGCCGCTTCAAGAGAATATCCGCCGATGGCACGATGTACAACCATGGAAAGGTATACTGTATCGATAAGAAGCCCATGCATGAAGAGCATGGTATTTGGGTTGATGATGGAGATGTAATTAATGCTTGGTACAACAAGTTCTGGCCTCCGCGATGGGACGCGTCGCCGAAAGCTGACATGAGTGCGAAAGCCGGTAAATGGCATTCAATTGCCTAGGATCGATGAGACTAATTACAGGGGCTAGCTTATGTCTCCTAATGAAATAACGAAATTTCTTATGTAGCACCAAATTGAACTGTTGTTGAGCGAAACTTCGATTATTCTGCGTGAGACCAGTGCCGCGTAAAGATCCAGAAGCATCATTGATAATACAATTTCTACAGGGAATAGTCAGTCACTGCGGTCTAGGAACGCACCTGAACAATCGTAAATTGGTCAAGTGAGATAAAGTCAGAATGAGTGGTATAACTGAAGGATTTCATTATGTATTTCATTACACTTTGACCAGACAACGATGCCCATCCTACATCGACTTCAAGTACTCAAACAAGCGCCATGCTACCAGGACCATACAATGATAGTATGCACTAAGAACACTCCAAAATGCTCACCCGAACGCCAAAAATGCAAGCAAGCTATGTGCCCAGGCTGTAGCCAGGATAATGTACAAACCATACCAACCGAGCGGCTTCTACGCTCATACAACTCCAGGGTTTCCCACAAACACCCTCAACGCGACGGCTACAATATACGCGCCTAGCCCTCGAGACTACCGATCATGTAAAAGAGCAGGTAGGCCTCGGCAGCAAGGACTTCGGCTTCGCTTGCGAGCACAACTTTACTGTCGTCGAACATGAACCAGTCGTCGCCTTCGCGCGAATAGCTGACGTAATGGCCCGAGTCAATCTTGCCTTTGTGCACAATTACAGAAGATAGCTCATACACAAGGCTATTGACTGGAGTGTTGGTGTTGTAATTTGTAGGGGGTGCACCCGTTGATTTGATGGACTTTTTAAGGATTTGCTGGTGCGATGTGGTGTAGGGGTTGATGTCTAATTTGAGCGGGAAACTGACGCGGGTTTCTATCTTAGATGAGGTAGCCTTTGTGTGCTCAAAGCGCTGTAGGGTGTCAGTCATGCCTTGGTACAAAATTTAAATGTACATACTTTGAGGTGGACAGCAAGGACCGGTGGAAGCCTTTTGATGCTCAATTGCTTTGTCGCATTTTGTGGGCTATCACAGTTACGGCAGGTGTAATCTGCTGAGCCTAATTTCTCTTTCGCCGTAAATCTCTCAAGACAATCCCTTAGATCTAGTGGTGTTTCGTCGCCCTTCTCAGCATTGAGCTTACGCTTCTTTCCCTGATTCCGTATGTCGAGACTGAGATCCATGTATGGGTCTTGGGCGGTTGTAACATTACGACAGCTGTCGCAGGTAACGGTGCTCGATAGCTTGCCATTGAACGTCTGATGGACGACGCACTTGCAGTCTTCTGAGTCGGAATCTGTTGCACCGCTGTTAGCTAAGTGGAGAGTATTCAGGATGAACTGCATGTATTCATGTGCGTCTTGTTGTTGGTAGCCTGCGAGTGCCTGTGTACATGTCAGCATTGAGTGACCCTGGTGTCTTTTTCCCGTCTCTACTTACTTCGCCGGCCAACCAGCTGCCCATGAGCATGCTGACGGCGCCGTAGCCCTCATTTTTATCGGACGAGTAAAATTCAAAGAACATCTCATCCAAAGCACAGCTGACACATGCTTCCTTTTCACAATCTGCCTGCTTATGCCCGTCGGAGAGGTAGAAATTCCGTATGAATGGGTTGTGCACTAGTGTCTGCAGGATGACGCTCATGAAGCAGGTCTGGCCCATGTTGTAGAGCCCGCGCAGTCCAATCGCTCGACAGGGAAGGAAGGTAGAGTTGTTGACAATGAGCTTGACGTCGTCGGCTGTGGTTGCATCGTCTAGTCTCCGCTTCTTGCCTGCGGTATAAAACGTCAGCATACATGGACCAATTCAAATACGTGCATGTACTAACCTTTCTGTAGCCTTCTGACCTCAAGTTCAGGGTCGTATATGAAGTCCTGGCAATTGCCACAGTACACATAGCCAGCCTTTGACTCGACCGCTAAATTATTGTCAGCCTCTCCTTTGCCCACGCATAGTGCTGAAACCCACAGAAGCAGTGTGATTTGGTCTCGAAGTGTTGGTCTCGATCGGTCTCCGTCATGATGTTGGGGCATTGTAAGCATAGATAGAGCGGCTGCAGCGAAACGACGGGTCGATTCTCTGTGGAGCAGATGTATGTCTGGGCTATAACGCTTGGTTTCTCATGAATATTGCGAAGGATTGCCTGGTAGTGTCCGAGGGTCTGCTTGCGCGCATTCTCAAACATTTCGCCCATGTGCTCTGTTGCAGCGTTAGGCATGAAGCTCCACATACCCCAGAATACTTACCACAGCCATACGCAATGTGAGCCATCTGGCTACTCGGCACGATGTTGCCTTTGGCATTCTTTACGACCTTGGGCGACGCCAGCGACGCCGCCTTAGAGCCAACTGCGATTGTGTCCATGGTGTCACCGTTGCGCCTGAGGGCCTATAACATGGCGCAAAGTACACAACTAATATTCCAAACGCTATGTTAGCAAAGCTGGCTTCAAAAATACTGTCAGACACGCTCGCGCTGCGCGGTCGGGGTCGCGACGTTATTCCGGGGTTCCTGCATAAAGCCAATGATGGTGTTCGTGGTTCGCGCCGCTAGTCCATCTACGGCCCCACCGCTTCCGTGCTTTGGTGCGGATAGGGAGTCAGAATTTGATAGGCCTCCGGTTCTTCTAGCTCACTCAAGACGCAAAGGCTAAGATAGTAGAGAGTCATGCTCATGGGGGGCTTTAGATCCATTTTACAAAACATTACTATAATTATTACTTAATATTCAGTATACTTAATAATTATAAGATGCTGTGCCAGAGTGGTTAATGGGTATGACTCGAATTTCTCCGATATCATATGGCTTCGGTCGCGCAAGTTCGAATCTTGTCAGCATCGCTCAAATTTTTTTTTGGGTTTTAGTGAATGTGCATAGTGTTCCGCCATAGATAATTTTTAGACTGTCTTCATAAAATGTTTGATTTAGACACACATAAGGGGACACCTAACTCATAATATGTCAAGTCCATGTCGATTACACTAAAATTTTGTGATTTCCCAACGTCATTAGCTTTTCATCTTAAGTCGTGCAGTATCTCCGATCCCTAGGCTAGCTATTTTGATTTCCCAAGTATAGGTCCTGTTCTGGTGTGATAACCAAGTGTCTATCGAGAAGTATACCAATCACACATCAGCGAAAAACATTTCCCATCACACAATCCTCAAACCCAATCCTTGGTTCTATTCAACTTTCCATGAGTCCCGAACACTTTCTCATGCTATGCAAACTCCACTCGTGCCATTTACGCGGTAATGCCAAAAACCGTGCTCCGTCAACCCCACGCAGTTTCCGCACTAAAACAACACTACACTTGAGTCGTAAGGTTATAAATTCACATGAAATGGCTCGTTATGAGCCGAAGAAGTCCTCATTCCACCTCACCAAGCACTCCTTGCCCTAGACTCCGGGCTGTCATCCACTTCCCAAATCCTCGCACACTAAAACCTGGCATGCAACTCCATCGAACAACTCGGTACGATTTCTTCGTCGAGTGCTTTATTCTGAATTGGAAATAGGGGAACGCAATGTAGCGGGTATTGGGAGAAACTGTATGGTTTCTACACTACAACCAAGTGATAGACCGAACAGAAGTGAGTGATGGAAGGCGAAGTGTAGCAACGTAACAGTGATCGTGCTACTTACTTATACCTTCTCCACGCCGTTGATGATCTGAACGTCATGGTATTTCATTGGCTCGAGGAGTGGCGGGCCGTCGTCGTCTATGTCTCGCATGAATGTATCGCTGACTTGCGTCGCTGTGGTAGTACTTGTATCTTGGGCGATTTCTAAGGCTGGTTCCCTTCTGACGGCTTCAGTGAGCTCGTTGATGCGGTCTTCGCGGATATAAACGACACCAGTACTTGCAGGTGGGGTTGCTGCAATCTCTCGTTCGAAGATGTCTTTTTCGTTCGCAGGAGTGACGTGGTCATCGTTGTACTTTCGCCATAAGCCATTCTGGAAATCGTAGATGTAAATCCAGTAATGTCCACCTTTTGTGCCACCACGATGCGTAAAAACAGCGTGCAGACGATATGGATTGTCTTTAGAACCTTCGAAAACACTATCTATTTCGGCCTCTAGTTGGTCCATTCCGGTGCTGATGTGTTCGAGTTCTCGCTTGAGGTAGGCAGCTTTTTCGGACAGAGCATCGGCAAGGTCGGTTGGCGGTGTCGGCAGTGAGTCGGCTCCTTGTTCATACTCTTTACTGAGCTCTTGGATAAATGCACTGGTTTCTTCAACAGTATCGGCAAGATCCAAACCTTCGATATCCGTTCGTCTCAGTTCATCTCTGCGTTCATCAAGAAGACGAAGCTGGCGTTGCTTTTCCCACTGTGCTTCGCGAAGTTTAAGCAGTTCTAATTGGGGCAGAGACTGCGTCTTGCCTAGATAACGATCGAGGTAGAGAGTGGTCTCCAAACCAATATGTGAGCGATCGTATACCTGCTCTCCTTTGATTCGGTCAAATTGTAGTCTCCGTAGATTGATGATTTGCACAGGCGCAGCTGTATCGATGTAGTCATATTTTGTGACTCCTCCCTCCATCTCGCTCAACCCAAAGTCGTCATCTAAAGTGGCATAAATATTTCGGTCTCGCCACCCAGGAGAGACTAAGAAGTGGTCGCGAAGTTCATGTGACTCCTCTGCCTTTGGCTTGGTATTGCGGACAGACGTAACATCACTGAAAAACAGCTCCTTGATCATGTCAAGCTGCTCGCCTTCACGTATGACGCCCTTACCCTTGATAGCACACGAGAAGAGATCGAAAATGTTGCTTAAGACTTCTGCGGCATCTTGCTGTCTAGCGCTCTCTTCAATGTTGCCAAGTTTGGACTTAGTTGGAGCCGAAGGTGTTGTTCGGGGAGGTATGGGCGGTGGTCGAGTAGGAGGGGGTGGTTGTGTGCTCAAAGTAGCGTCTGCACCCTTCGACTCTTCCTGAAGATCCATCGCTTGCATTGAAGTGTCGCTTGCGTTGTCACCCATGACTGAATCCGTTGAAGATATGTTTACACCATTGTCATGGCTACTGGGAGCTGGCATTGGTCCAATAAAGGGCGCCCCATCAATCGAATCCAACCCGTTGATCATCTCCGCGTCTAGTTTTGGTGATTTTGGTGCTGACTGTGGGCTATCCGTCTTACAAAGTGCCAGAGCAGCAAGATCGATTGCGGGTTGCACGGTGTCGGTAGGTGCGGTAATCATGTGCCTGAAAAATGTACGTAGTTCAATGATGACTGAGTATATTAGCACCTAAGCGCGGATGGTTATGATGATACTAACATTTCTGGGCAACCTCTACCCTTTCCGCTGTTACGGCTGTACGCCCAACCTTTTTATCACTCAGCACGCTTAGTAAAGAGTCTTCTAGGTAGTCATCGCAATTGAGAACCAAGTCTCGAAGCGGCTTGATGGTGAAAAGGAATTGCAAAACGCTATTGAGGTAGCAAGTATTTCCAATGTTACGAAGACCCACAGGCCATGTCTCAAGGGGATACTGATTACGTCTCACTTCCGACTGGTTTGACCTATTGTTGTGATTTTGTGCTTGGTCTTGTTCAATTAGCTGGTACGCCTTCTGCATCTTTTCTGCGCTATCCGATGATGCAAAGGTTATTGCGGTTTTCATGACCTCGAAGTCGACTTTCGCTGTCCTGTCATTGATTGAGAACAATGCATAAGCCTCCCCTAGATCCATCTCAGGAGTATCCATTTGACCCTCTCTCAGGTACTTGCGTAGCCGGTCACTATTGCGATGTTCTGCAATCAGCGAAACAGCCTTTCGCGCAGTTTCCATTGAGCCAGGATTGTCTGAAGTCTTCATTGCGACCATTGTTGGAACGAAATCGTCTGTCTGGCTGTCTGAAAGATCTAGCCATGATAGTGCTTGCTCATAGGTTTCTAGGGCACCAGCGGCTTCCGCGTTGATAGCAGGGCTATTGCGCGCGGCACCAATGATGCGCAGCTGCCTCCGTGTTTCTTCAGCCATGGAAGGGCTCATGTCGGAAAGTCGGGATTTAAAGGTCCCAATGATATGATCGTCATTGATGTGGGCTACGTGAAGTGGCTCGATACCAAAGTACTTGTATGCTTCGTCCACTTCGCGTCTGGTAGTGAAGCCCTGTGAGCCCAGCATAGCTACTTGCATCTCCAGCTCCTCACTCTTGCGGCCAAGGGCAAGGTCTTGAAGACATTCATAGTAGTAAGAACGGCTCTCTATATCCACGGCAGTCTGTCGGGAAAATGCGAACAAGATCAAAGCATCCGAAAAGTCGCCTACGGCTCCAAGGCTCGCGTAGTATGGATGGTCCTCCTCGTGATTGACACTTCTCGTCTCTATACGACCTTTCACTTTATCATAGTCGTGGCAGGCCAGTGCTCTTTCAATATGAGGCCGCGACGGTGGAGGATATTGTGGGACGTGCCGTGCGTCAGTACGGTCAGGTTCCGGAATATTGAGGATCAATGTATTAAGCTCGTAACGGGTATCCTCGACAGTGTTTCGCAACGTGTATTCAAATACATTCTCTCGTTCTTCAGGTCGAGGTAGGTACCACACTTGATTGTGCCCATCCTCCTCCACCTCTATTTCGGTGTGGAAGCCAAGATGCAGTAGGATCGAGTCGCAGTCTTTGCCGAAGGTCTTGAGAAACTTTTTGTTGAGCAAGGGGATACGTGCTTTACCCTTGACTGGGTTGAGGGCATCCTGCAGATAAGTGTTTAAATAGTCTAGTCCGTCCACTCTCCTGGCCATGATAGTATCAGCTCGATCACCCGCTATTTGCTTTGCGGCCTCCCATCTTCTCCGCAATTGCGCTTTATTGGTCAACGTTTCGACGTCGTGTTCGGAGAGGTGAGGAGGTCTCATGTGTATTTGCACCTGGACTGGACACTGGGGTGCTGAGCACCGAAATCTATATGTCCTTGGGGTCAGATGGGAAGCAAGATAGCCGTTGCTACCTGAATCTTGCTCGCCGTCGAATGTGAAATGGTGGAGGAAGAACTCGGCGTCACCTTTCCTGCAGATGCAAGTCTTTGTGCCATCTTGGCGGAAGTCGACAACGACGTCAGAGTGCCAGCGACATTGGGTGCAATAGGAGGCGATTTTATATACGGTTGTGTGATCAGGGTCCTCGCCTGGCCTAGGCAGCTGCGATTGCTCGCTTTTGTTCAAAAGGGCATGTCGGCAATTTCGGAAGGGCACTGCGACGGTTCGTGGTTTGGCAGGGTCATATTGTGGCGGGGCACTCGTCAAGAGGTTGCGGCCAGCCCGGTCTTCGTGGCGCGGATCGTATGTGAGGAAGTCTTGGAGCAGCCGCGGTGCTGTCTTGCCTGCAGCGAGCCACGGTTAGTAGATGCTGTTCAACTGGGCTCATAGAGAATATACCGGGCGTCATAGCTAGCACTACAGATGCGTGTATGTGCGAGTAAAGCTGTGGGTGACGAGTCTGAGGTTACACAGGGTGGGAGGTGTATGTCAAGTGAACAGAGTAGTAGAAGGCGAAGTGTCGAGGTAGAGCATATAGGCGGCAGCCAGAGCGGTGATGGGCACTTGCCGTGGACGGCGGCTGTGATACGCCACGCGCGCGCTCACGGGTCTGCCTGTCTTGGGTGGGGTTCTCATTCAAGATGGCAAGGAGCAGTAGTTAGGTATTACTTCAGCCGACACGCATGCGCAGCATAAGCGTGATTGTCCATGGAAGTTTGCCAGTGGTGTCTCCCGCAAGTCCATAAGGCACTATTCGTGGTTGCGGCCGATGATGCACGTTGCATGCTTTGGGCTAAGCGCGGGTTGTTTGCCAAGCTGCGCCAGTCGACATGGGAGCCAAGCCATCCTCATGATTGAGCGCAAGGAAGCTCTCAGGGAGACATCAAGACCCATTCCGCCCGCCATGGCCGACCAACAGCCCACCTTCCACCCCCGAGATGCCCTAGCCAACACAGCGACCACCGCCCTCCAGACCACCGCGGTTGGCGCCATCTTTGCCGGCGTGCAGAACACTCTACGCAAGCAGAATGTCGGAGCCATGGGCATCATCACCCGCTCGGGAGGCATAATTGCCCTGTATGGTGCGTAGTCCGTCGATATCTGTATTGCCAGACAAATTCAAAGGGTGCTAATTGGAGTGCAGCCGGTGTGGGGGCCGCATATCAGTTCACCCTCGATGCGACCAGCAACTTGCGACAAAAGGACGACTGCTACAGCGAGGCAATTGCTGGTTTTGTAGCTGGTATGGGTGTTGGTGTCGCTCGTATGTTCTGCGGAATACAATCCTGCCGTGTCCATCTAACAACGCGCAGGACGCAGTCTGCCCTTCATGCTCGGTGCCGGAGCCGCATTCTCGACTGTCCTGACCACTTGGCGATACACCAGCGGATTCACTGGCCAATTTGGGGAGGTTTTGGACGAGGACGAGGTGGAGCAGAGGGAAAAGGCAAAGAAGCTCCGCAGGCGGCCGCTTTCGGAGACTATCGAGCAATTGGGCGAGGGTCGAGGTAAGCATGCGATCGTCGTAATTGCTGCCACTTTCTAACCTCGCTAGGGATCTATGCGCCAGGGTGGGAAGAGAGAAGGCGACAGAGGTTATTGGAGAAGTATGGCGTCGATGTGAAGGCTGCACAGGAGGCGAACTAGATGCGGCACGCACTTTCCCTATCGTTTAGGAGCATTTAGCCATGGACAGATCGTCATGGCTATCACATCTGTGTATATAACTCAAATCACTAGCGAAATGCCAATTCAGGACTCATATTCAAGCCTGTCGAACCCTTTTGACTTGACAAATAAATGTCATTTAGCCAGCAAAGATGCCATAGTAGGACGGTGCGCAAAGAATTGAGAGTTTTATCAAATAGACCAAGAATATTGTGCATTAGGGACAATCGCATTTCACCTTTGGCATGGGGATCGCGGGGTAGCTCCGCGCTCTGCATAAACAATCTACAGCACTTTTCTAGTGCATTTAAATCGCTGTAAAAATGCATGAATTCTTTCCATTTTTACAATAGGCATCTTCTTGATTTTTTGCTTATTGCTGTGCACAATCATGGGTTTCCCGTCGTTGATGCACTTTCCCAGTTTACCCCACCAAATCGCTAATTGGTCATGATTTCTACTTGACCCTACAACAACTACACCAAAACATATACGATCAATACATCCCTTAATCTATTCGCCATTTGCTAGATATCTGTCATGGACGCTTCCCAGACGCAAAGCGAAGTAGGACTCAAGGATAACTTTTTTCGCACCTTCCAAGATGAAGTCGCTGGTAGGCACCGCGAGTGAAGATATGATGCCATGACTAACCGGATTAGCGCTCCAGAAGCAGATTGAGCAGCTCAAAACTATATCTCCTGGAAGCGAGCGTAACGATGCTATAGATCACTGCCTTGCAGGAATAGACCGTTTGTCCCACGAAGTCAAGGATGCCTCGGGTTATATTCCAGCATATGATCTGAGGACGTACAGTCAGGTACAGTTCCCAGCCATTCGCAGTGTATATTTTAGTTGACGAGATTAGACTGTCAAATCTATTTCTGAAAAACTCCAAGCCATGCGCAACTCCTTCAATCCTCCAAAGAAGTTCTCTTTCAAGACACGCAAGAACGCACCAGCTGTACCCGCCTCAACTTCTACCGGTTCAGTGATTGCCCCTGCGTCATTGGATAAGCCTTCGCCAACGGAGGAGAAGAAGTCGCAAACAGTTCCAGAAGAACTTAAAGAAGATGGCATAGAAGATGGTCCTGGCATACAGAGACCGCTCTTTTCGAACGCGACGAAGATTAACATCTCAAACCACAACAAGCTACATCTTGTCCTGCAAGATTCGGCCTCTCACGCAACAAGTTCAGGTACAGTATCAAAGCTACGACATTGCGTCATCGACCTTTCAGCCGCGACTATTGTATCGCCATTTTCTGCGCTCTACCTAAAGAACATCAAGGACTCAATCGTTATATGCGGCCAGGTCGCAGGCGCAATCCACATCACTGATGTCCAGAACAGTGTCCTTGTAATAGCGTGCCGCCAGTTCCGGATGCATGGGTCTAAGACGGTAGACATTTACCTCCATGCCGCTAGCCGACCCATCATTGAGGACTGTGAAAATGTACGGTTCGCGCCCTTACCGCCAGCATTCGAAACAGCAGCACTATCGCAAGTTCCGAATCAGTGGAATCAGGTGGACGATTTCAAATGGCTCAAGGCTGAGCCAAGTCCGAATTTCGGTATTCTTGTCGAGCCCCAGCGGATCGGGGATGAAATTTGGAGGGAAAGGGTGTTGGGTGGTTCTGAAGGAAGCCTGGACGATATACTGAATGCGCTTGGGGTTCAGTAGTGGGGGGTTATAACACAGATATGGATGGAGCTATTCAGTGGCGGGAACGGCCGCTTTAATCAACAACTCTACTTCGATCACCGAGAGGTAACATAAGATATTGAGGGCTTCTATCATATATAGATGGAGACTTTCGATTGTAGGGTTGTTTGGTCGATACACGAATAGGTAGTAATTAATCGCCCAAAGTACTCCAGTGTCATCAATTTACACTCTGCACAGCCCTGGGGGAATTACCACGGGAATAAAATTTGCCGCCCAATACTCGCGCATTAACGACTTCTCCAGGTGTATTTTCGTAAAACTGTAATGTTGTTTTCTTCAACCGCACCCAGCCGTCTACTGCCCTGGAACAAATAGCCCTATCCAAGGCCCCTCCTGATTCGCCAGGATTGTCCCATTCATGTGATTACCCCACACCCCATCGCGGCTAGTCGAGTTCGCTAGCGGTTGGGTCCCGCTGTCCCCACATACCTTGACAAAATTATTACTGCAGATATATATTAACAAATTCTCCATTCTTTCATCAAAAAACCACCATCCGCTTATATAAGCGCTCATCTTCGATGGTCTAGTGGTCATGATTTCCGCTTGTCAAGGATCATTCCTAACAAGCGCGGGAGACCGGGGGTAAGCATTTCCATCACCTCTGGTGTCATCAAGTCCTAATAACAGCTTTAGTTCGATTCCCCGTCGGAGAGCATCATATCTTTTTGCCTTTTTTTGGTACTCGCGGAGCAATGATGAGTGCGACACAGTCATGATGATAGTGCATATATCTTTGGTTGATATACATATAGTTGCATCAACATCATACCGAGTGCTTTACTCTTTGCTTTTTTATTTCAGCAGATTTGAGGTGGTGGGAGTAGTTATGGTAAAGTAGATATCGATTTAACATCCCAGCGCATTGAACTATTAGGTCCGATCGCGGCAAATCAATTCAAGATCCTTAGTGCAGAATTCCGATGCAGCCAGATAGAGTTGGAAGACTAAAAACGTAGGAGCCATCGCGAGGAGTTCAACTTCACATATACCATCTTAGCTGACATAGCTTTATGAATCAGAATGATGTAAACATGAAATTTTCGTCACCGAGGAATCATTCATTAAACGACTTTATCGCGTTATATAATAATCGTGCCTGGATATTGCGTCTCAAACAGCATGTCTCTTTCTGCCCCCACCTCTCCTCCAGTTCCACAGTGCCTCTTGTGCAAATGTACGCGCGGTCAAGTGTCCCCTCGTCTTATTCGCTTCCTCTGTCATTGTCTCAATGATACGACCCTCCTCAACGCAAGCCCAAAGGCCCCCTGCCATGGCGCTACCCACATCTTCCTCTTCACCACCATCGCCTTCTTCTGCGGCAGGATCTTTGGCAATTTGAACAGGCCCGTTTGTATCTTGCCTTGCCTGCTCGACACCGAACTCTCCTTGCCCTAAGCGATAGAGAATGCGTCCCAGCGTTTGGTACGCCATGCATCGCTGCGCGGGTACAGCGCTTCGACTTAACACTGCTAGCTCTGGTATTGTATACCCTGCCGCTTCAGGCGCATCTGAATGATGATGTAGACCCCTGTCGCTGGGTATGCTTCTTGCAACACTTGGTGCGAGAAGTGCACCCTTGAAGTCGAAACGTAATTCGGTTGCATTGAGTGCTGTCTGTGACGGATGGTAAGGCGAAGACTTATCAGACGGATCGATAGGTTTCATCCAGGACAAAGAGCTTGGGTCGTAAGGTAGGTTGGGGAAATACTTTTCATGGAGATTCTCGAGAAAGTTGGGGTCGTTAGGGTCTAGGTCGGGAGGTTGTCGTGGAGTGGGGAAGTGTATTGAGTCTTGAGCCGGTTGGGGTGTGGTTTGCGAAGTGGATAGCTGGCCTGGCGTAACTGCACTAGAAACGGACGCAGAAGCTTCTGGCTGCTGAGATGAAATCTCGTGATGTGACTCTGGGGCTGCAAATGCGACCTTCTTGGTACTTGAAGGGTTGACTTTAGAATCTAACTCCTTCTCATCAGCCGCAGGAGGCACATTAGGTTCTATAGGATAGAGATCTCGCTCGTTGCTTCCATCATCAATGTTCGATCGGGCCATCAGTCTCTGTATCAACGCTGGGTTTAGGCTTTGCATGAGCTCTTGGCGTTCTTGCTCAATCTCCTCAGTTGACATAGCAGCAAGAGTTTGGTGATTCTCTGCATCTATAGATCTCTTCTCCTCGTCCATATTAAACTTTGCATTGTGTGACTTTGATGCGTCTTGCGAACGAATCTTCGAAGCTTCTGTAGCCTGTTGTTCCTTTGACGCTCGTTGCTGCTTAAAAGCTGACACCCTAGGAGTTCGTTTCTTATGTGCCGGAAAACCATTAACATTTCCCTTTTGAGAGGGTGCGACTGGTGGGCTAGCTGGAGATGATTCGCGCTCGAGTATGTCGCCCACAAAGGTAGGAAATGTGGGAAAAGCGGTTTGTTGGTCATCTTCTGCTTCTAGCTTTTCCACTGCGCCGGTATCAAAGTTTAGACTTACGCGTTCTCCCCTTTGAAACTCCATGTTGATGGTGAGTGGCGTTAGGAAAGATGCGAGGTGAGAGGCAAACCAAAAATGAAGCTTGAAGCTTTGTTCCACATGCAGGGTCCACTAGCGCGGGTTCGCATTGACATGAAGCTAGACTCTGATCAACCTACTCCACGCCCTCAATCCTATCGTATATCACACAAGTTAACCTATTTCATACAGCGAATCTCCTTCTATTACGAAACTTATGTTAATTTGGATAGGATTTCAGTCAAGCTTGTGCAGATGCTGGCGCACAACACATATTTACCATGTCCTGCTGTGGTATCGCTCTAAGTAGCTGTATTGACCATTTCATTGCTTATCTCGACCATGACTGTAATTCAAAGTGGCTCACCGAAGGCCCTTAGACTGCCCCAATCCCACTTTCAACTCTTGACTACTTACCTACCCCGCATGCCCCACATTCACTCACCGACAGCGCTTGACGCAAATAGTCTCGCTTCAATCACTACTTGAGATATATCCAAACTTAGGATTGAAAGAGAGCTCAATAATAGAGTTCGACAGATTACCTTGACTATCTATACCTGGCAGAATCATGTCTTCGACCAACCCCAACGTACCGCCTGGACCATATTCGGCTGGCAAACACATTATTCCACCACCACGCCCGGCTTCACCAGCAACCGCAGAATATCGACTCAACCATCTCATGCTGCGGATAAAAGACCCTCAACAAAGCCTGAAGTTCTATTGTGACTGTATGGGCATGCATGTGGTTTTTATCTTCAACGCAGGACCATGGACAATATACTATCTTGGGCCACGGGATGTTGGTACGTGAATAAGCAGATCCAGATAGTAGCCACACATAACGAAGTATCGGCAGGCATGCAAACGCTTGGTACCTCCAAAGGCCTGTTGGAATTGTACTACATACCTCCTGATTCCAACACGCCATACACATCGGGCAATGACTATTCCGGGCCCGGAGTGGGTTTTGGCCATGTTGGGTTCACGGTGCCGGATGTAGCGGAAACCTTAGAACGTATCAAAAGTTATGGGTACGAAGTTATCAAGCTTTTGAATGAGGCTGATGTTGGCCAAATGGGTCTTCCAAAAGATATTGCTGAAGGTAAATACGAAGCGGTGCACGACGGTTACAAGCATGTGTTTAGGCAATTGGCGTTTGTGAAGGATCCTGATGTAAGTCATCGGGTGTATGTTTCTTTAAAATTATTTGAAGCTGACATTCGGTTTAGGGTTACTGGGTAGAGCTGGTACCGCAAGTAGTGAAAGGTTAACATGGGGTAGGAAGCGCATTCACTGAGACTTCTTGAAAGACGATATGATTGCTAATCCGAAGGTAATCACTTCCAATCCGTCCTTATCTCCGCCATGCCGGTCGTAGCCAGAAATGTTCTGCAGGGTAGGATGGCCGCTGCATTTAAATTTCGACTATCTCGGCATGTTCGTCGGCGAATTCGAAATCGTGTGACCAAGAACGTGGAGACTTTGAGTCATGGCGGCATCGATGGGGAGCTAGGAGCTAGAGCCTCATTGCCAACATGAATAATACAAGTCTCGACGACGTCCATCATGCGTACGTACTTTCATACTACTCTGCAGTGGTGTATCATCGCTAAATCTACGCTATGACCCTTGTAGATTGATTTGGCCGTAGTTCCAGCCTAGGGTGCTCTCTAGAGTCGGCATAGAGCACTGCCCGAGCTTCAAGTGAACATACTATGTACACTTCAGACAATAACTGATGCCCTGGTTTGTTCTATTTTGCCTAATACGTACCTGCAGCTCATCATGCTCAATGTTGTGCGTGACTGGTGCAGGAGCCCACGAGCTAGACGTTCTTACACACGAGCCTCGGTGCTAAACGCCATTCGCGGGGAACCCCTACCTTTCCCCGTTTGAACAATACGCGCCCACGAGGTGTCTAACCGAGATGACCTTCCCGTCCCATCCCCTCCGCCGGAGATAGAGCCGCATTTTACATGTCAATAGTCAGCTTGCGCCTTAAAGTCTCATCACCCTTACCACCTTGAGACATGGTCGCCGTTGGTTCCGTCGACCCAGCCACGTAATAAGCATTGCCCGCCTCCATGCCAGCGCAGCTCCCCACGGACGAATCGTAGTGATCGGCTGCCGGGGCTTATCCCGCATGACGCTCACATTTTCGGGACCTTTTATGTGGTCCAGCTCACGGCTCTGACGCCCAAGCGGGCGCAGTAGTGCACTGTTGTGATGATTAGAGCCTACGCTAGGGCTGTGTACGGCCGCCTTACGAGAAGGAAAAGTTCTTTAAAGCCTGCCATGACCTGGTAACTGGGAGATCATGCTCGATTAAAGGATCTTCTGTTCCTAGCTATTTTCGTTAGCTGCTATCAGGCCTCCACCGATTAGTAAAGAGCTTAGAAGACTCTGCCGAAAGTTTCGAATTCTCGGTCGTGGACGCTCCCACTCTTTATTGGCAATATGATGAAGCTTCTTGGAGCAGTAGCTCTGCTTGGAGCCGTGCAGGCGCAATCCGTCCCGCTACCAGAAATCGATTTGGGATACGAAGTTTACCGAGCTACTGGATTCAATGTGTGTAGACCTTGTGCCTTCCGTGATAGTTTCTAATAATGAACAGAACACGGGTAACTTTTACAATTTCTCCAACATCCGGTATGCAGCACCTCCAGTCGGCAATCTTCGATTCGCAGCTCCTCAGGCCCCTGCAGTGAACCGAAAATCGGTCAACACCGGAGAGACATCGCGGTGTGTTACGATCCATGGAGAGATGCTTTCAAATATAGTAATTCTGACGAACGTAGGATTTGCCCTCAAGCTAGCCCAGCCTGGGGCCAAGCAGCTGTAAATTATCTGGGTAGCCTCCTGTTGGGAACGAATGTCAGCACATCACAGTCATACGTGGTGCCCGGTGCAAATGCGTCCAGCACTATCCCAGTCCGGGACCCACGCGAATCCGAGGATTGTCTCTTCTTGGATGTATTTGTGCCAGAAGATGTTCTCAGGAAAGCTGGTCAAGGTTATGGCGCTCCAGTGCTTGTCTGGATTTACGGTGGAGGTTACACCGGCGGAAATAAGAACAACAACCCTGCTGGTTTGATTGCTGCTTCAGGGAGCGCGTCAGACGGTGATGTCATTTACGTCTCGTTGAACTATCGTCTTGGAGCACTCGGATGGCAGGCTGGACCCTCTTTCAATGCTGAGGGTGGTGTATCCAACCTTGGATTGCACGACCAACGGTTCGCCCTTGAGTGGATTCAAAAGCACATTCATTTGTTTGGGGGCGACAAAAACCGAGTGACTGTTGTCGGCGAGAGCGCTGGAGGCGGTTCCATCATGCACCAGATCACCGCATATGGGGGACTCAAAGGTAAAGTCCCGTTCCGGCAGGCAATTCCACAAAGTCCGGGATGGTCGCCACTTCAGTCCAACATTCAGATGGAGAGCTCATATCAGAAGATCCTACGCCTGACGAACAGCACATCGCTTGCTGATCTCCGTGCTCTACCGTCTGAAGCTATCATCAAGGCCAATGCTCAGCAAGTAGGATATGATACTCCATGGGGATCATATATTTACGGCCCCGTAGTGGACGGAGACTTTGCTCCCCTTTTACCCGGACAGCTCTTGGCCCAGGGTCGATTCGACAAGGACGTCCGGGTTATGGTCGGCCACAATGCGAACGAAGCAGCATACTTTACGCCGCCGTCTATACAGTCAGACGCGGCGTTGAGAGACCAGATTAAAGTTGCGTTCCCGTATGCACCGCAGCTGTATATCGACTATGTCACACAGACCTTGTATCCGCCGGTCTTTGACGGAACTTATCCCTACAAAGACCAGATCTCGCGGGCAAGATTGCTCCTTGCTGAGAGCATCTTTACCTGCAACACCAATTACCTGTCGACCGCTTTTGGCAACAAGACTTATTCGTACTTGTTTGCTGTACCCCCTGCTTTCCATGGGCTCGATGTGTCGTATACATTCTTCACAGGGGGCGCCCAATCATTTTCACCCCTGGAGGTTACGAACCGGACAGTGGCAATCGCACTCCAGAAATTCATCACGAGCTTCGCTAAAGAAGGCCGCCCATCGGCGGAGGGCGTTCACCAATTCAACATGTACGGCCCAAATGCATCGGTCCTAAGGCTCAATGTCAGCGGTATCGACGAGATTCACGATAGTAATGCGAATGCGCGATGCAAGTGGTGGCAGAAGGCTCTATACTACTAATCCGAGAAGTCGAGGCAGTAGATTTAATGTCCCCAACTAATACTAGTATGTAATGAAATACGCTTTACGAATTGTTCATATGTGGAGATTAACTGTCATCGCGATGTACACAAATCTCATGGAGCTTGGGCCGCCTCTAACCCAACCAAGAGCATCTACGATCATACCGACGTCATAGCCCAAAACAACGGTCATAGCTACAGACGCTTCCACTTCTTTAAAGCCCTCTTCCGTTCATACCTGAAATTCATTCCACGCACCTCATTACCAATTGCTGCCTCAAAAACACTTAAATCTCCTAATATACAGCACACTTCCCCCTTACACATACCACCATCATGTTCCGCCAACAAATTGCCCGTCAGGCCCGACTTTTCAGCACCACCCCACTCACACGCAAGAGCGTAACAGAGACCATCAAGGATGCGGCCAAGACTGTCGATAAGACAATTGCCGGTGCCGCAGTAAAGGGCATCGAGAAGGGCGGTACGTACATATACTTCACGCTAGCACTGCTTATACCACATGTAGAGCAAGCCGCCGAGGCCGTCAAGCAAGCTGTCCCAGAGTCCACCGGACAGGCCAAGGGCCAAGCAAATGAGGCCGCCGGCCAGGCAAAGGGCAAGGCCAACGAGTTAGTGGGTCAGGCAAAGGGCAAGGCAGCTGAGCTGCAGGGTGAGGCGAATAAGAAGCTTTAGAAGACTTCGTACGACGACGGAGAAAGGATAATGGTTGATGTTTATTCAATTTAAGCGAGGTTGAAAATGAGGAGGGCTTTGGTTTCCTAACCTATTCGACATGGGTCAATCGACTCTGGGAGTGCATAGATGATTGTATGGTGCATGAAAAAAAAAAAAAAATTCACGGTGCGAAAAGAAACTTGATTATTAGATTATTATGTTTTCATTGGAGAAGTTTGTCGTAAGACATTCTTGTTTATGCACCATATTAGTTGATTGGCCTAGGTACCCCGGAGTGAGTATCGGGGTGTCATTCTCAAATCCCAACCGATTCCAAGTATCCTTCCTGTACGCCACTTTAGATCGCCTCAACGGCCGTCGTGATTAACCCATGAAATGGCTATACAAAATTGTAAATCGCCAGTCTGTCACACTGCGTGCATTGTATGCCACGCATGAGCCTCTTAAAGTCGTCGCAATCGCCCGCCTTGGAACTTGTAAAGCTGCTCCAGGCACACTGCAGCCGCAACATACTTCCAGCTTTTCAACATCACCTGATTTTCCCAACCATCCGTCTCGAGAGCGACTTTGAAGCAGGCGACAGAGCGTGGCAATGCTTCCGACTCATTGTCACTCTCAGGATCATCATAGCCGTGTATGATGCTCCGGACTATACTACTGACATCTCGGTCAAACCGCTCTTGGACTTCTTGATTTGTTTGTTTGATATACCGGTTAGACGCACGCTCTTTCTTACCAAGAATGTTGCCACTGAAGACCTCAAGTTCAGTGAGTGGTTTGCCGCGGTGTGGTCGGAGAGTGTCCATGATCTCAATCATGTTCGATTCGTAGCTGTAGGCGTCAATATCAGCAACATATTGTGTTTCGTATAGCGTACTACTCTCGGAGCTCTTCCGCAAAGTCACGATGGTGTTCCCACTGTACTACTCGCGTCTCAAGAGTGATGTAATGCTCCAGCTTCTGAACAAGCGAATCTTCACCTCGTTTGTGACGCATTGTGTCAAAATCGTATTTCATCTGGCGGAAAAAGTCCTCCTCATCGATCCTGCGATAAAGGTGTCCAAGGGCTTTGTTGCTTTTATAGTAGCGGACTCTGTATGGCTGTCAGTTATAAACCAGATCATGCTTGAAAAAAGAATTACCTGAACTTGTCTGGGTCGAGTACGCTAATCAGGTCGGGGTCATCAATGTCTTCCTGTTTAAGCTCCTCCAACTCTGCGGCACCCAAGTCGCTGACCACAAGGTTAGGACCAGGCGCCATAAAGTCTGGGTTGAGATTTCTAAGTCCTTTCGGCGCCTATCAAGATTAGTAATTAGAAGACACATCTTCATATTTTGAAGCGAATTGGAGCATGCAGCTAAATGGACAATGCTATTGATGATTAGGATAACTTACTTTTCTGAGGTCGGCCTACACAATATGTTAGTCACTGCGAAAGCGCATTGATAAGCAGTACTTACAGGTATTCCAGACTTGCTAAAGTCGACAGCGTCTGAAGCGAGCTTGGCAAGCGAAATGCAGTCAGGGTCTCGAGTTCCAGTGGGCCTTGCATCGGCCAAGACCTTGTGAGTGTTTGATATTTGCCCCAGTCTATCCATTTTCATAAATTCGACAAAAAAGTCAACAATATCGTTAGACTCAACTGGTCTACCGAGATCCTTGGGAACTGTAGGAGCATAATCTGCCGGCGGAGAAGTGAAATCAGGAATGAGTCTCTCGTCGAAGATCACGTAGAATAAATCCCCGTCAAGATCACCGCCACTCAACTGGGAGGGAAGATCTCGGGCCCCATGCTGTGAGAATACGATGCAGTTCTTCAGTGCCCTTAGTGGAGATTTTTCGGGTACATCGACTGCAGTGGCGATTTGTACATCACCTGGATGCAGTGCTGGCGCTCGCGTAACTACGATACGATCATGCAAAAGAACATTTCGCTCCCTGTAGTCGCCATCTTTCAGCTCTTCAGTCACAACATAAACCTCGCCCTCCTTGAGGGTGCTGGTTTCGTCCATGATTCCATAAAGAAGATAGCCTTTGGCCAATGGAATACGGGCACGGTATTTGAGACTCCGAAGCGCTGACATTGCTGCAACTTCGATGATGTCTGTCAGGAACTTGTCTGTTTGGAATGATAGCCCGATATAGTGCATGAGCTCGAAGAGCCGAGGAACCTTTGCCTGCACGCCAGAATTCGAGTATTCTAAGATTACGTTAGTAGCTAGTAAGTTTTAGGTAGATACATATAAAGGCAATTAGTGTTTGAGGTAAAGGACCGACTCACCAAGAAAACTAGACGCATTAATAGGATGCTTGATAATCATTTGTAGCGTGCGACAGGCTTCATCCTGTACGCTTATGAAGTTGCTCAAAGGAACACCGAGATCCTCAAGAATCTTGATGAACTGATGGTTCAAGAACATCTTTAGGGGCCCATAGGCGGCCCCACAGAGCTCTAGGTCTCTCCAGCCTTCTCTGGCAATATACTTCGTCATGCTCTTGCGAATGTGTAGTTGCTCACCCTTGAGTGAGTTATCCAGTGAAAGAACTCCCTTCGCCCCTCGAAAGCGAACTTGAAGTATAGTAGGTCGCTTTTGTCGTCGATGAGGAGGTAGTGCTTTCCATACTTTCTGGAAAAGCTCGAGTGATAGGGTACCACATCCATCTGAGAAGCATCTCTAAAATTGGGATTGTCGTTAATGGTGGTTCAAATATCAATCGTATGTCTGCTTTACTTACACCATTCCTCTCCACATCAGCTTTGGCTTCTAGGATTGTAGCTGAGCTAGGAATAGGCACTGCAAATATGGTGTCGGAGAAAGCCTGCCCAATTCGAGCTGCGCATTTAGCACTGCAATGTATATGCGTGAAGTCGCCAAGATCCTTGATGACGTCTCCTGCACGGATCCTCTTGCCTTCGTACATGAAGGGTGCCATGAACCACGCCTGATGATATCTCAATGAGGCATGCGAAAAACCAAGAAACTCAAAGTGTCGGTTCGCTATGAGTATTCCCTGTCGTCCGACTTTTCGAATTCGTTCATATACCCGATCTTGAGAGGCTTTCGGATCATGGCCTATAGACGTGCCGTCTTCATCGGTGATAGAAACTCGTATGAAATGTTCGGAATGTAGTGAATACTTGCGGAGGATACGGTTCGATACACTTGGCTCCGGACCACGATAGAGAGTACCTATATAGTATTATAGTCAGTGGTTGCCTATTACAATGAGAGCACCCCTGCCGTTGATTCTGCATCGTATCTATCTAGGAAAGGAGAAAGCTGGAACCGCTATATTCGGTGCGGTTCATTGCGTAAGCGCAATGAGCTTACATACCAGTGGGGGTGACTGTAACTTTATAGATGAGGATAAGATTCTCCTGCTGTTTGCGTTTGCCATGTAAAACAAGATGGGTAGCCTCCGCTTTCTTGGCATCCCGAGCGTTGTTTAGAAGCAGTTTTCCTATTGTTGCCACTTCAAACTTTTTGTAATGGACGTGTGGTCCTGGTGTGGGGATCTGTTGCCCAAGTTTCTTGATCGCAAGTGCCGTGATCTTAGAACCATGGCTTTGAAATACTACTGATATCCAGGATATCATTTCTCTCATCTTGTTTGGAGTGATAGTTCCTTCAAAAACGAGCGCTAAAACCTGGAATCTCACTGGATATGGCAGCTCCGAATGCAGGAGATCGTGCTCCAACCCCATGAGGTCCAATTCTATTGTTCGCGTAAATACTGGGATTGTCATCGTTTTCCAACAGTCTTTTTCAGGGACCGAAAAGTCCTTCATAAAAGCCCAGGCCTGGTATACTAGATGTAGATTAGGGAACAACAGTTTGTACACCATGCACAAGGCTGAGTTCTTGTCAAGGCTCTCCTGGAGGCTACACCGCCGCTCGAGATGGTATCTCTTTTGAGTTTGGTTTCCCAAGTTTAGGCTATGTAGAGATGCAAGCAACAAACCATTGGCGTCAGTAACTACCTCGTCTCTTGTATATCGATGAAGAGCGTTGTCATCTATAATTTCGTAGATCTTCGGTGGCGACTTTAGAGTGAGAGTAATGGCGCCGAATTTATCGCTCTCAATGGATGGAATTGTATGCTCCAAGATAGAGTAAGGAATGTCGATCCTACCATGCCAATTGTAGCTATTCTTCTCTATCTGTCGTAGATAGATTACCAGAGCTGATTTGCCAAAGGTGATTGAGCCTGTACGCAAGTCTTTGAGCTTCTGGTCAAAGACAAGATCTCCTAAGGAATCGTAACTCCAAACTCCGGTCATGAGGGTTTTAAATGGATAGGTCGACTCCGATGATGTTGATACGAGCGCGGTTGATGGCTGTCGCGTCACTTTCGACTTCATTTCCTCTTCCTTTTGAAGGAGGGAGACGACTTTTAGGGGCTCAGGCTGCCCTCTCTTGTTGCTTTCTCTACAATTCAAAGACCTGAATTGAAACTGCAATGGTTGTCGACTTCGAAACCCGTGCTGAGCGAGAAACGCTCGGCCATTCTCAGGATTAGCGATGGTGAGAATTGCCCAGTCACTGCCCGGCTTCTTGAAAATATCAAAAGCGAGAATTGCAAACTTGCGCAGCTTGTCTCTTAGAAACAAACGGAGCTCCACATGATTAGCGTTATCGGGGACCTTCGCCACCAGGTTAGCTTTAGTTGAGGCAAAATTATCGTTTTCTGATCTTGAGTTGTTGTTATGCCTACTCAAGGAGTCCCGGAAACAAAGGCCCGCTTCATGAGATTGAAGCACACGTCAAATCGTCAAATCGTCAAATCAATGCTGTGGGACTTACATTTTTGATGAATATGTCCATCGTTACTTCGAGGCGCGTGAGTGCCCTTTACGAGATGCGAAGGCGCGATTGTGGGGGGAAGCAAAGAGGAGAAAGTTGTCGTGGGCAGGCTGTAGGTAGTCGCTCAAACAGGCAAGTGGGACTACACTAGCGCGATTTCGCGTGTGCACGTGTATGGTATTTTCTCTCCTTCACCTCAACTTGATGTGTCTGCCTCGAAGGCATTCAAAAAGACAAAGTTGTTGGAGCCTTTACTTGGCAATATGACCGTTTTGCTTACATTTTACGGCCAACCTTGCCTGACCCTCTCTTGTAAATGTGAGGTATGAAGGCCACAAGCATGATAGCTGTAACACCACCCCAGCGCAAGCAGGGTTCACTTTGGCCAATTACTAGTCTTTCTTGAGTTTTTCCGACATCGCTCGGCTGTTGGCGTTACACGCCGCTCCCCTTTGAGATCTTGGGAAGTCTTGACCCTGCCACAATGCACATGTGTTCAATCATTCGGACTCGCTATTTATCGTTGTCCTTCTGTGGAACCTCCCTCTTTTCCATGATCTTGTCTACAAGCCCGAACTCAACAGCTTCTTCTGCATCCATGTAGTAGTCACGCTCCATGTACTTCTCGATTTCATCCAAAGTCCTAGTTTTGGTAAGATGAGACTGATATATTCTGTTCAACTTGTCGCGTATTCTCAATATCTCCTTCGCATGATCGGCAATGTCGCTTGCCTTGCCTCGATAGCCACCACTTGGTTGATGAATCATTACCCTTGCATGCGGCAGTATGTATCTTTGACCTGGCGCGCCCCCAGCAAGTAGCAATGATCCCATGGACGCGGCCATGCCCATACACGTTGTGCTAACTGGACTTCTTATGTAGTTCATCGTGTCGTAAATTGCTAGGCCTGCACTTACGCTTCCACCGGGGGAATTGATATACATGGAAATCGGCCTTTCAGGGTTCTCTGCTTCGAGGAACAGTAGTTGTGCGATGACTATGGCGGACATGGTATCTTCAACTTCTCCGTTCAGGGTGATGATACGCTCTTGTAGGAGACGTGAAAAAATGTCGGAGGTTTTGTAACCTCCACCCTATGAAATCAGCTTCACCGAACGCGAACACCGGAGGTAGAGCGTACGCTTGACTCGGTCACGTAAGGAATTGGGGTGAAGGCCTGCGGCGCTTGCCTTTGCTGCTTCTCCGATGGGAACGGCGGACAAAAGCCATACTGACTTGAAATTGCCCGTGCACCATATCTTAAGGTTTGCCGAAATGTGGTGTTCCGTAATAGTGTTGCCATGTTGTGTTGTTGGTAATGCATTGCTTGCTTGGAACAATGACGGCGGAGCACTTGCCAAGCCGGAAGTCCGATCGCGAGCGGAGAACTTCATGACATCTCTTGCTATATCAACCACCACAATAATTGAAACTTTTTGCTCTGCCGCTGATGCTAGGTAGATGCGCCTTTCATCTGGCGGCATGTTCAAGCCGAGTTGAGTGTGGATTACACGCACAATGCCGCTTCACATCCACACACGCACATATCTACACAGGTGATGCTCTTGGCTCCACACGCTCTGATGGTCACCAAACGTTTCGTACCCGCAAATATGGAGATGCAAAAGAGCTACCGTTACCTCCTTTGCTCGATCCGCTAATTCTGGAGAAAAGGTCGCGCTGGGAGAATACCAAAGCACAGCCAAGGGTCTCAAACATGACACCATTCCAGCAGAAACTACTTGCAACCCCGTACGGTAGGTCGACGGCACTGTACAATGAAAGATTATTGCTAATTAAAATCAGCCCATGCCTTGGCTTCGCCAGTTCGGCAATGTCGCGCAACTCTCATTTCGCTTCCGGTTGCATTCCTCGCAACTCTACACGCTCGCCCCCACCCCACGACGGAAGATCCATGGCTCCTCCCGATTTCACTCACTACGGAAAAACCACACCTTGGTCCTCCATATCGATTCATTGGGCGTCATGCCGTTACCACCCATTTGGGGAAGAAGAAATTATGGGCAAAAGGTCTGTATGTTCGCATGGAAGAGAAATATGGAAGTAAAAACTTGAAGAGGATGGTTTGGAGAGAGGATCTTCCAGACTTTATCACCGATCTGATGCGAAAACAGCTTGTGAAGAAGCTGATGTGGAACTTCTCCTTTAGAGGACGCCTGATCCCGGCCGCAAGCCCTAAGCCTGATGATATTGAGGACATAGAGGATGTATCGTGCGTTCTGATTTTTGGACCCTTAAGTACTCTTGCGGACGACATTCAAGCTTGGGCAAATGATATACTCACAGAGGTGAACACATGGGCATCCTATATGGGAAAAACCTTGGCCGACAAGCTGGATCCCCACGCTTCTCCGCATGTCACACACTCTTCTCCAACCTGGTTTATTGAGCCCGTGGTCCCACGTTTGCAACCTCGTGCCCAGTACCCGGAGCTCGAGTTCAAAAGCACTACATGGCGAGGGAGAAAAGTACCAGTGTATAGTCTGACTGATCTGTTTGGAGAAAAAAGGACCCGCCAATTGATCGAGGGCAGCAAATACGAGAAAGAGACGTGCGTTGTTATGAAGAGAACAAGACATAATGTTCCTGTCGAGATTCTTCTTATGCAACTTCAAACCTACATAGCTAAGCCTGGGCCATAGATTTCAAGCAACTCATTTCTTGCCTCCCAGGTTGCCTTTGTCAACCCAAAAAAAAGCCTATCCATAACGATGCCATGCTTTTCGATGTGTCCTATTAACACGCCTTCTCGCGCATAGCCACACTTCTCAAAGCACCGCATACTTCCTTTGTTCTCACTCATCACTTTTCCAAACAGCCGACTCACTCTCTGTCCATTCTTACCCTCCCAAGATTCGAACGACCATTTGGTGAAGCCTTCTAGAGCTTCTGTAGTGTATCCTTTGCTCCAATACTTCTCGCCGATCCAGAAACCGACCTCTGCAGTATGGCTACTGCAATCTGACCCAGGGATAAGACCAATGACACCAATCAAAACGTCTGGTGAGGAAGCCTCGAAGATACCAAAATTAGTGAGCGGTGCTGAAGCGTTCATCGCAATCCAGCTCTGTGCATGAGCGATCGTATGTGGGTAGGGAAAGGCAAGAGATAGGTATTTTGTGACAGCTTCGCTGTTTGCGTGGAGGGACATGGAGACAGCATCGTTGGGGTGCAGGGGTCGAATTATCAGGCGCGTGGTGGTGAAGATGGGTTGTGGTACTGGAAGATTTTGGGAGGTGCCTGAAGTTTCAATTTGTGCTTCCATAGTTACTGGGCGAGCTGGTGTTTGTTGCAACGCCGTGCTTGAATTTTCTATTACGGTACTAAGTTTCCAAATGTCTGTGATGACTCAAAGTTTTCAGGCGACCAGCTGTTCAAATACATGTCAGCCTGGCTCTTGGCACTATGCATAATTGACAAAAATATTTTATTGTCGTAATATTGCGATGTGTTGGAGCCACCTTCTCAGCCGGGTGTAGTGGGAGGAGAGACTACGAGGGGTGATGTCGCGTTGGACGTGGCCCTAGCATAGCACGCTAAGTCGCGTGTTGACACGCGTGCAGCCACTATCTGATTTGCAGACAACCACCAAATGTTGACGATTTCCCGGCGCAATAATGGCATCCTTGTCAGCAAAGTAAGATTTCCTGAATCCTTGAGATTTCTTGATACTAACAGCTATTTAGAAAAGTTATCAGAACGTATTCCCGGCAAAAGCGCCCGCTCTACGAGCAAGAGCCGCTCACCAAACGACGACGCGTCGAATGCGCTGAGCCCGCTGACACTGATCTCGATCTCCCAAACACTTCCGAACAAGTCGCACTCAGCTCAGATTCCCCTCAAATTTCCTCTGATGTTCCAACTTCTAGCCCAAAGATATCACCCTCAGTGTGGTCAGATGAAGCGTCTCGGTCTAGTTCGCCATCATCGCCCACATTGAGCAGCTCTCCTCTACCTGCTAAAAGGCGACGACCGGTCTTTTCAATCTTCAAAAACCAACCAAGATCGACACCAACCGCGAAACGCCCACTATCAGAACGGAACCATAATGCGCAAAGTCCCCCAAAACTGCCTTCATCAAAGGCGAAACGCATGGTACAGATGCAACTGGACCTCGCAAGTGAGCATCGCAAAGCTTGCAAGACCTGCGGCATGGAATATATTCCATCAAATGCTGAGGATGCCGCACTACACCGCAAATATCATGGGATGAATCTTCGCGGTGTGGAGTTCACAAAGCCAATTGTTGAACGTTTAAGAACGAATAAGGTTTGGAACGGGGACGATGGAAGTTTCATCGCAGTAGTCGGGCGCAAGGATGCGCTTATGCTACGAAAAAGAGCAGGCGATGTACTCCAGGTAGTCAACACCGAGCTGGCTGCGGTTCCAATATCAGACGAGGAGCTATGGAGCCAAACACAGGCCCCCAACAATGAGATTACACCCCAGCGGCATTTGGGCTCTAGCTGGCGACCGAAACATGATCCCAAGCAACCACTGGTAGACCGGTTCAAGACATATGTCTATATCATGGGCCAGAAATGTGTTGGGGCGTGCTTGGCAGAGCGAATATGGAAGGCATACACGGTATTGGCCCATGAAGATGCATCTGCACAAACAGGGGAACTTAGCCCAGTACCCCAGAGCTCGTCCATCTCTATCAGCGAAGGAAGCACTTCTGCAATGATAGGCATCTCGCGAATATGGACCTCGAATCAGCATAGAAAAGCAGGCATAGCTACGAGATTACTGGATTGCGCACGGTCAGATTTTCTTTACGGACTGACAATTGAGAAGGAGAAGGTGGCATTCAGTCAGCCAACAGAGAGCGGGGGGAACCTAGCAAGAAAGTGGTTTGGGTGCGAAGCTGGGTGGCATGTGTATATAGACTGATATCCTTTGAATATACCCTCGCTGATACAAATGAAGGCCCATGAGTTGGCCTGACAAGGGCAGGCTGGCTTGGGAAAGCCAAGCAAGCGTTGCATGGTGGGGTAACTTTGCTGTTACGGCCGTCCCGCCGGATCGACCCAATCTGATGCGCATGCATGTCGGCGTTGAGCTTCCCAAGGCCCCGACTGACAACCATCATCACCGGGCGAGTAAGGCACAGCGACCACTCTACACCACCGCTTCTCGCAGGCCTCTTCCATGTACATAGAACAATGCATTACCCTTGACGGCCACCATGTCTTCCGGGAACCCATTCCGCGCCTCCCTTGCCCTCAGTCCAGTTGCCCCGTCGCCTGTTCCACACACGTCCTTCGTCACCACCGACGATAGCGTGCCTGGGCCACCTGCGCATGTTCACTCTGGTATACCCTGCCTTGACTTGATGCTATCCTCAATGAACACGCGGTAATTGTGTTACAGGGCTCGGGGACGCCAGTACGCCGCCGCTCAAGACGAAGAAACATGTCCGCATAGAATCAAATACGACGTTTATTCCACTGCATCCGGATGTCGACGACACATATGATCCATATCGCCAGAATTTCGCCCCGCGGCTGCAATCCAGCCAATATGTAGACCCGCCACCCCCCGCAAGCAACACCAGCTTGCCCGGCACCAAACTATTCGCGGGAAAATCACATACGCCGGCTACCGAACGGGGCCACGACATGGCAGGAGTAGATGTATGGTCAAGCTCTCGAAGAGACAACCAAGCGCCCCAGTCCGCGAAATCTTCGGGGGCTGTTCCGGCCAATCCGTTTTCGCGGACACTGGCATCAATCGAGCCGCAAGAGAGGCGCGACGAGGAAGATCGGACAGCCGCGGAAAGGCCTACGCTAGGCAACAATAGAGCTTCCTTGGATGTGGAGAGCTTTAAGAACCTGCTTATGACTGGAAAGCCAGGCCCTCGACGGACTGGCCAACCTTCACAAGCAACCGGTGCACCAATTGCTATCAATGGTCCACAGTTTGAGAGCAGCAGCAGCACAGATACCTCCTCCATTTCACGGCAGTCGCTGTTTGAGCCACCGCACGAGACATTTGCCGAATCACCAAGGACATCATATGAAGCGGCTGAGTCGGACGAGGAAAATAAAATGGGGCTCGTTTCTGAAGTGAAGAAGGGCAAGAAGAAGCCACCACCTGCGCCAAAGCGCCGTCATGGCAAACTTGTCACGTCGAGACAGCCACAAACCGTAGCCTTTGAAAGTTTCTCTGCTACAGAGCCAGCCCTCTCGCCCATCACGCAGTCGCGAGATAACTCGGATGTTAATAAACCACTTCCTCTGACTCCTGCCGTCTCCCCAGTACCATTGCATATTAATACACAAGATACCACACAACGATCACCACCAGTACAGCAAAAGTCGAGTGAGTCAGTGGTAACCTCAGATATCCCGCGGCCACAGAAGAAGACTCCTCCTCCTGTGCCATTGGCTCGGAGACAAAGCCAGCTGCGAACCTCTACAGCTGGTAACAGGTCGCGTAGCAATTCCTCCCTAACTATATCTTCGCAACATTCCGTGGAAGCCCCACTCCCAAGTCCTGTCCCTAGTAACAAGGACTCGTTATCCGTTGCAAAATCACCACCTCCCCCACCTCGCTCACGCCACGGGGCAAGATTAACAGAGCTCAGCACCTCCAGCACAAACTCCTCCAGCACAGAATTGCCCCACCGCTCAAACTCCGTTCGCAGAGCCCTCGCCGCAACTTCCTCGCGGCGAAGCACTATGGAATCCGAGCCCGGCTCGCCCACACCCAGCGTCCAACGCATCCCATCCTCACGCGTCGTCTCAGCCGACGACTCCACGTCTACCATGCCCCCACCCCCTCCCCCGCCCCGCCGCCGCCAATCCACCCGCTCAAGTCTCGACCAGCCCCGTCCCAACATACCCCTCTCCTCTCCCCCGGAAAGCCGCCGCATCAGCATCGACAGCAAGCGGCGCACCAGCGGCGCCAGCGAATCGTCCCTCAGACACGAATATGTCGGCCCGGGCGACAAAGCGGTGCCTGACTATGCGCTGCAATCCCCTGCTGACGGTTCGGCGGGTGCGGAGGCGAAGTCGAGTATTCTAGATGACATGGAAAGGTTTCAGCGCGAGATTGAGGAGTTGAGGGAGCGGTATAGTAAGGCGGGGTAGTGTCTCGCTTGAAGGGGGTTGTGTATATGTGTTTTTTTTTTGGTGGGGTTGTTTAGTAGCATTGGAGGCGTGGGTTGGATGGAGCATTGGCTGGGACTGTGTATTTTGGGGAATGCATTTTTATATTGATAGTGGTTGTTCTTTGCGACTTTTTGTGATGTGTGATGTTGGGATGTGTTGGTTTGATTGAGTGTGATGTGTGGATAGGGGTGGTTGGATGGGTTAGTTGGGTTGGGTAGGCCTAGAAAGGGTGTGATGCAATTGAAGATGTGGCCATGTGATGAGCAGCGAGAAGAGGGAAATCACAGGAAGGAAGAAGATGTAGTTCTTGCAGACTTATATTAGTTATTGAGAGAAGCTAAATGCAGGCTAGTCCATGCAATCAGCTGTTCATCACGGTTATGATCGTCCTCCAAGAAGTCGACAAATGAAGAACTTATCATAAGATGTGCCATCTGTGCCGGCATGCCATTAACAGACCATTATGAAGATGTCAGACCGTAGCTCATCGATATCAACCTCAAATATGCATGAAGTCGGTAGGACGCCTAAACAAAGGCAACCATGGCGACAACAAGCCCACCCAGACCAGCGAGAGGAGTGGCGATAGCACCGCCAGCGGTCGAAACCTCAATGGGGCGGCTCACAGATGAGGAGGCGGGCTTGGCAGCAGTTGAGGAAGGTACTGGGGTTGTTCCGGGGGGAGTGACAGTGGTAGGAACCTGGGGTGGAACCGGCTCCGACTTGACGCTGGAGGCAGGTGGGGCAGCAGGATCGCTTGGTGAGGGAGCAGCCGACGACTTGACTGAAGCGGAGGTAACTGGCACCGGAGGGTCAACTACAGACGGGGAACCGGGTGGCCTAGAGTAGACTGGAGCCGTCGAAGCGGGTGGAGATTGGGCACCGCAGTCAGTGACAGAAGTGGTGGCCGTGATAGTGACTGTGACGGCAGGCTTGCAGGCTGGAGAAGGTGTTAGCATCACATTCATCGACCTTGGAAAATTACTCACACTCATGAGCAGCGACAGCGCACACGAGGGCGGCAACTGCCAGCAGCTTCTTGTAGCCGAGCATGTTGATAGCGATTGGGGATGAGGTAGAGCTGGTTTAAGATGTTGGGATTGAGTAGATGCAAGTGGAAGATGGAGTGTCGACTGAGTTGTGTCGTGTCGTGTCGAGGAAGGGAAACGGAGGAGCGTGTGCTTATATGTAGCGTGGGCAGCACGCGCGTTTGCAAACGGTGCTCACGGGCTCCGTGTGATGAGACGTGAATGGAAGGCGTTGAAAGGGCAAGGAGATTGCGTTGGTGAAAGTGGGTGGGCGTGTGTGTGGAAAGAGCGTATTAGTGCTGTTGGTACGGGTATGGCAAGAACACAGAGCGTCAGTGCTGTCGTGCACATGCAATTTGCCTATTCAGCCGCCTCGAGCGATCGTGCTGTGCTACAGATGCCTAGGTAACCTTTGTGCATGGACTGGGCCCGTTTGAAGACAACCCCTTTCGAGTCCCCGGCGGAGCTTGACGACGAGAGTGAAAGGCGCCTCACGTGCTGTGATATCGGCCTGCCACTGCGGCCCGTAATCTCCCACATGCTACCCAATGACGTCGGCCCTCTGTAACTGGAATTACCCAGAGCGCGCATTGGTCTGTTCAGTGTTTGTTGTGGGTCTACAGTGCTCTTTCCCGCGCTCCTGCACTTTGACGCTAGTGCTTGGCTCGCCTGCCTGAGAAGATAAACACGGCCTGCTTCATCAATTGCTTCCTCTTCTCCCATCACCTACACTCGCTTATCCCACTTCCACTTGCTTTCAACTGGCGAGGCCTTTTGCTATCTTTGCCCACCAGCCACACACTCTTTATTCTCCCGCACCAACTCTACGCCACCATGAAGCTCTTCCAGATTGCTGCCCTGTTCGCTGCCGTAGTGTCTGCTGCTGGCGCTGGTAAGTTCCGCACCAAGCTCATTGGCCTTCTCGTCTAACTCTTAGCAGGCGCTCGTCGTGACATCGAGGGCACCACTACTGTGGTCGCTGTTGTCACCTCGACCCGCACCTACACGACGTTGTGTCTAGACGCCAAGGACTGTCCTCCGGGTGCCACGGTTGTAGTCACGTCAACCACTGTCTTGGACAGCACGACCACCGTTTGCTCGACTCCTGGGGCTGTGTTCCCTCCCAATGATGCCTCGTCGGCCTCCATTCAGTCGTCTGCCCGTCCTCTGAGCACCTCGCTTCCCATCTTCTCACTCAGCATTATCACTGGCTCCACGGTCGAGAGTACCATTCAGATTGTGTCCGCCACGAGTGAAGTTTCGGGCGTGGACTCTTCAGCAGACCCCACTCAACCAGCCTCGGCGCCAGTCAGTTCCGCTGACTACAGTGCTCCACCTTCTCCGTCTGAGTCGGCCGTCGATAGCACTATTAGAATTACGAGCTATCTCACGATGACCAAGACCTCTGTTGTCACAGTGCCTCGTTCATCCGGCAACCACAACCACACCAGTACCTATACCGAGACTAAGGCGACCTACAACCATCCATCAAGTGGAACTGCTTACCCCACGGCACCAGGCACAGCATCAGGCACTGGGTAAGTTCTTTGATTCCCCATCAGAGGCTTGTTATCAACTAAATGCTGACGTTTATCCTCTAGGTACCCATCTCCAAGCGCCAATGGCACCGTCATCGTGCCCAAGCCTACTTACAGCTACATCCCCATTAACATGGGCCAGGTCGTTGGCGCTGGAACGACTTCTGTTGCGGCTATTGTTGTCGCCCTCGTCTTCGTCTTCTTTGCGTGAGAGCGACTATAGACATGGCTTGCGCAGTCTGGCATTAGCCATGGTGCAGTCAGGCTATATTGCGGCAGGATGGTACGACATTCTTGCTTCGTCTATTATGTCTGGCATTGCTCAAGCAATACACGGACTCTTATGCTTACATTGCGGTTTATGAACAAAGGTTTCAAGATCTTTCTAGGGCTGTTTGTTTCTTAGCTAGGTAGGGCTTTTTCTCACATGTACTACAAAATACGAACGGCCGGCAAGATAGCATGTAATTGAGAGTAAATCTTCGCATGGTTGTCATTGTCGTTTCTTTTGTGATGTTTATGATGAGAGTTGAGCAGTCATAATAACGAATAAGGTGAACTTCGATTAAGCCTCCGCTAAGGAGACTGAAGTGCTAGGCTAGTCTCTCGCGTGCCGTACGACGAGATGTGCATGACCACTAGCTAAGCCAAGCGTATACTGTAATAAAGCCCTGAGCAAGCATTTTTGATATCATCATCCGCAGCATCATGCTTTCTACTCAAAGCCCTCCCGCCCCAGCCCAAAGAACCTATCACTTCAAAGAAACAGTCCCACCACCTCGCACTACCCCACCCTAATGCCTCTGCGGCAAATACGCCCCACCCGCCAACACAAGATTCATCCTAGTGAACTGCACCTTATACACTGGACTCTCCTTGGTCGGAAACGCGCTAATCTGGTCCGCACTCACGCCGGTCTCCTTACTCGGCTTCTTCGCCGTAACCGTTGTCCCACTCGCGCCCTTGGTCGTCAGCGCGCCATCTGTTCCCGGCTTAACCTCCTTGCCGCCGGCTTCGTTTGTCTCCTGCAACACGTCCCACACGCGCACCGTCTTGTCTGCGCCCGCAGACACCAGCACGCTGGACTCGACGCTCCAGGACAGCGACCAGATACCACCTTTCGCGTGGCCGCGCATGCGCTTGCGGCGGCGGCCAGTCTCAAGGGTCCAGAGCACGATGTTGCCCGCGTCGTCGGCGGACGCGAGAGTCTTGCCGTCGGGTGAGCACGCGAGGGCCGTGACGTTGCCCGTGTGGCCGGTGAAGAGGCGGAGGCAGTTGCCGCCGGAGATGTGCCACATGCGGACGGTGCGGTCACAGGAGCCAGTGAAAACGTACATGTTGTTGGGGTGGAAGGCGACACAGTCGACGTCGGCGTCGTGGCCGACGTAGATGCGGAGCGGCTCGATGTGGTCGGTTGACCAGAGGCGGGCGGTGCGGTCGTTGGAGCCTGTGAGGAAGTAGTGGCCGTATGGGCCCCATTGGAGATCCCAGATGGGGTTGTCGTGGGCGCGGTACGCGACGAGGCAGCTGAATGTGTCGAGACTCCATAGTCGGATGGTCTTATCTTCTGAGCAGGAGAGAATGCACTGTGAATTTGTTGGTGGACCTGAAGGGTCGGGGTTTGCGGTTGAAGGGGAGAAGGCGACGGCGTATACAGGGCCGGAGTGGCCAACTAGACGGCGAGAGGATGCGGGTTGGGAATTGGGTAGATCTTCTGAGGAGGCGAGGGGAGAGCCGTCCATAGCCCAGATGCGAATGTATGATTCAGCCATGCCGACTGCGACGAGTTTGTTATCGCCAGAGAAGTCAATGCAGTTTATGCTGTCGAACGTGTTATGAAAGGTATACATGGTGACGCTGACCGCAGGGCCAACACCACCAGTTCTGCCTTCCATTTTGTATCGATCTCGATGTTCAATGATTTTCTGTACCTCCATTGATACATCGCGTGCGAGCGATGGTGGTAGAGGGACTGTGTCCCGCGAGGGCCCATCTTCTGTGGGCTCTCGCTTGATGCGCGCATCGAATTCGTCGACGAGCAGTGGTTGACCGGGCCTCGGCGCACTCTTGGCGTCTTCGTCCTGCAATGCAGCACGGACATCGTCTTGGAGTTCTTGGTCTTGCGGATATGCCCCTAGCTGCAGTCGTATTCGTGATGCGTCTGCCTCGATGTCGTGACGTGTTGTGAGGGGATGCCCTGGATTATGTCCTGGAATGCCCTCGTCCTCGGCTGGCAGATCGTCATCATTTTGATCACCAGCTAGAATGGCTGCGATGCTCTTCTCTGCCGTTGCTGTGCGATCCACTGTGACCATGTTTATATGATCCCTCGCAACATCTATCAGTGCTTGTCCGCCGTCGAAGATCTTAGACTCGAGAAACTGCATCAAGTTGAAAAAAGGCATGCTAGTGAGTGTGACTCGGTATTTGTTGTCGATGTAAAGCTTGGCTGTGCGGCTTTCTGCGATGTGGACTGGTAATCGCACTTGGCGCAGTGTTTTCATGTCTTCCTCATGATCACGCTCAAACATGTTCTGATACTGTGCAAAGAAGGTTTCTGCGTCCTTTGTGTAGAACTCGCGTACCATATCCAAGAAGGAGTAGACAAAGACGGGCCATAAGAGCTTGCGCAGTTCTGGTTTATATAGATCCAGGTTGTCTTCTGTATACTTTCGCAGCAGCTCGAATGCTTTGGTATATTTAGCTCCCCCGACTTCGGTGCTCTGGGCTGCGAGCGTCTGGCCATTGGATTGCGGTTCGGACTCCTTCCGGAGCATGGCCTCGGTGCGAACATAGCCTTTCTTAGAGAGATATTCGAGCACCTGTTGGAGGGTCAGCATATGTGTAGAGCAAGAACCCCGCGACAGAGTAAAGTTCAAGACAAGGCCGACGCTTAGAACTGACATCCGAATCCCGAAGCAGATTGACAAATTCATTGTTGAAGTAATCGCTGCGCATTTGTCCATTGAGGGCTACCAGGCTCGGTCGAGCACCGAGGTTGAGATTAGGCCATGGTTGAGACATGTCGTGCGGCGCCCAGGATTTATTTTGGTGCAGAGAAAGTATGGTGCAAAGAAAGTGTGATACAGGGAAAGGATTACAGGTGAGGAGCTCAGAACCGGTGATGTTCCTCTTTCACCAAGAGCAAACAAGGTGCGCTGGAATCATGCGCGCAACCGTCCAGTGAATAGAGGCAGGGCGCTTGAGAGCTTGGACAGGCAACAACAGGCAAAGAATGAAAAGAGAAGATTCACTAACAATCTGATTTAGATTTTGCTGAGACTGCGTGCCCGAGACGTTTGCAGGCGGAGGGCCTTGCTGGGGGGGCATCCCATTGTGAGGAGGAAGACCTGCGCTCGGTGGCCCATTGCCTACGCTCATTGCTCGTGCAGGGCCGGGCCCGGGCGGGGGCCCTGACATGGCGAGGCTTGTTTACTCCTGCTATTCTGTGTGTTCTGAGTCTTGCGCTTGGAATGTGACCGCGGCACACGGTAAAGGGAAGGATGGGGCGGGGCAAGATGAATGCGCGCGGCGGACGGCACGTCGAGTAAGAAGATGAATGGAGGTGGGTTTTTAGCACGTGGACCAGGAAGTGCAAGGACGCCAGACGGCGGTCGAGTAGGCAGTGTTGTATTGCGGAGAGATGGCGGAGGTGAGGTTGGAGTCGCGCCTCGTGTGGCTCGTGCTTGCGCCCGGCGCGTTGTGGGGTGTGTCGGTCACTGCTCTGGTACTCCTCCCTCTTCTACTCCAAAACACAAATCATGGCCGAATCCGCCGCGCAGCCAGCCAGGGCAGAGCAAGAGGCGCAAACATATCGCCAGATAGCTGCCGACCATATCGACATTCTGAGCCGCATCAATGGACAGCTTCCAAAGCTGCTGGCCTACTTCGCGGCTGCGATCAGCCAGCTCACAAACAACCCGGTTGAGACTTCAGACCAGAAAGACAAGCCGGATACGCCACAGGCACGTCAACAAGCGCTATGGGTCATGACCATCTATGTGGGCGCGTGTATCAAGCAGATTCGAGAAGAGCTGGTTGACCAGATCAGCGACCTCGAACGCTACCGAGTCATCCCGGCCAAACATCCAAAATACAACGCTTTGCCAGGCGAGGCACAGGCCGGTAAGGCGCTCGATTCCGAGGCTGGCGTCAAGCATGGCGGCTATGGTGACTTCGATGTGGGTGTGTTGAATGCAAGGGCAGCCTCGGGCCACATTGGTGGTGAAGACATGCTGGACAGAGTCAAGGCCATGGTAGAGGACCTCATCAAGAAGAGCAGTGCCGAGACAAATTGGGAGAGTATGGTCGTGGACTGAAGGAACGTGAGCTTGCCTCAACACGCCAACATACCGCCCTTCGACATATCATTGCTGGAAGTACCTTCGCAGTCAAGGGCAAGCGATACGATAATGGCAGTTAAATCCACTCAGCTCCTGCACGGATATCAAGCATACTAAAAAGTACCGCATCTCCATACCGAGGATATATCGCCCACGCAGCTCTGAGCACAGGTCGTACTCATTTGGCACATCGAAGAAGTCAACTTCAGACGCAGGCGGTTGCACAACACTTCCGACTTATATCTAATTGCAATATGCAGTGCAGAGCCTAGAAGGCTTCGTTCGATACATGAAATTCGAGTTCTTGAAAACACAATATAATCATCAACTTAAGCTTGGTTCCTAGCTTCTAGTGCGCGACGCATTGTTCTTATATCGTCTGGCGTCGTTCGACAACATCCTCCTATCAACCTCGCTCCAGAATCCTCCCACTCCACAGTCTTCTGTGCCAACGTTGAGCCCTCCGTCTTCTTCCCCTCCCATTCTCTTGCTTTGGCATTCCACCGTTCGCCCGAATTTGGATATACAACCAGCGTCCCCCTCTTCACCAACGGCTTAAAGTTCCTCAATGCATCCGCCACAACATCATCCGGCACACAATTGAATCCCAAAGCGAACACCTGCTCCACTCCCTCAAAAAGCGCCGCAATGTCCGCAAGCGGCGTCCCATCACTGATATGCCCTCCATCCCTCAAAGTAAACGCAAACCACGCCTCTGTCTCTGGAAACTCTGTCACCAACAATTCAATCAACGCCTCCGTCTCCCCCTTATGAGGAATCGTCTCGCACGCCAAAACATCCACACCCGCCTCCACAAGCGCCTGAATCCGCCCTCGATGAAAGTCCTTAAGCCCCTCTTTCGACACTACATAGTCCCCCCGGTACTCTGACCCATCCGCCAAAAGCGTGCCATACGGCCCCACACTCCCTGCCACAAACAACTTGCTGCGAATCGAGGCTTCGTACTCTGCTTCCGCAGCGCCGCCTTGCTCGCCAGAGAGAGCGGGTACCCAACCTACTTGCTCGGCGACGTACGCACTTCGCGCCTCGTTGGCGAGTTCCACGCTCTTTCGCACGATGGCTTTTGCGTCACTGTCGTTCAGGTGGAGATGCTTGGTTAGGCCGGGGACGGAGGCCTGGTACGATGCTGTGATGGCAACGTCGGCGCCTGCGCGGAAGTAGTCGAGGTGTGTTTGTTTGATGAGCGAGGGTTGGTCGAGCAGGATGGAGGCGGACCAGAGGGCATTGCTGATGTCTGCGCCGAGTGTTTCGAGGTATGTTGCTAGGGCGCCGTCGAGGATGATGGGGGTGCTGTTTTTGAGGGCTGTAGAGAGTTTACTAGGGGGGTGGGGTTGGTTTGGCATGATTGCGATTTTGTTCCGGGTGTTGAAATTAAGGCTTTGATATCTGCGTGAAAATCGATACGCGTATGTAGCAAATGGCTTCAATTTTACATTTATGTCGTATAGGTCAACAAACGGAAGAATCTTACTGGGTTCCGATAAACGGAGCCAACGTCGAAGCTAGATAATCACGACAGCGCTTGGCCTGTCGTCTGGAAATTACCTTTTATGGTAAGCCTCGCTAGTATTTTGCGCCTTGTAGAACGTCAAGCATTGCAGGGCTGGTCGGATTGCACTATGGTGGATAATTGGAGACAGCGAGGGCAAGCGTTCGTCGCGCGAGCTAGTCTGTGCGCACGACCAGAGCGCCATATGAAGGCGCCCATGGTACTGTCAACATACCTTCGACACGAATTTTCACCGTCAGATGTCTAGTATGCTTGAAGTTGCTCACAATTGCAACTTTTGTCGCGTTACACAAATGAAAGGAGCATGGGCAGGCACTACCTAGTACTTGAGGCATAGCTACAAACCTTCGGCATCAAAGCGACAGCAATTGCATCGGGATATTATAAAACCTGGTATCCTGATATCAGATTGAGAGGTTGAGTAAATCAAATAGTGGATATGACGACGTTCGACAAGGCATCTGGTGTAGTCTACACCGAGAGCACATCCGCCCAAGTCAAGTCTATGGTCCCCACCTGGATGTCGCAAGCCCGAGGCAAACGCAGCAAGAAATTAACATTGAAAAGTCGAGGCAAGGGTTGCTCCAGTCTAAAAGAGATGGCACTACGCACATGTGAGTGGAATTCTGAGCTCTTCTTACCCGAGACATTACAATGGGCTGGATGGCACTACGCTTCTCAGATCTACAAACGAGTTGTCCACAAGTAAGACGGCCCTTATAATAACCTTATTCGCCATCTAACAATCTATAGTGACACATTATCATTCAACACCTGGAACATCTTCCTCGATGCCTTCCCCGACGAAATGGAGTCCCAAGAATTCCACATCTACCAGGCAGGCAAATGGTCATACGACCCCACCGACCTCTCCTCCATCGTCAAACGCCTAAGCAACCTCAACACCTCTTTTCTCGCCCTCCTTTGTATCCGAGACTTCAGCCTAACCCTCGACCACCTCGTCTCCCTCCTCGACATCCCCACCCTCGCAGTCCTACTCCTAGAACAAGCGCGTCCCGGCGGCACATCCGCCATCGGAGACATGCACTTCAAAAGCTGGGTCCGCGCCGCAAACACAAAGGCCTCTCTACGCAAGCTCCAAATCCTCGTCCTATGCGACTTCGGCATTAATCGCAAATCCGTCCTGGACAGCGTCGCAACGCTCCCTTCGCTCTCGCTCGTCGGGCTGCAAAATTCCAAGACGGGGAGTATAGGAGGCAAGTCTCCGCATGCGTATGGGGACTGGAAATTCATATGTCCTGATGAGTAAGTTGCCCCTCTTCGATAGCCCAACTTCCTAACGACAATATTGTAGAATGGGCAAGACCGGATGTTCCGGCATCCGCACTGACCTCTACCACATCTGGATCGCCTCGTACCTATCAAGTGCGCAAAAAATGCAGCGATTAAAGAACTTACTAGAGGAAAATGCATGGCAGAATCCTGGTGCGTCGTCAGGTGACAATGAGCGCTCGGTTTCCGTGACATATGGAGGGTGGACGAATCGGAGCATATATGAATGTACGTCTTGGTACACGCGGGACTTTAATAATTTAGTGCTGAAGGAGACGGCGGAGACTGCGGTGCAGACTGGGAGCGAGGCGGAGTCGAAAGATGGGGGAGGAGGCGCGAATAAGAAGAGGAAGATTCGGATGGGAAAGCACATTGATGTTGGGTCTCTTCTTGGGGCATTTAGATGAGGAAAGGTGTGATGGATTATGATACTTACAGTAGATCAAGGGTTGAGATCTTAGTGGGTCTTGGGGATTGGCAGAGCCCTTGTTTGCGGATCAAATAGTTGCATGTCTGCCATGCATGATAGGTGAATCCGAATGGATGAGAATGGCTGCTCTAATGTATGAGAGCATGATCTATACCTTTTCAAAGGACATCATACGCTTGTCATATTTGTATAGCCACGCTGTCCCGAGGTCGTTTTGTCGTCAAGGCCTCCACAGTATCTTCCTAACGAATTCATCGCTCTTGAAATACCAGCTCATTTATGCGTTTCTTCTTTCTTGAAAACAAAGTTATAATTGAAATTTAGGATTACTATCACGACGTCACAAAAGGAAAGTTCGAGAATGCGCAACGTGATAGGTGTTATGACGTCGAAAGATCTGCCTGGCTCAAGATTTGGTATCCTATGATTATTCCAACTACCAAGTTGTCTAATGATAAACGCAAATCAAGGCGAAATTCTTCAACTGGTACCGCTACATATGGCAAGGCTTTACGGTGCTAAGGGGTGGCTTTTAATGAAGCCTCGTCCACCGCTTGTCCGTCTCTTGCTGTAGAGCCATCAAAGTTGCACAGCGTGTATTTCCCCTGGCTGGCACTTGCTACTATCTTGTATGGCTGGTTCTCAGTTGCTCCGGGAATGACAAGGTATACAACTTGCCCTGGTCGGTATTTGTTTCTCTGTTCAGTGTGTCAAGAAGCCCTTGGGGAATGTGACTTTGTTGGTATATATGAATGAATTAGGCTCAAATTCTCGTGTTAGTCATGCGACTGCTTGTGCAGTAACGAGAGTTACACGAGAGTTACATGGAGAAGATGAAGGAGATGAAATTTGGGTGCAGCTTACTACAGCGTGTTTGTCTACATACGGGTGACCACCGTCCGTGTCAAATGCAAAATCAGGGCTCGCAGAACTACATATAAATTTAGTGGTAAGCACTGGAGGGCTGTAGATAACTAACCGTTTTGTATTCTCCATGATGTGTTTTGGTACGGATACGATCTACCCTTTGTAGCCCTAATGGGTAGCTCGGTGCACTGAAATTTTTGGTTATGATTTGGGAGATTTCGACACAGCCTCTGGTAAGGATGAATGTGCGAGAAGCTAAATATCTGTCAGCGTAGGTAGCATCGTCTATGCAGTCGCTTCACCGGAACTCCGCTTCTAGACAAAGAACCAATTACAACTCGTCAGCCGTAACTAACCCGCCCGCCCTCCGACAACATGCAGCCAAGAGCGGATACACACCGGAATTCCCGCGGGATTTAGGAAATCATAGAAATGGAAAATGGTACAACGCATGAGCGGCTCGTTAGTTGGTATGAGGTCCATCGGCCTTGACAGTCAGATTATGCAATAAAAACATGACATCTTATATCACCAGACTATTTGCGCGTCATGCAAATCATAATTGTGAGATGCAAAGTAAACAAGGCAAGCATATCAATAGACACGCTGAAGGGAGTCTGACAAATCATAGTGGAAGACTATCGAGCCGGGTACTCCCAATTCTCAGCTTTACTTGCTTCTCATGAATCATTTCAGATTTACCGTCGTTTCACTCGTGTGCGCGCACGTCTTTTGTTACTTAAGCAGGACAAGATATCCGCATTGGAACAACAACTCGACAGAATAGATGCGAATGAGTCTTCGCCTTTATTCCTTGGAAGTAGCCGGGACGACGGGAATACTAAACGCGCTAGGACGTTGTTAGAGCTCGATAAGGCACTAGAGGATTATGGTAGGCCACAGATCCCAGTTCCGACGTCTAAGATGGAGTACTTATATCATTTTTTCTTAGATCAATTCCTAGAACGCAGTTCGCGAATGCTTGAAAGTCAACCAGCTGGGCTTAGGAATGTGCAAAGTATGCAGAATTGGACCAACGGCGCCGGTTGCTTGAGCTGGGATGAAACAGAATATTTGACGCATATTCACGATTTAAGAAGCCTAGTACGATCTCGGGATAATACGGTGGATCAGTTCGAGGCCTCGATCGAGAAAGTACTTGCACGACTATCCCAGAAGTGGCAGAAGGTATGTTGCAAATCTGGCTTAGGCGTAGTACATCAACTAACGGGTAGGCTTGCGATAGAATATCTTTAACAACCAGTCCAGGGATCATCATGTATTCATTCCCAAAACTTACATCGTCGGGCTGATAGCTAAAATCCTCATTGTGATACTCAGCTTTGTCATGATAGGAATGCCAATTACCATTTGTGTGTTCCTAAATAGCTTGACCGCACGGATATCTGTTATCGTGGCAGCAATTATTATATTCTTGATAGCTGTTTCTGCTTTTGTCACACAAAAGACACATGAGCTGATACTAGCAGCGGCTACGTAAGTCGATGACCCTATCCTTCATAAAGGCTATAACTACATTTCAGGAAACTAAAACACGTATAGGTACACCACAATACTTGTAGTATTTATATCAGAAACTCGCGAAGTGGGCTGATATTCAAGTGTCTATATAGACATAGATGAAAAAGCTTTTTCTATTCCGGTGCGGGCGAAAAAAAAAAAAGGGATCGTCATGCGCCAAAGACAGTTCGAATTAGAGAAAATTTCATGGAAGGCTGGGAATGGTGCAAGGTATCTTGGCGGGATAAAATTATATCAAGACTGCATATATTCATCAGCGCCAAAATAGGGCCGGATTAAGCTTTAAACACTGAAATATTCCTAGCAGGGCTCGTTCCTCGTTCCTCGTTCATTGGGAAACAAATACCAAATAGCATTCAACTGAATACCACCAATGCTGAGTCTAAGCGGTAATTCCAAAAAAAAAGGGAATCCCAGAGCATAAGTTATTCTAGGTATGTAGTCCTTGCAGTCTCTCATCAGCCACAAATTCATTGGATATGTGTTCTAACACAGAACGTGATGGCCGCTCATGACTCAGACCCAGTGTCCCAGACCGCGCTTCTCCTTCCAACAGCTTTTGTCTCCGTGCGCGGCGTAACAAGTTCTGGTAGCTCCAGCACTGCGAACGAAGTCGGCCGTTCTATCACAAACACCTTGATGGTTTCATCAAAACTCCATAAATTGCTACCCCTGGCTTCATCCGACACTACCATCTTGATAGTTTTTTCCTACGTTCCTGTAGCACTAGGTGTGGCGTTTTTTTGCGGGACGACTTCATGGTTTGCACTGAGCATATTCTCAACTTCGTATTCGTAGCCTAAACAGTAGAGATGAATGTAGAGCAGAGGACCGTCAAGATCGTTGTGGTTGGTAAAATGTAGTTGGAGTTTCTCGCCCTCCGTCACCTCGATTATGTATCATTTATGAGAAGGCTGTTGCGAAGGTTGGCCCTGTTGGGTGCAGTCTGGCTGGTAGACCTCACCGCGACTGTTGATGATTCGTACATCGAAGGATTGGTTGAATGCTGATAATGTCTGAGACTGGCTTGCGTTGATGAAATCCCTGACTATGAAGTATTTGCACAAGTGATCCATAATACTTAATATGTGCTGCACATCTTTTTTGTTGAATGTTGTGGTGATCGGTACTGGAATAAGGCGACCAGAAGCTCCGTCTTGGATTTCAATTATGCCTTGGCCGTTATTGGTAACACACAAACCGGGGCCTAGAAATCCTTGTGCTTCGTTTCGATGACTTCTTGCTTGTTTCGCTCGCAATCCTATTTCTAGTGATCTTGCAGTTTGTCCAGTCAGCTGGACTTGTATAGGATACTTTGCAAGAGCGGTACCGCTCAGTAACTCTGCCATCCAGCCTGTCTCTGGTCAATGTGTTGTACAGCTCGCGACCACTATCTCCGAAGTTAGAGCACCCACAGCGATGACTCTAGCAGTCATGGCTTCTGAATCCGACGTAGCACCTAATGGTCTTAGAACGAATTCATCTGCCATGCCTATCCCATGGGCTTGGCCAGCTTCGAGCTGAATGATTCTATCCGACCTGACTACTATCGATATCAAGTTCAGTGGAACTTGGCTATTTCCTAGCCCGAAAAAGGTTGACTTCAAGTTTCCATATACCATTGGGGTTTGCTTCACATGTCCTTTAGCCCAGGCTTCCAGAAAGCGAGCGCGCAGACGTCGGCAGATCCGCCTTTGGCCCCCTTTGACTCCACCAAGCTTTGAAAATGTTCCCGGCAAAGAATAGGACGGTGCTCCATGCCTATCTTCAGTTGCGTTGACAGTGAGCTCCCTGGCCACCTCACTGGGTCCACACGTGGTCAGAACGGTGAAACCATCCGGGTTGACGAGCCAAATTGGGTGCATAGAAGCTTTGCGATACTGTGGAACGTGTCCAGAGCTGTTGAGCTCTGTATTCTGATGGTATTCTTCAGGATACCGTTCGTCTACGCTGGGGTCGCGGTCAATGAACCGAACAGAATTATCTTTCCTAGCAACCCCGCCCGAGAAGCAACAGTCTAAAACGAGCGTTACTATGATCCCCTTCTCAACCATCTTCTTGATCATGTTTGATAAAGTCAAGCCACCCAGGTAGCGGATTTTTTTCTAGTTTGGAGCCAGGAGAAGTACCAACGACAGGTCTTGCGTGACCTGATTTATCACCTCGTCAACTCGCTCAGCTGTAGTCCCGCGACCAGAAAAACGAAGATCACCCAAAGCGAATTGAATTACTGAGTAACCTAGGAGGCCTTCTTGGAGACAGATATTCAAGAACAGGAGCATTATCTGACCTCAAGGAATTGTTACAAGTAACGAGGGAAGCAATACAGGTGGATGTAGATAACCCGGGGTGGGCGATACGGTTGGGCGAACTTGAAGTTGAACTGCGTGACCGAAGCTTCTCGGGATCGAAGATTTCAGTCGATGCTAACGAGGCAATTACCGGTTATCGTACGCTACTTGCAAACCTTCCAGCCGACCATCCCAAGCTTGCAGGGTGGTCAAGCGATCTTGGTGCTGCGCTCCGAGCCAGACACGAGACAGAGGGAAGAATAAAGGACCTTGATGAAGCAATTAGGGTAACAAAACAAGCCAAGCAGGCGGTATCAACCGACTCCATCCATGCAAGCATCTTGAACAATTATGGACTCTTGCTTAGGGACAGATATTTGCGATTGGGTACAATACCTGATCTTGAGGAGGCGATTCAGCTTACACGGTCAGCTATTGATAAGGGACCAAGGAGCCCAAACCTATCAAATTGGTATAATAGCCTTGCTGCCGCCTTGGGTGATCGATATCAAGAAGTAGGAGCACTTATTGACCTTGAAGAGTCGATACAAATGACTCGAAAGGCCATTGATGCAATTCACGATAATGATTTCGAAAAGGCACGAATACGTGGCAATCTTGGAGTACGTCTCGGTGAACGATATGAGAGAACGGGGAGAATAGATGATCTTGAAGAAGCAATCCGGGTTACACGGGAAGCAATCGCCACGACTCTAGATCGCCAATGTGGCCGAGCCGTACTTTTAGGAAATCATGGAATAAGGCTTCGGGATAGGTATATGAGAAACAAGGCCGAGACAATTACGGAAGTAATGGCCAACCTCGAAGAGGCGATAAAGGTCACAAGAGAAGCTATCGAGCTCATTCCAGGTGACCCGGATCGGGCATTATGGTTGGATAATCTTGGGATAAGACTCAGCGATCGATATCTCGCAAAACAGATAGCATGCCTGATCTCGAGGAGGCAATCCGTGTCGCACGGGAAGCGGTTATCACGACTCTCCGTAATCACCCACTAAGAGCAAGGAGAGCGCAGAATCTTGGATATAACCTATTTGTCAGATATCCGGTAAACAGAGTAACTATTGACCTTGAAGAAGCCTTTGAGTGCGTACAGGCTGCTCTAAGCCATCCCAGCGCGAATTTCTCAACTTGGATATTTGCTCTCGGTTTACTTGAGCAAGGCCGTGGCGTGCTCGCAACCTCTCTTGAAGAGGCACGTATGGATATTTCGGAACTATATACCACATATACAGAGCTAGGGGAGCGATTCGGCGACCTGCGCGAGGAGTTGGAGCGGCCTGTCACTATGACAACTTCAATCGTGGGCGACGATAGAACATCAGGAGCAAATGTTCGAGTCACCCCACGTTCTAGTGCAGACCAGGAGCTCGATGAATTGATACTTGAGATACGAAGTCGACCTGGCTTCGAAAACTTCCTCCTTCCACCCAAATAAGAAGAGATACTGGGCGCGGCAGGGGATAACTCTATTGTCCTTGTGAACGTCAGTCTGTACCGCTGCGATGCATTTCTAATCCAGAAGCATGGAATACGAATTTTAGCATTGCCTAACCTTACAAGCGATGAGATAGACCAAAACGCAAAACGCGATAATTTAGGTACTCCTAAGGTTTTATCCTGGCTTTGGGATGTGCTCGCATGTCATATCCTCGATGAACTAGGGCTTACTGGATGCCCGCATACTGATACTTGGCCACGAATATGGTGGATTGCTACTGGTACACTAAGTAGATTTCCGATTCATGCCGCTGGGAGTCACAACAAAGTGTCAACAGAAACAGTTCTTGATCGAGCCATGTTATCCTACAGCTCATCTATCAGGGCAATCATTCAAAGTCGTCAACAACCAGACCCTAAAATGCCAATAAATACTTCTAGGCAAGCCCTTCTTATTGCGATGGAGAATACGCCTAAACATTCTCGCCCCAAGCCCACCGAAAAAGAGATTGGAGTTGTAGAAGGCCTCTGCAAGTCAATGGGACTCGATTCTCTAAGGCCACGACAAAGGAATCAAGACGTTGTTGAACGCCTTCCGAACTGCACAATCTTCCACTTCGCTGGCCACGGCCATACAAACGACATTGATCCTTCGAGTAGCTGTCTGCTCCTAGAAGACTGCCAAAGCGACCGGCTGACGGTAGCCACACTCCTAGAGCTCAACTTACGCCAATTCTCGCCTTTCCTTGCATACCTATCGGCCTGCGGCACAGGCGAGATAAAAGACGATGAACTTCTCGACGAATGCATTCACTTAATTAGCGCCTGTCAATTAGCGGGCTTCCTCCACGTTGTAGCACTCTATGGGAGGTCGACGATGAACTATGTGTCGACATGGCTAGGCTCACGTATGCAGAAATGAGGGATAGCGGCATGACTGATGTTGCAGTGTGTCGAGAACTCCATAAAGCTACCAGACACTCCGGGATCGTTGGCGAAATGACGCTGCAATATCGGCTCGTACGGCGGCGCCATCTAGCGGCAAAGAGCAAACAGCAAAAAACACTAGCCGAAGAAAACGCGATTCCAGAATTAAGAGAAAGGTTGTCGTGGTAGACTCGGATGATGAGGACGACAGAGATTTGCTGTGGGTCCCATATGTCCATTTCGGTGTACAATTACAACTTGTTTTCACTCCCCTCCAGGCTACTTCTTTGTCTATCGATTATTTACTTTGGATGATGTATCTCGCGCTTTGAGATGAATGGGTACGTCTATGCTCTGGATGTCAAATGCTGTATTCACAACATAAATTTTGGCGATATACTTCTAATATGTAACTGTCTTGTGTGGATGACTAAAATATCCAGTTGCACGAGCGTTCTGGTGAGATACACTTTGGTCTGGAATACTATGAGCGACAGCTTGATAATTAGACTTTCCAAATTATTCGGTCTTTCTGTTATCTATAAATGCCTTATCTCCGAATTGATATCTCAATGCTTGTATACCAGGCGTCCAGTGTACCTTGTAATCCATTGCCCCTCGAATACACTTTAGTCTTAGCGGCCCACATTGAGAGGATGCAAAAGGGCGCACATATGCTTTGGGCATGATCTTCTTGTTCGAACAGCACATGTCTCACATATAGCCACTATTTCGGCTAGTAACTAACGACATGAGTCACAGAACCCCGTCAGTATGATCCATCCCATATGTTTAAATAAAGTTTATTACATATACGGCAAAGCAAAAGTTCCACCCAGACAAGGTAGAAGAAATCATATTTGAATGTCGAACACTCAAATCCCACCATAACCCCAACCTTCCACACACCCTCTAACCCTCCATCCATCCAATCTCGCCCACTATGGCCCCTCCCCACGCAACAATCCACATCCTCGACAAATCGAACTACTCCACCCACCGCCTGCTCGCCCTCCCTCAGCACCACCCTTCCCCCCTCCCCCCCTCATCCCTCCGCCTCCGCTCCAAAATCTTAAGCTTAACAACAAACAACCTCACCTACGCGCGCCGCGGCCACATCATGGGCTGGTACGATGTCTACCCCTTGCCCTCACACACGCCGGCACCATACAACGACAGCGCACGGTACGGCCGCATCGCCGCATGGGGCTACGCAGACGTTGTCGAATCGAGCGTACCGGGTATCAAGCCGGGCCAAACGGTGTTTGGGTTTGTGCCGGTAGGGACAGGAGTTGAAACGATTCGCGTGAACGGCGTGGACCATGGTGGGGAAGTTGTTGCGGGCCAGGTTATTGCGGTGGATGGGCATCGGCAGCATCTTTGGACGTTGTATAATCGATATCGGGTTTGTAGCGCGTTGCATGAGGAAGATTGGGAGTCGCGGGGTTGGGATGCGTTGTTTTTACCGGCGTTTATGACGGCGCATGGGTTGAATGCGTGTGCGTTTTCCTGGGTTGAGGGGGCGAGGATTCATCCTTCCGGGGTAGGGACTTGGACAAAGGAATGTGCTGATTTGCGTAGTGCCGCGGTCGTGGTTTTGAATGCATCGAGTAAGACTGGCATGGCGTTTGCGTATACATTGCAGAGAAATCGGCCGAGCGAACACGGGCCAGGGATGATTGTTGGAGTTGGATCGCCAAAGTCGGTAAAAACAATTGAAGAGAGCGGGTTGCATGATATGGTTGTTAAGAATAGTGATGCTGTTGAGACGCGTTCGCTCATCGAAGCGTCTGGTTTGCGCCGTGTGGTTCTTTTAGACTTTGGCGCGCGTGTAGGAGCGGTGGGGACGTGGAAAAAGACATTTTTCTTGTCTAATATGGCATTGACGATGGTGACGGTGGGCGGCGAGGTCAAGGTGCAGGAGCCAGAGGCGGAAAGGAAAAGATATGGGGATGGGATAGCGTTAAATCTCGTCAACGCAAATGCACTCAGGGAGAAAGCATTTGAGGTTGGTGGGCAGAAGTATTTTGAGGATGTACTAAACGCATTTGAGAGATTCAAGGCGGAGATAGTAGGTATGAAGCTGCAGTGGGGAGACGGGATGGACAGTTGGGAAAAAGGGTGGGGAGGGCTTTGTAGGGATGAAGTTAGGGCCGATATTGGGCTGGTGTATCGCATTTAGGTATAGAATACATAAGACGCAAGTATCTATATAAATCGGAGGTGGAAGATGAAATGAATATGAAATGATATCAGAAGTCTTGGATGGAAAAGAAACAGGAAAAAGCTTACGACAGTACTCATGTTGCAAGTTATATAAAGCGATAGGAATAAATTTCGTTTGGCTACACGCTGCTGAGATACCCTGGGGCACTTTGATCCCTCTCCAGTATGAGACAGACTTCAAATAGTTGCAAGTGCGTTGATGAGGCGTTTTAGTCTCAATGGAACGATGATACCGATCTTCTTCTACCTTTAAAGTAAAGAGCTTTAAGGTGCAAAGGAGTTCAGACAAGGTAAGAAACGGAACAAAATAATAAGTTCAATTACATTTGACTCAATGAAAAGACGATAGTGTTTCGAAAAAACTGGATCAATTGCAAATATTCATAGATCGATCGTGGTTGCCATCAAGGCTAGAGAAAGGAAATGGATGAACAAGTGTTGCATGACTGCGCTGAGCCTGCATGCGCAAATTGCCGTGGTATATACCGAAAAATATAACCTCATCTCTTGCTCCACAAGCCCTGTTGTGTTTCACGGATGCGTCTCTCTTGTTCTTTGATCATCTCTTCAGTTTGGCCATGGCCATTTCCTCGGCTGTCAATTTCCATGGGATCTTCGTCTGCTGGTTGTGGGATATTTGCAGGTGGAGCGCCCCGTCGTGGTTCGTTTGACCTCACGCCATCCATCATACCAGCAGCACCACCGGCTCGTAGTTGATTGATTGCACGAATGGTATCAATTGCTGCATGTAGTGTCCGTCTAGCATTGAAATTTTTCTTGATAGTCGGCAGTAGATCCTCCTCACCCTCACCTGGTCTTGCAAGATCGGCAACCCATGGGTGAGAAAGCGCTTCGTGGGCGGTCATACGTGATGCAGGATCAATTGTCAGACACCTACGGATAAACTCACGAGCTGTGAGCGAAACGCCACGCCAGTACTCGAGAGGTGTAAAAGAATAATCTGCCCCAAGAATAGCATGCATTTCTTCGATATTCGAGTCTCGGTCGAATGGTGTGTAGCCGCAAAGCAAAAAGTAGGTAATTACACCAATGGCCCAAATATCACTGCTTTGAGCATCAGAAGGGTTCCCGCTGGGGCTATGTGGAAGAACTTACACGGGCTTGCCATGGCCTGTTTTCCTGAAGATCTCAGGCGCCATATATCCTGGCGTTCCACATGTTGTTGTGAGAACGTGGAATTGCTCCTCGTCCATGATGCGAGATAAGCCAAAATCGGCGATAAGAAGATCGGCGTTGTCTTCCGGTGTCCGGAACAAGAGGTTCTCGGGCTTCAAGTCGCGATGTACAATACCATGGTCGTGTAAATATGCGACAGCAGATAGCGTCGCACGCATTAGATCGGCAGCATCAGACTCATAGTAGTTACCCTTACGGCAAATTCGATCAAATAGCTCGCCTCCAAGCGCGAGATCGGTTACAAGGTAGACTGCATGCAGTATTAGCTATGCGCTCGGCGGCTAGCCTTGGTGTAGCATACGATTGTTCATGGTCTCGAAGTAGTCGACCAGGGTGAGAATGTTCCTATGGCCCATAGAGACCCTCTTCAAGACGGCAATCTCATTTCTGACCTTGAATATGTCAGCCTAGCCTGGGAATGGCTACGCAAGGCTCACGAACCATGTGCTCTCGACCAGCCATAAGTCGCTTGTTGATGACCTTGGCGGCATAATACCGACCTGTATCAATATGCACGCACTCCTTGACGACCGAGTAGCTGCCTGCCCCCAGCGTCTTCCCTGTCTTGTATCGGCATGGTTGTACTTGGGCTTGGGTTTGTGGTGTGTGCGCCCCAGATCCCCCGTTTGAGGCCATTATGAGTTTAGGATCGGCTTAGCAAAAGCACAATAATGCACCAGCCCCGTGTGCGACAATAACGAACTTCTTTTATAGTCCTAGGCACGGCGCAGCGATATCGTAGGGTATTGAGGATTCAAATTTCGAAACTCAAACCCGTCAATCAGATGTTGATGGTACCAGGTGCGAAAGATGCGGCGATCGGTTCGAAGTGTAAGCTGATTCCTTATCAGGCACAGATACGTGCGAGGTGGCAGATGAAGCTCACTCAGCTTTCTGATCGAACGATAGCCCCTCGCTGGTCGAAGTTGGGGGCTGAACGAAGGCACGTCGAATGGTGGAAAGTGTGATACAGTTTGTGTAATGTATATGCAGAGGAGAGTGGGGCTAAAGTATACAATAATTGTCCTGATAGATGGTGATCTGGGTTTGGAGGACAACTCTTGCTGGAGGGGTTGTCACTGGCGCCGGTGAAGGATCCCTGTTACCCGCCGATCGCTGATTGGCTTTGTTGCGGGGCCGTGGGGCAGCAATGCAGGGCTCTGGATTGCAGCTGAAAATGGCCATTTTGAGATGCATGAGACGCAAGCAAGTCGCCACTCTTCACTTTGCACTTTTGACGATTCGACTTCTTTTCTATTTCTATGGATACCTCTAGCCTACGCCATGCTAACAGTTACACGCGTGGAGCACGGTGTGCTTATATAGCTTTCAAGAAAGCGCACACGGCCTTGGGTGTTACTGCATTCATCCAAGGCTTCATGACTTCACAAGCAAACTGTGTCCGTCCATATCCTCCGGCTGTTGGAGGCCCATGGCTGCGAGAATAGTAGGTGCAACATCGCCTAGGACGCCATCCGTCTTCTTCAGACTCCAGGACTTGGGTGCATTCGCCATGGCAAATGGCACCTTGTTCGTGGTATGCGATGTTTTAGGTGTGCCCTCCTCCGTCAGCATCTCCTCAGCATTACTGCCAATCGTTAGTCACGTGGTCACAGGTCACTAAGACCATCACTTACCCATGATCCGAAGTGACGTAGAGAATGTACCCGCTCTCCAGACACTGATCGTAGATCCTCTTGATTGCCTTGTCTGTCTCGGCACAAGCTTCTATAGCAGCCTGGTACACGCCTGTGTGGCCAACCATGTCTGGTGGAGCGAAGTTGTTCATCAAGAACTCGAATTTGCCCGTCTGGATCCTCTCACAGAGCTTCTCTGCGACTGCCATAGCACTCATGGCGGGTTGCAGGTCATATGTAGCGACCTTGGGAGAAGGAATCATCTCGCGTTCTTCATTCTCAAACTGTTTCTCCACACCGCCATTGAAGAAGAAAGTGACATGGGCGTACTTTTCGGTCTCAGCAACATGGCACTGCTTCACACCCTGCTTTGCCAAAGTCTCTGCAAGTACATCGGTCATCTTCTGGGGTGGGAAGGCAACAGGGAAGGTGTATTTGGGATTGTAAGACGTCATGGTGGTGAGGTGTATATTTTTGGGGTAGGGGAAGTCGGGCTTCGGTGAGCGGTCGACATCACCTAAGAGTTGAGTAATCTCACGAACGCGATCAGAGCGATAGTTGAAGAAGAAGATCGTGTCATCGTCTAGGCGAGTTAGCAGGTCGGACATATAGGTACCCAGAATTCAGCTTACCCTGGACTCTTCGCTCTTTTCCACCCACAATGATGGGCTTTAAGAACTCATCGTTCTCCTTCTTGTCGTATCGTTCCTTGATAGTGGCTATTGGGTCGCTGCTCTCTTCGCCTTCGCCGGTCACGAGACCTTTCATGCCAACCTCGACCCTGTCCCACCTCTTGTCACGGTCCATGATATAGTATCGCCCAACCACTGTCGCAATCTCGCCGAGCCCGATATCTTTGGCAGCCTTCAATAGTGTGTCCATATAACCAGCGGCAGACTTAGGGTCCGTGTCTCGGCCATCACCGAAAAAGTGGATATAAGCCTTGGGGACACCCATCTCCTTAGCAACCTTGAGAAGGGCGATCAAGTGGTCCATGTGCGAATGCACGCCACCATCGGAGACGAGGCCGCAGAAGTGAAGCCTGCCATTACCGTCCAGTGCTCGTTGGAACGATTTCTTGACATTCTCGACATCCTTGAGCTTATCATTCTTAATGGTCTGACCAATCCGGACCGAGTCCTGCCAGACAACTCGTCCAGCACCAATGTTCAAGTGGCCAACCTCACTGTTGCCCATGAGGCCTTCCGGGAGACCGACGGCGAGGGAAGACGCTTCAAGCTCGGTGAACCCTTGTGCAGTTTCAGATCCTTCTTTTGCGAAGCCGTCCATAGTAGGCGTGTCTGCGGCGAGAATAGCATCGCCATCTTTGCGTGAGTTCTCGGTGGGAATACCCCAGCCGTCAATTACGATAAGCACCGATTTCTGGTCGACCTTGGCCATGATTTCGGAAGTTGCGAAGCCAGAGTAAGCACAAACGAAAGGGACAGAAGAAGTCAATTGCAAGGCGGTAAAGTGGTGATGTATGGAGGGGCAGGTTGGAGGGGCTATCGATAAAGCATTTCCACGGCTCACGTCACAACCCTCGCTCAACAACTCAATCAATCCCCTCAGCCATCCATCACCCGCGGCCGATACTATCGCATTCACGCCACGCGCGAAAAGAAAATCTCCAACCCGGCGACCCAATTGACGCCCTGCGATTCGGTATTACTCAATCAGCTCTGGTCCCGTGTTCCACGGCGCACCGCCCCTCCTAGTCCAATCAGCCCTGCACTCTGCAGCCCGGCGCGTTGCACAGGCGCGCCATCCCGCGTCGGCGAAGCTCAACACCACGCAATTTTCTTCTGGCATAGACAGCCACGGATATCATGTCTGCCGCCCCGACACCTCACGCCACCGCATCGACACGCGCCTCGCAGCCGCCCACGGGCGCGCCCACGCCGGCTCTGCCTCTCGCCGCGCCTACCACCCCAGGCATTCCACCCCCATCAGCCTTCGACGTCCTGCCCGATCTCCACAAACTTCTCAAGCGCCTTCTTGAGTCCTCTGCACAGCCGCCTGCCGCCACGCCGACCCCCAGCCAGCTATCCGCAGATGGCCCTCTGGAGATCCAGCACGTAGCCACGGCTGCGAACGATATCCGTCTGAAGATCCAAAAGGCCCGACGTGCGGTTTTGGCCTTGCCTGATGTCGATCGAACATGCGAAGACCAGGAAGAAGAAATCGAGGACCTAGAAGCCAGCATCGCACGACTCAAGGCTTCTCTGAGGGAACTGGGCCGGCCACCCGCTGACTCAGACGATCAAGACCAGAGTATGGTGGGCTGACTGACACCTGGACTTCCCCCATTGATGTATTTCAGGCCCTGCGAGCACCGACTGCATGGATGCGCTAGATATGGCTCTTGCAAAGGGAAGCTCGTGGTATGCATCTCCTTCGTTTGGGGGTACACGTATTGAAGCAATTTCAGATCGAACTTAGTGCACCTTATTAGGAACTTGAGTGTGTAGAACCACCAAATCAACCTCCGCTCGCAGCCTATCCTTCACCATAGGTAGACGCCAAAGCTTGTTAGATTTTACAACTGTCTACCTGTTGTGTGGAAGGTTGAGACAGTCTGCATCGACACGAAATGCACATTTGGAGCGCTTTTGGACAAGCTGGGTACTCCTGTATGGAATATGAAAACACTTGCATTATCTAAGATAGAGTGTATAGTGTACGTGGAAGCGAGGGAAAGACGCAAAACTCAAACTCGACTTGAAGTTTCGAAGGAAAAGAGAATGTCCTGCGTCGTACTCCACACATCTTGCAAATCACTATCATCGGGCTCAGCCCATTTTGCCCTAGACCAAAACAATACGATCATCATCCATGAAGGCATTTGTCTACTAGTTAATCTACGATAAAGCTCCTCGGAAACTAGAGCTTTCAATCCAGGTTCGATTTGAAACAAGTGTTGAGCTACCGGTAGTTCGATATACCCCTCCAGTTCTGTTGCTGTCTAAGCTCAGCTACACCTAGTTGTTGGACTTTACCAACCACCACCACCAGATCTTATTCGCAATACACTCCAGCCATCAAAGACAGAATCCCCTTCTGTCACCATATTAACCACGGACAATATTTTTTTCCGAGATTGACTTGTACGAAGATGCGAACCAGCCACATTTTCATCACGCCCCACTCGACTTAACCACATCTTCTATTCGTCTAACAGAAGCTCTATCATTTGGCCCCGATAAAACTATACAATAAAAGGTTCAGCACGTAACAGTTGACGCCGAATATACTTGTGTCCCATATGTGTGCGGCCTTTCTGGAAATGTGCAACTCACTTATATCGAAGGAGAACCGTTCGCTATTCGTCAGAATACCCGGATTTTTTTCAGGATGATAAGTTCCTAAGAGGCCGATGCAGATGCACTGTAATATGCCTTACAAGCGTGGTCGTTCCTATATACAAAGAAAAAAATTCAGAGCGAAGTTCACACCTACGAGCTCTTTAGCATCAGCCAAGCTGTTCATTGGCCGTTATGTCAAGGAGGAGCGTCCCGGACAAAACGTGCAGCTCTCAATATACAAGTAGCCAACTCTATCTGATGGAGCCAAATATATGGTACGTTGTAAAACGCCATTTTGAACTCTGGACTGGCCCACTACACATCGTATGCTTATTTCGTGTGTTGCATACAAACGGAATCTGTATAATCGAATGGAACTACTCCAGATGTATTAGGGCTTGACGCGCCGGCAACCTAGTGGATCCGAATTTGTAAGCAGTGAGGATGACAGTTGTATTGTATTGTATTGTATTTTGGATAAAGCTATCTAAGTTGTAGGCCTTGATACAAGGACCAGTGTAGCAATTGCTCGGTGGAGAACTGCGTGATGCTACAAAGTGTCATGGGCTTACAGAGTTGAATCACGATCAGATGTCAAGGTAATGCTGATGTTCGCGAGGAACCGGCGTAGTACAACATCTTTGAACCCTCTTTCGGCCAACGAGTCATAATCTCCATCTAGCCGAACTCACGAGAACTAGCTCACAGTTCTGAAAATTGATTTATTTCAGGATGCGATTTTGAGCTTACTCACAATATCTGCAAAATTTTCGACCCTATATAAACTACTTTACTTCGAAATTTTATAAATCAATTCAATCGGTCGCTTAGCTCAGTTGGTTAGAGCGTGGTGCTAATAACGCCAAGGTCGCGAGTTCGACCCTCGTAGTGACCACCATTCTTGTCTGATTTTTAGAATTTTTTCCATTCACTAGGCGAAGATCCATTATTTGTAGCCTAGAATGTGACTTGTTTTCTTATTACTCTTGAAACTCCTGCCGTACAATTAGGCACACTTCTGAGACCTTAGACTCCGAATCACACGTACGAGGATAAAGGGCTGGACTACTGTGTTGATGATTGTATGCCTCGCTCTTCTCACTGAATTGAACTGTCATCACATAAATCTCCATCCCCGGCATCATATCTTTCCCTTATTCTTTTCATCTCCTTCGCCATCTCATCTTTCTTCGTATTCTTCCTTCTCCCTTCTTTCCCCCCCTCCTGTAACTCCTCCAGAGCCTGATCCGCATTCACATTCTCCCCATACTCTATCTACATCTTCAACCTACTGCTTAACAATAAAAGCCGTCACTGCCGTCATAAATTTAAGCATAATACACATCGACACAAGACTCTTGACTATGCCCCACAACATGATATGGACGTGGCTGCGGAGGTAAGGCGTTAACACTTATGCCGCTTGTGCTGTGGCTGCTCAGGTGTATTAGCAAAGAGCTCACATCAATAGAACTGCAACATGGCTCTCCACCCCACGACCCACTCAATTACATTTTCCCTCCTAAGCCCTAACCTTGTCTGTACCGTGTCAAACCACACCTGAATAGAGCAGAGAAAACATTGCCCACAAGTCCGAATTCACACAGCACATTGGCCCTACGAGCACAACTAAGATTGCGAATAGGTAGGAGCAAGGCGGTCAGCACCTGCATGACGGCTAGGATAATTCTGATGTCACGCGTGGCATGGAGGACCTTGAATTCAACTGCGGCCAACAGCGTTTATTTGTTCGCTGGAAGGTATTTTCATTGTGAGGGCTTGGACGTTGCACGCACCCGAGTCGGAGCCGGGAATGGGCGATAGATAGATGTAGTGATTAGCTGGACGAAAGTTGGCGTATTATCGGAACTATGTGGAAAGTAGCCTTGAGTTGGCATGGGATGGCAAAACTATAGCATGGTGTTTGATGTATTCTTGTATACTATCCTGAGTATCTGGGTATCTATCATCATTCACCCACAATGACTGTCATGTGTCGTAATCCAGGTTCAGGCTGATGTTATGCAGGAGTGAATATTACGGGGTTCAAAAATAAAAATAGAACCATATACCAGAGCTACCGTGCAAGTGACCGGAGCCGTAGTTTCATTACGGGCCCTACACAAATTTTCTTACGCTCTCCTCTCCCAAAAAGATTTGCTGGTCACTACGAGGGTCGAACTCGCGACCTTGGCGTTATTAGCACCACGCTCTAACCAACTGAGCTAAGCGACCGTGTCTTATTGGATGATTTGAAAATTATATGATTTATCATCACATTTCTATACAGCTCGATCCGTTCCGAGGTGAGATAAGGTATCGACATAGGCACGCTGGTATTAACATTACTGGCTTTGGTAGTTTGGATTTGGTGGAGTGTTAATATGCGTATATATTGGCGGGGGTGTATGGCGCGTACATAGGCTCCGATCATCTATAGCGAGCTACAGGGTATTCACACGGTGGAACGCATACTGGTCAAAGTTTAGCCAATCAGCGCCTTTAGCCATACTTGATCTCAAGCCCTAATTCGTCAAACCTCGACAGGGATGCGAGCCGTCCTGCGTATACTCTGTACCTTGCCCCATTCTCTACACCCACCCCACCTACACTTTCAATTAGGCTCATTGTGCCGCGCCAGAATCAAGCATTCTGCCGAAAGAATTCTAACGCCCTTTGTATGGCTTCGACACACAAGTTTGTGACTCCCTATGCAGCTATGACATGAGTAGATAATTGCTTCTTTGGCGATTTCTGGCTGTTTACGCTTGAGCATCACCTTCACCCGCACACCCTCCACCAGCTTAGGCAGTTTGAACCACATCTCCTTCAGCTAGAATCTGCAACGACTCAGGGCTGATTCGATGCGATGTGTTTGCTACCCTGCTCTATATTTATATAGGTCCAAGATTTTGAACAGAGCAAGAGACCGTGTTCAATCTCTCAGAAGCATCCATTTCACAAGTTCCAGGAGCTTGAACCATATCATGGACCTCTTAAGCTCTCACACCACATGAAGGAGAAACGGAAGATGCAACAAGTTTCTGTATCTAGATGATCATTGCGAAATATTTTATGCCTGGAAAGACATTTATTTTTTTGCTTCTCTCACGCCGCGAACGTATCAATGGCCTACAGGTATATCCACAAGCTACCCCTGAGATCAACGAAACACGGCCCCCCAAGATTCTGTCAAATGACGGCAAAGGTAGAAGTTGTGAATGATGAGGGTTCGCGACAGGATGTCATAAATCTACGATCTTGGGTTATTATGGCCTTGAGGCGAGTACGAAAGTATTTTTCTACACCTGGAGTGGTTGCCGAGGATAAAAAAGCATGATTTCTCCACCTAGAGCCCGTATCTTCTAAAAGCCAAGATCAGGATGTTGGATTTCAATAATCGGGGGATCAGCCCGGTTTCGTCAGAGGGCAAAGAACTATGGCACGCAAGCTTAACCAACTTCGTCTACGCAAAAACGGTAAGGACTTGTTGAGGCAACACAAGCAAGACCTCGAGTATGAGCAACAATGATCGTGGCAAACAGGCAGTTCACCGACTTGGCGTTTAGGGCTCTGGAAATGAGGGCTATAAGAGCTTTTATACCTAGCTTGTAAGTATATGTATTTGGCATTTCTAGTGAGTGTAGAATTGAATACCTCTACTTTGGAACGAGGTAGATATTGAGGACTTCGTTATCTGAGACTTCTATGGTAAAGGAAAGTAAAGAACTAAAATTACTCACTACAAAATAGGGTGCCAATTATAGAAGAAGTGTAATTGTACTAATGTAACACGCTAACTTGCGTATCTATTGTACATATTGCTATAAAGTAATAGAAAAAAGAAGGTAATCGCAGATAGTTACTACGGGACTTTCGGCCCTAGAAGTATAAGATAAAATAAGGCTGCGGTAAACAAAGAATACTTTTGTCCGGGTCAATGGGACGACAAAAAGATCCAAAAAGATAATCACTGGTCACTACGAGGGTCGAACTCGCGACCTTGGCGTTATTAGCACCACGCTCTAACCAACTGAGCTAAGCGACCTTTTTGTAATTATTGATAATTTTCCTAATTAGTAAATATATATCGTTATTCAAAGTGCAGAAATTTATATACAAGAAACCTACCAGCCTTGAAGCAAAAGATTTCGAATAGAGACCATATACTAGCAGGGTCTAGGAACTTCCCATGATACAGAAGTGCCGGCATCCAATCAGATCAACGGTTTCGTCTTGTTGTCGCTTACAGAATTACTTTTCAAGCTTGAGGCTCACGAACATCTTATGCAAGTATTTCAATCCTTTCAGCAACATTGCGGTTAGATGAGGATGAAAAACCTAGATTCTGTAACTTTGAGTTAAAGCTTAAAGGCATGCCGTATAGATGCTCTTAGATTTTTGACCCAGGTCTCGAATTTGTAACGAGGCTGAAGCCTATAAAGCGCCCAGAAGCTGATTTGATTCTACACCGAGCTACTATAGAAATATAAGCTTATCTGTGATGTTATATATAATACGATGGAGCTTCAACACAGCATTCTAATTTTGGTTCTGAGCTGCCTACAAGATAATGAAGCTGCGTGCTCGCAGTATGAAAGAAGCGCTAATTGAAACAACAAACTATGTACTCTATGCAAAATTGTTATCCGTCTGAGCAACCAACTTGGCCTTTACATCCACCTCCTGATCTGAATTATTTGCCACAGCCACGGCGCCGTTCTTTCGTTTGCTTTCCACAAGTGCCTTTATAAGAGCGACAGTTACCTCCCATCCCTCCCTCAACTTATCTTCACTACGGCTGAGATCCGGCACGTGTAAGAATACCACCGGCCTTTCTTCTTCTTGAATCGAGAGATAATGAGCCAAGGAGTTGTAGTAGATGAATCCACAAAGAAAATTTCCAGCATCTGGACTGATTCGTACATCTGACAATCCTTCGACTCCTGTGTTGCCATCCACAGAATAACAATCCAAGTGCGCCTTCCACCTTGCTAGCACGTCGGAGGTATCGAATGATGTCTTTAATACACCTGGAAATTCTGAAGATGGGAATTTACACTCAGCTCTTGTGTCAGGGTAACGCTCGCCATCAACGTCAGGGATCTTGTCGTAGCCTCTTTTATGGGCTCCTTGCTCAAGTGCGAAATAGTTGCGGCCGGCAGCCAGGCCAATGTGGAGTATGATATCTGGCTGTGGGTAAAGTAGGTTGCCTGGTGGCAAGAGGTTTGGTACTAGGTCAACAACGTGATTGTAGGCTACCCGTACTGCCTCATGGTGTACATGGATGTGGATCGGTGTCGCATTCCCTGCAGATGCGGGTATCAAAGCAGGGAGCGAGGAAGCTATTTCCCATGAGGAGTTCCTGGGGAACTTGGCTAAGAATGGCTGGTGTGGGTCAATTTACTGAAGAATAGAATACTGGTCAACGGTCAGGTTTGCTTACGCCAAATCCAGTCACCAGTACTGTGGCTGGATCCTCTCCTTGTTTTGAAGGAGGTTGCCTCGCGGCATATGAGGCCGAAAAGGGCATGGGTTGAATGTAGGTCTCAACTGTAAGACTGTATCACGGGCCGAAAAGTTAATACTGCGAGGCCGTTAGGTATCTAAAGCGATGGGTAGAAGTTCCGAACGAAACGCCATCTTGCTGCATTTCATGAAGGGTAGCGATGAGGGCGTGATGATGACGTCGTAGTTGACGAGCAGCCAACACAGAGCACTTACGTGTTGGGATGAAAGTAAGCTCGACCAAATGAGATTGAACTGATATAAGCTCGACCACAAGACCCTTACAGCAAGAATACGGTACGTGAGAATGATGAAATATCGTGGTTGTTGCATCCACACTGCAACTGGATCCATTCCGACGCCAGTTCCGAGTCTGTTTACCCCACATTTTACTGGCTGGGCATCAGAGGCTTTACGCGTCACAATGTGTCTAATTCCTTCCTCATCGGCTAACGCACCTGGAGATACTTGAAAGTCTACCAAATCAGCCACTGGAGATTCGATTACTGGTTGGCTGCTCGGCAACTACTGTGCGGCGCTGGACCCTTTAGCTGATCTTTTGTCTCGTGCGTCATCGGATGCTACCTCTCGGCTGAAGATTAGGGTAAATGTGGAGAGGAACCGCAAGCGCGAGATCCGAATTTCCTCCTTTTAGCGCTCTTATATTTCGCATTAGAAAACCACATATAATCCGAAAATTTTCCTATCTTGACCACAGTCCCGTAGAGTCGTCTAATTCAACAGAATGGCTTCAACCAGCACAGAGAAGAAACCATTCAACATCGCGATCGTCGGTGGTGGCATTTCAGGCCTTACTCTTGCTATAACGCTTCTCCAATATGACATCGACTTCACTATTTATGAAGCGGCACCGCATTTCGGCGAGATAGGCGCGGGTGTATCTCTTGGACCAAATGCTGGTCGCGCTATGGAGGCAATGTCTCCAAGAATATACGATGCATTTTTAAAATGCAAGACGGGCAATATATGGGACAGCAAACATAACAGCTGGTTCACTATACGAGTCGGTGATGCGCGAAAAGCAGACAAGGAAGGCTTTGTGAAATCAGGGAAGAAAGTAGGAGATGCACTATTCGATGTGCCATTGACTAGCGACGGTGGAAGAGGAGGTGTTTACCGAGCCCAATTTCTAGATGAGTTGGTTAAGGAGATTCCTAAAGGCAGAGCTAAGTTTGACAAGAGACTGGAAAACATAACAGAAGCAGGGGATGGATCAGGAGAAGTGGTTCTCCAGTTTGCCGATGGCTCAACAGCGCAACACAGTGCAGCCATTGGGTGCGATGGCATCAAGTCTAAAGCTCGAACATGGCTCCTAGGTAGGGACGACCCTGCAGCTCACGCTTATTTCTCTGGAAAATATGCTTATCGAGGACTCATCCCGATGGACGAGGCAATCCAATTGTTAGGCGAAGAGGTTGCACAGAATAGCCAAATTTTCTTAGGATACCACGGCCATCTTCTTACGTTTCCAATCCAGCAAGGCAAAGTCATGAACGTTGTTGCCTTTAATTCTCGAGAATCATGGGATGACGACAAGTGGGTGGTCACTACATCGAAGGAAGACATGGACGCAGACTTTGCCGACTGGGGCGAACACGTTCAGAAGATTGTTGGGGCAATGCAAAAACCAGATATATGGGCATTATTCATGCATCCTCCGTGTAAAACATACACAAAAGGCCGCGTTTGTTTGCTCGGCGATGCAGCACACGCAACAACACCGCATCAAGGCTCAGGTGCTGGTATGTGCATTGAAGATTCATTTATAATGGCCAATTTAATCAAAGAAGCCAATAACGTAGATGGTGTCCAGCGTGCTTTCAAAGTTTTCGACAAAGTCCGAAGAGAGCGAACACAAAAGCTAGTAACGACGAGCAAGGAGGCGGGCATGTTATACGACTTCGAGCTGTTCGGAGATGATTTAGACAAGATCCAGGAGAACTTCTTAACCAGGATGGGTTGGATTTGGAACCTTGATCTAGAACAACAGCTGAACGATGCGAAGAGCATCTTCTATGGCGAGACCGCAAAGATATAATCGCTCGCCCTTATTTAGTCGATATTGTCGTCTCGCAACGCAAATACCTCCTTCATAACATCTCCCATCTTTGCCGAAATCGCGTTGTGATACATGCTGTTGGTAACAAATGGTTTGCACCCTTTGATTGTCCGTGCTGTTTCCATGCTTAAGTCAAAGTCTACATACATGTCGTCGAGATATACAGCCGCATACGTTGGCACTTCGTTTTTCTTCAATTGCTCTATGTCATATAGTTTCGGCCAATCCCTCTCCTGGGCGAGTATGTGTCCAAGATTTCTCAGCTTCTTCAGCTCAGGGTAGTCATAGAACATGGAGGGGTAAATCATCTCGCCTGTGAAATAGAGGGGTTTGTTCTCTTGGACGTTACGCAGTGAGAATTCCGGGTAGTTCTTCAACAATCGTTCGGCACTCCAGTTCGAGGCCTGACCTTGGCAGTATAACGGCTCATGTAACAACGAATAGATAACATTAGTATCCCAGGATTGAGAAGTTTCGATCAAGGTCACTGTCGGTCGTGTCAGGTGTCCAAATTGAGTGAGATCGCTATCGGCACGAAGGACAATGTCATGCACTTCATCAATTCCACCGTGCTTCCCGAAGTAAATACCGAGTTGAAGAAAGCTTCGCGCGGTTAGATGGCCCTCGCCACCCTGCATGCGGACCGTGTTGTCGCCGAATTTGCAGAGCAGGTTGACAATTCGGTGAACACGGTTAACATCCTCTGGATACTTAGCGTAATAGGCTTCATTGCGCTGCTTCACACGCTCGTAAAGCCTTTGGTATACCTCATCAGGGCTGTTGCGCAGTGGTGGCAAACCGCCAAACAAGAACGCTTCTTTCAGACCTTCCGGATAAAAAGACAAATAGGTAGTACAGCAGAAGCCGCCAAACGATTGACCCATGATCGACCATTTCTTTTTCTCTTCAGGGTAATCCGAGGTAAGTGCTTGACGGATCGCTTCACAGTCTTTGACAATGCTGTCGGCTCTAAAAGACTTCATATACTTTGCTTGAACCTCTTCGTCACCACGTAGTTGCAGGCTGGATTGAGATATAGCGTTTGAGAGGCCAGTGCCACGTTGATCGAGCATGAGTACTTGGTATCCTTTTTCAAGGATCTTGGGAACCCAAGATACGTTCTGTGGATTGCGACATTCGAAGCCTGGGCCACCTTGAAGGTACACAAGCCATGGAAGCTGAGTCTTCTCGGGATCGTTGTGGGAAGTTTGTGTATAGTTCGCTGGCTTCTCGGTCTTAAGAGCGGATCGGGCAAAGAGTCGAATATCCCCGGATGCTGGGTCGGAATAATCGCGGGGAACCTGAAAGAAGTGTTCTGTAATCCGAAGTTTGCCTAAAGTAGTAAGCTATGTTTCGATATACAATCACAGGCAGTTATTCACCAGGAGCCAAATGGCTCCTCTGCTCAAGAATCTTTGCCACTGGTATCATTTCCATTAGTGTTGGATAGAAAAATGACGCAGCTCTCACTGCGGGGAGAGAACTGTATAGCCTTATCGATAAGAATGCCGCCTCAGTCGTCCCTCCACGTGCGATGAAAGTTTCCACCAAAATCACACGGTCGACTACACGGTAAAAAACTTTACACTACCTCTTAGAATGTCTCCACAGTCAATGGATTAAAATTGCCTGATTTGAGAAATTGCAAATACCTGAACCAATATTGAAATTTACAGAGACTGTGAGACAACTGAAGCTGTCAACCCGTTTCGCCAACCCAACCTTGGAACGAATAATACAGACGGCAAATGATCCAAATTAGCCTCGCTAAGGGCTATTGAATTGCGTCAACATGGCTAAAGATAAGAAAAAGGCGGGCAACAAAGCTGCTGTGAAAGCTGCCAAAGCAGCAAAGCAGGAGAAGAAGTCAAGCAAGAAAGACAAAAAGGTTGCGTCAAAGGTTCAGGAGGTCGACTCTGATGCCGAGGAAGTCGATCTTGACGCGGTTCTAGCACAATATGCCAAAGAGCAGGAGCAGTATCATGCCATTACAGAAGTGCCGAGTGAGCCACCGGCAGCGAGAACATCCGGCACTCTCATTGCAAGTCCGGTGAATGAAAATGAGCTCTTTCTGTTTGGGGGAGAGTACTTCAATGGAGCGACTGCCAAGTTCTTCAACGATTTACTAGTTTACAACATAAAACAAGATGCATGGAAGATGGTCACATCGCCGAATTCGCCACTTCCTCGATCTGGGCATGCTTGGTGCAGGGCCGCAAATACTAAGGATATTTACTTGTTTGGCGGTGAGTTCAGCTCCCCGAAGCAAGGAACCTTCTATCACTACAACGATTTCTGGAAATCAGACCCCACAAACAGAGAATGGACTCGGGTGGAGGGAAAGGGCAAAGCTCCCGGTCCGTCTGCACGCAGCGGGCATCGCATGGTCGGTTACAAACAATACATCATCTTGTTTGGAGGTTTCCAGGATACATCCGCAACGACAAAGTATCTGAACGACCTCTGGATATATGACTGCATCAACTTCGCCTGGCACACACCGAAGCTGCAGTCAGTGCGTGCAGTTCCAGATGCACGATCAAGTTTTACCCTACTACCACATGAACAAGGTGCTGTCATATTCGGTGGTTATTCTCGCGTCAAAACAGCTACTGGTGGAAAACAACAACAAAAGGGCAAGAAAGGCGGAGGTGGTGGCCCTGTGAGCCGCATGGTTCTTAAGCCTAAGGTGCACGATGATACCTGGTTTCTACGCATTACGTCCCCTGCATCAGACGCAGATTCTACTACACTCCCCGTGGTATCATGGGAAAAGCGAAAGAAGCCAGCCAATGCTCCAAATCCACCACGTGCAGGCGCAACAATGGCGTACCATAAGGGCCGTGGCGTACTATTTGGAGGTGTGCATGATGTAGAGGACAGTGAAGAAGCCATCGACTCTGAATTCTTCAACCAAGCGTTTGTTTGGAATATAGAGCGGAACAGATACATGCCACTAACACTCCGCCGTCCAAAGACCAACGCAAACAAGAGAGCTGCACAGCAAGCGAACGTCAACCGACGAGCACGTGGCAAAGCGGATGAAGAGGAGTTGCTAGCAAATCTAAGAGCGCTTGAGATGAAGGCCGGGGCAGCTAATCTACCAGACTCAGACGATGAAGCCGATAAGAAGGGCAACGAGGAAGAGGAAATGGAACGGCCTGAGAAGCCACGAATATTCGAGTACCCGCATCCACGCTTCAACGCCTCGCTCACCGTCCAGGGCGATAACCTCTACATCTACGGAGGCACGTTCGAGAAAGGCGACCGTGAATTCACATTCGACGAATTGTGGTCCGTCAATCTGAACCATCTAGACGGTGTAGTCGAGATCTTCAAGCGCGAGCTAGAAGACTGGCAAGGCAGTGAGGACGAGGCCGATTCCGGCGACGAAGACGACGAAGAAGATTCGGAAGGTGAAGACGATGAAGACGAAGGCGAACCTTACTCACCCACTTCCACCGCCCCAACAAGCGTCACAGACTCTCTGCTTGCTGGGCAAAGCAAGGGCGCCCCCGAAGATGACCCGGGCAACCAGGAAGAGATATCCGCACTCACGGACACGCTGCCTCATCCACGGCCTTTTGAGTCCTTGCGCGAATTCTATGCCCGCACATCGGAGCCATGGCAAAACATCATCATCGAGGAGCTCACGCAAAGTGGAAAGAGCAGCGAAAAGTCGCCCAAGGAGATCAAAAAGATGGGATTTGAGCGTGCGGAAGAGAAGTGGTGGGATTGCAGAGAGGAGATCCGTGCCTTGGAAGACGAACAGGAGGCTGCTGGAATCGGCGAGGTGGTTAGTTTGGCAGATAAAGAGGGAAGTGGAGCTGGCCGGAGAAGATAGAATAGATAGGTTAATTGTAGTAGACAAACTCATGCCTGATTTTTCGAGTTCGCATCCACTCTACATAATGGCCTCAACCACCTGGGAGACCCAGTCTAGTTGAACAGCGCTGACTCCTCTAGCCCATGCCTTGGTCGTAAAGACAAATTCATTAAACACGATTCCCTCCACCTTTCGCCCGAAAAGCACAGAGCTTGGATGAATTGCTATCAGCTGATTGCCCATGAATGTCTTGTAGCTGCCATCCGGCATCAATCGTGCGGTATTCGAGATAAAGCCGCGAAGCATACACTCCAGGATAGCTTGACTCTTCGCCTCCGAAGGTGCTGAGGAGGAAGTGTTGTCATCTGATGATAGGAGTTTCAGCCCTTTGCATTGTTGCTGGAGCTGCTTTCTGATGTTCATAACGTTCTGCATGGCTCGGTGGGACACGAAGTGCTTTTCACACCATAGCTTCCGATTAGTTTGCTCCTCGGCGTAGCGCTGAACCGTGATGAGTAATGTTAGATGATCGCCCTCTCGACGATAGAGCTCACGCCTTACTTCTTCTGCTTCTTCCTTACGCTCTTCAGTGACTATATTCAGGAAGACGTTTTCCACACTGAGTGCTGAAATAATATCAATAACATCGAGCAAGCAGTCGCGTTCCGGCTTTGCAGCTTCGACTAAAACTCGACCCAATGTAGGTGTGAGTGGAAACTTCGCAATTTTAAGACCATCTTCGCTGATTTTGCCGTCTTCTGAAAGCGCCTGTAGATGGAGAAGCTGCAAAAAGGCCTTTTCAAGCGCTTCTCGCGGTGGCCGATCCAGAAACGGGAAATTAAGAACGTCTTCAACACCACGGGCCTTCATTGTTAGAATAGCCTGGCTTAGGTCGCACCGTAATATCTCTGGTGTTGTACGTTCCTCCATGGACTTGAAACTATCCTCGGTATACAGCCTGTAGCATTGACCAGCTGCCTCACGACCCGCGCGACCTTGACGTTGAGTCGCAGCAGACCGGGATATTGGTTTGACAAGGAGCGACTCAAGGCCCAATCGTGTACGGAATTGTTTTACTTTTGATTTGCCGCAATCTATCACATAACGTACGCCGGGAACAGTGACAGACGTCTCAGCAATATTAGTCGCAAGGATAACTTTCCGAGTACGGAAAGGTGTTGGCTGAAAGATGCGTTGTTGAGCGTGTTGTGGGAGCGCAGCAAAGAGTGGTAATGCAAGGAGCTAGTACACGAATTAGCTGTTGAATCCTTTTGAGGTGATCGTAACGGGGTACGCAAAGTGCAGACCATAATACTCTACACTTGGAAGAGTAGAACTCGGGGTCGGGGGGGGGGGGGAACTCACTTTAGGTACATCGTTATCCATGCCACCGGCATAATCATTGACCAGCTTCTCCAGCCCTTCGATTGTGTCTTGCCCCGTCAGAAATACCAGTATATCACCAGGCAAAGGCTCCTTATAATGAATCTGGAAGATGATCTTGAGCGCTGACTCTACCCAGTCTTGTGTCGGCGTAGGCAAGTAAATTGTCTGAACTGGATGTTGACGCCCTTCAACATAACATGTTGATATTTTTCCTTCATTACGGGGGCTGGAGACTGGCGGTGAGTGGTCTTCACCGTCCCCAAAAAACTTTACCAGGCTCTGGACATCAGCTGTGGCGCTCATGACGACAACTTTCAACGGCTCCTTCCGCACATTACTGTTTGCACTACCATCCTTTGAGATCAAGGTTTTCAGGAAACCAAGGATGAGATCGACATTGATGCTTCGCTCGTGGACTTCGTCCACTACTATTGCGCTGTATTGAGACATTGCTGGATCTCTAAGCATTTCTTGCAATAGCATACCCTCGGTCAGAAATTTGATTTTTGTGTTTGGCCCAGTGGCATTATCAAATCGCACACTGTAGCCAACTTTGGCCGCTGGACTTTGGCTTCCCATGAATGTGCCCATTTCTTCGGCGACACGCCGAGCCAGAGTAATAGCTGCAACTCTTCGCGGCTGCGTAATGGCTATGCATTTCGAACACCATGGTTCGTTGATGAGAAATTGGGGCACTTGGGTCGATTTTCCAGAACCAGTCTCTCCCGTGAGTACTAGAACATTATTCCTCTTCAACGCTGCCTTGATAGCGTCGGCCTGCGGCCAGATTGGTAATTTTTTCCGAGTAGGTAGTAGCGCATCGCGCTTCTTAAGAAGGTGGGGCACAGCCTCACCGGCTTTGGTAGATTGGTAGTGGGCAGGATGCCTCTTGCTTGGTTTCTCTGAGCTGTGGGTTGAAATCGTAGCCCTTGGCTTTGAGCTTGGGGCCTGGCGTTTGGGAAGCTTATTTTGAGGAGCTTTCGTGTCGTGGTATGAACCTTTTGCCTGGATTTCTTTTGCAAGAACACTGGGAAGTGCATGATGAGCAATGGCTTGAGATACCGTGCTATTGATGCTGACTGGCTCTACAGGACTTTCATCATCAAATTTGGTATGCCCAAGTCGCTTCCTCTTCTTCCCTTGATGGAATCCTGCCGCTGCCTGTGCATTGTTTTGTTTTTGTTTTGACATTCTAGTTGGCTCGAGAAGTATTGGATGGCGAAGAGCAGTGATCAACTTTTTTGGATCTATGAACTTCTTTTATCGATAACGGATAACGTGTCTGTGCGCGTGATGAGCCAGTTCGCGTGATGAGCCACCCCTACCAAACTTGAGTTTTTACAACACGCGACAACTCCACCAATATGGACCCGATTCAAGCTGCGATTGAAGAAATCGAGTCGCGAGGACCTGGAGAAGATTTTTCATATAGAAAGATTGCAGCCAAATACGACGTTAACAGAAGTACCCTAAACCGAAGACACCGAGGCCAGACAAGCTCAAATCAGACCAAAAAACTCAACTAGAGAAAGCTCAGCCCACAACAAGAGGATGAGCTTGTACAATACATCAAAAAGCTTACAGAGAGAGGCCTTCCACCTACAAGAGAGATAATAAGAAACGCAGCGTCATAGATAGCTCACGAGACAATCAGCTAGAGCTGGGTAACTCGCTTCCTCTATTGAAACCAGAGCTCACTTATATCTAAATGGACTACCGGCATCGACTATACACGCTACAAAGCCGATTCTTATATAAAGTATAAGCTATACTTTAACTTGTTATATTAGAAGATAGAGGAATATTAAATAGAGCTACAGTATACATACAATATAGATAAGAAAGGCTTTATAATTAGTATTATTAGGAGGTCTAAATGTATCTTTAGCTAAGCAATATAGGAGAGAAAGGAGGCTCGGGCAGCTCTCTAGGATAGCTCTCGCAAGTAGATAACTACCCTAGCGTATATCTGTGCAGATAGGACATATCTACTACCTAGACTTATCTACAAGGCTACCTACAGAGCTATAAGGTTAGTATAGGTAGACGTAATTAAGGCTAGAGAGTATTAGGTCTTTATCAGCTCATCTCTATCTAGGTAGACAAATAACAACGTCAGCCTAGCATAGCTTAAGTAGGTATTTAACTACTATACTGCAGGCAAAGCTAGACGCTTATATTAGTTACTTATCTTAGATAAGTATAGCTTATATATTACTCTAGCTTTTATTAACTTCTATAATAAAAATAGGATCCTACTTGCTATCTTTCTTCCCTATTTAACTTACTCCCTCTAGCCACTCGACGTAGTAATATTTAGGCCTCTTACCTCTACCTACTTAGCTAAACTTACTTACTACCTTTAGCAGGCCTAAGGCCTTGTTATAGTTAGTAAAAGCGACTTTTTTCTACTCTTCTAGCAAGCCTAGATATTGTCCTTTAAAGCTCTAACAATACTTAAGTCGTTTAAAGCTATAGGTATCTAGCTAAGAGACGCTAATATAATCCTTAAATAGTTTACTTACTTATTAGCTAACAAGAGCTAGAGCTCTGTATTGCTGTTACGCCTCTCTAACAGCAACTAGAGGCAGATAGATTACCTTATCTAGAGTACTGTAAAGGATACTACCTAAGCTAAGGCTAAAATACTAAGGACTTTAGTCTACTACCTTTAAGCTTAAAATAAGCTTCTACAGTATAAGAATAAGGGACTATAACAAGCTCTTAGTATTTAGGAGAGGTATAAAAAGAAGAGTAAGCCTCTTAACCTCTAGCAACGTTAAGAGTATTATAGTAGAGCTATCTTCTAGTCGCCACGTAAGGTAAGAGAGGCTCGCTATTACAGGAAAGTAGAGGAGTAGGAGAAAGAGCAGAAGAAGCTTTAAAAGGCTAAGAAGAGAGAGCTACAATATACTACTTACTAATACAAGAAGAAGCTAGCTAAGGAGAAGCGTGTAGCGCGAGAGGCGGCTAAGTTGGTGAGGGAGAAGGAGAGGGCAGATAAGGCGGCTCAGCGCGCAGCCCAGCGCGCAGCCATCAACACCAAAAACTCTATACAACCTAGCTAGAGGCAGAAGAGAAAGGCTTTAACTTTATCTACTCAGAAGAAGAAGCGCAGCAAACAGGTAGCTGACGCTGCCGGCAGTGAGGAGTCTCGAGCAGCTGCATTAGCAGTCCCACTCAAAACTACTCGCTCCGGCCGCAACGTCAGCCTTCCAGCAAAATTCAGGTAGTCTAAATTAGTCGCAAGCCTCTAATTACTACTCCACTACAAAACCTCGCGATAATAGCTATTGTGTGTGGCTCTGCAGCCTCATCTTTGAGATGGCGACTTTGGTGAGGGTGGCTCATCACGCGAACTGGCTCATCACGCGCACAGACACGTTACACTAGCTAAATGGATCCTAGCCTAGTCTACAGCCTTCACCCGCGAGCTCACCATCCTAATAGCACCACGAAAGGTATTTTTTGATTTACTGTGATTTCGCGTTCGCATCATACAAAAGAAGACTGCAGCTATTGCACGCATTACTCTCTTATCGTGAGTCTGGTACTACTCATTCTTGCATTCTTTACGGAATTAAAGTTCTCAAGAAGGCTATGCTGAAATGTATCTGAGAGTCTATGGAAATGCTAATCGGACCGGGGAGGAGGGATTCAACAATGCAAGGTAAAATGTCCTGCACACGATTATGGTAGTCCAGGTGGTGTATATAGCTTAGAAGTCTGATGGAATTTTCATCCTCAAACTCTCCTACAGCGTCCAAATCAAGTGCTTGAATGAGTCCCAAATACGCCTGTAACACCTACGCTGTGCCTCGGCATCAATGTTTAGCATCATGCTTAGCATCCTGTTGTATCGTGTCCTTATATTGGAATCTGCACAATCCACTCACACTTGGGTGGAACGAGTGGGATATCTTCGTCGTCATTGAAGCGCCCCAGCTGGCCCACACGCCTGTAAATCTCCTCCAACGCCTTGCCCTGTTCCCCTTCATAGTCCTGCGGACTACCCTCCTTGAAGCGGTCCTTTGGATCAATCTCTTTCACTCCGCCTGGGGTCCCAGTAGGTGGTGCTTGCTGTGTAATTGAAGCAAGCGGTTGCTGGGATTGCAGTGGTGCCCGTGCAAAAGGAGGCTGATTAGGTTGGGTGGCGAATGGTGACTGCGATACGGCTGCAGGCGCGGGTGTTGATTCCTGTGGCTTCTGCATGAAGGGATTTGAGCTTTGTGTATTTGCAGGTTGGTTTGGCTGCGTGCCGAATGGGGAGGTGCTGGGTTGACTTGGCTGACCAAATGGACTCTGTTGCGAAGTTGTTGCGGACGCAAATGGATTGGCTTGACTAGCTTGCTTGCTCTGCATTGAACCGAATGGAGATGCTTGTGTTGTTGTTGTTGTTGTTGTTGTTTGTTGGCCAAACGGTGACGCTTGTAATGTCGGCTTTTGACCAAAAGGTGCGGTGGCCGGCTGGGTTGGTTGGCCAAAAGGCGAAACACCTGATCCAAGCTGTGAGCTTTGGCCAAAGCCACTCTGTCCAAATGCTGGCTTGCCAAATGGGTTTGCTTGTTGGCCCATTGCACTGGGTTGTCCAAAAGGAGCTGCTGTACCAGGCGCGGAAGCCTGTCCGAAAGCCGGCTTCTGTCCCAATGCACTCCCAGAGCCCGGCATTGATGGTTGTCCGAATCCGGATGCGCCAAATGCAGGTTTACCAAATGCTCCACCAGCAGGCGCTGCTGAGGTCTGACTGAATGGTGATGGTTTCGGTCCTAGACTTGACGTAGCTCCAAAACCAGAGGTAGTCTGGCCAGGGTTCGATGGCTGACCGAAAGTGGAAGCAGTCTGACCTGGTTTTGAAGCTTGCCCAAAGGCTGGCTGGCCGAATCCTGGTGTTGAAGATTGGCCAAAAGTAGCTGTCGGTGCTTTCATGAAGGGGTTTCCTGTGTTCTGTGCCAGAGGATTGGCTGGGGCCTGTGAGAACTGATTCGAATTTGAGTTTGAACTTGGTGCTGAAGTGGGCGCCGCAGATTCTTTTCCCCAGTCATTGCGGTTAGGATGTATGTTGGCGCCGTCTTCTATGTAGCGGACAGCACCGTCCAAATCGTTTAAGATGGATTGGACCTGTTGTTGCATCTTTTCGTTCAATGCACTCTCTTCTTGTTGCTTCAAAGAGTCAGCTAGGTCAAATCAATTTCTGTGAGTACTTACAGCTCCGGCCTCGTTGCCCGCGATTCGCTGAGAGTAATACCGCGCACGGAGCTCCTCGGGGCTGATCTCAACAGGGCCTTCGATGAGTTGACGTGGAGGCTCCCGGCCAGGTCCATAGCAAGATAGTGGGTAAATGGGCCGCTGGCCTGTGAGGTCATTCTTCATGTCATCTTTGTCTAGGTGGTAAGGTAATGACTTTGAATCCCGGCTATCTTGAATGAAGTCAGCGTTTGAGAATTAATAGAATAGATTCTGCGAGGAGAATGGATAGTGTGATGAAGCCTCGAGAGAAGCAACGTACTTGAGAAGGCTCCCGTTGGCTGATTGGGGCGGTATCGGTCGCCGTTGAAGCCGCCGAAGCGATTATTATTTGACCCTCCGCCGAAAGTGTTGCTAGGGTTATGGTTTCCATCTCGCTGGCTACCCGGGTGCTCGAATTTACAGGAATCTGTTGCCCATTAGAAAGTAAACGTCACGTGGCCGATGCTCACTTACCTCCGAACTTGCAGGCGCCGCGCTGATAGAAGCTGCAAACAGTCATGTTGTTACGGCAGCTGTTCCACGCGTAGCTGCGAAGAGCAGTTGTGGAATAACTGAAGATCTTTATTAGATAAGTCAAAGAGATGGTTATGATGGAGCGACAAGAACAAAAGGTAGGGGCAGGGAGATAGGCGAACGCGTTCTGCGGTATCCAATCACAGGCTGCGCTTGCTTGGTACGTGCGTGGCTGCAGCGAGCCTTGCTGCGAAGCGCAGACTTGTGAATTACCTTTGGCTATTGGAGCTCATTTGCTGACTAGTATCGGGAGTATCATTTTGGGCCCATAGTGAGTGGTGCATGATAGCTATTATATGAAAGTACACGACACGAAGAAGTGAATCTTGAACTTACAGCTCAGATCCGTGCCGAATATGGCGCTGGACGGCTTTGGAAACCTCGTCAACTTGGCTTTGAGGTCAGAGTTGTGTTGTAGTTGCAGTCGCAGACAAGTGCTGAGTTGATATTGCTGTCGTCGAAGTATACGGAAAAGCGCGACTAGGTAATGGACCTAGTTCGTCCTAGCGCCGATTCTGGACGTGAACCTCGCCGTTGGCCATGACGGCTGCACCAATTGCCCCTCACTCGTTTCCCACGCTATGTTCCAAGCACTGCAACACTCATTGTTCCCTTCCCCTCAATCCTCCATACACGTCAAGCTACGCCACCTGGAATTTCTCCAGCTCCCTTGCTGAGCGTATCCAGCAATTGCCTTGCATGGTGTAATGCACGCCTTCTCCATCCTCACACTAGGAATATTTGTCGCCGGCTACTCGACTGCTCGCTGGGACCTTGTCACTCGTCTGTACGAGCTTTCCATATTTGCTTGGGATCACGGGGTCGTCACAAGGGCTGCAAAGGGTTTCAGCATCTTGTCTGTGGTGTTCATTATACTGGTCTTGCCTGTTGCGCGCATCGCGGCGCAGGCCACGGAACTGGTCCGTCAGGCTATCCCAGAGAGGCGCACAGTTGGAGCTGACGGCATTAGCATCCCCAAATTGCCGGCAGTGGCGTCTCTGCGCGGGAACAACTCAAGCGGCGCGGGTCCTTCTAGTGGTGCAGGATGGAGCTATGGTTGCACATAATGCCTTGATGCGCATATTTTGGCCATCGGACGCGCCAAATAGCTTTTCGCCAGGCGTTGTCGTGGGATTTCAGAATTCCGAGTCGGATATCTTCGTCGTTGGAATATTGCAACATGTGGAGGTGGGTAGTTTCAAATCACCACAGAGCCTTTGCTTATACAAAATAGTTGCGGCATGTTGAGAATGCTCTTGTAGTGGGAACACTACTTCGAAACAGCCCACACGACATTCAAGAGCTGTTGCAGCGATGCGGACACTCCTCCCTCCGTGCGCTTGGGGTCATAAACCCAAAGATTGAGACCACCAATACCTTGACCTTCAACATCGATAAAACAACTCAACGTCCATACCTCCATGCCTCGGCAAAAACACCAAAAGCAATCCAAATTATTATTTATGACCGACCAAAACCGAGCCGTATGCAGTACTTGTCATTGGTTCCTATTGCACTGGCGTTGGACGATAAATTGAGGAATGCATTAGAGAATGAACAAAAAGAGCAAAAGAGAAAGAACAAGCTGGTGGAAAAGCTAAAATTACACAAAGTAATTACCCGGTCCCCATTGCGAGAAGAGTTAGCATTGCCAAAAATTGTTGAACAGGTCAACTGCTCGTATGAGTTGAATGCGCTGTTACAAAATAACATTGGCGTAATCGGGAGACGGACAAAACGTGCTTTGAGCGTCAGCGAGCGTGTGGTAGTGTCGGCCAATGACTTGTGGGATTACCTATTCATGGCTCTCAACTACATTGTGGTGGCATGGATCTGGCCAACCCTTGCGCAGACATTTATTTCAGCCTTGATGGCCAACCGTATAATGGCAGAGGGGGTGCTCCGGGTTCTTCACTGGCGTCCAGCATCGTCCCCAACCGCGCCCGCACTGAAAGATATATCGGCAACCGCTCAACAAATCGACATACGTCTCCAGCAATTCTGCTACTGGCCTATCCAGTACCTTACTCTCCGCAAAAGCAAGGCTAGCTGGGGGAGCATTACCAACAGCCACCCAGACTACATCCGATTCTACAACAGCTTATGGCTGGTTGCAAACGACATCATCATGGGCATTGCCTTGGGATCATCTATTATCGAAAACTCTGAGCTCGCAGCGACATGGGTCGACATGATATTCAGCACATGGTCAATCGAAGGCCTCCGAAGCATGATCACCTGGCTCATGGGCTGGCCCGGCGGTCTAAAGCTGAACACCGAACTCGCCGATTTCCTCGGCGACCTCTTCCTCTGGGTCATCGACTACTGGGCCGGTACGTCTGCACCAAATCATCTCTACCCCATCTAACTTCGACAGGTTGCACAATTCTTCTCCGCCCGCACCTCCCTACGCTCATCCAACTCATCGGTCTCTCTGCCTTCGCTGGCGCCACCCTCCCCATCTCCCTCTTCCTCGACCTCGTCGCCCTCCTCACCCTCCACATCTACGCCTTCTACATCGCCTCCGCCCGCATCTTCCACTGGCAACTGACCATCATCGTCTCCCTCTTCCACCTTTTCCGCGGCAAAAAGCGCAACGTGCTACGCAACCGCATCGACTCCTGCGCCTACGACCTCGACCAGCTCCTCCTTGGCACCATCCTTTTCACACTGCAGTTCTTCCTCCTCCCCACCGTCGCCGTGTTCTACCTCACTTTTGCCGCGGCCCGCGTTGCTGTCATCGCGCTCAGGGCCGGTCTCGAAATCGCGCTTGCGTGCCTCAACCACTTCCCCCTCTTCGCCCTCATGCTGCGCGTTAAAGACCCCAAGCGTCTCCCAGCTGGCATCTCGTTTACTCTCCTCTCTCCCCTCCACCCCCCTTCCCTTACCCACCCACGGTCGCACCCACACCCACAGCCACCCGCCCCCACGGCGTACATCCGCCTCCGCTCCGTCCCGCTCTCGCTCCGCGCCGTATTCAATCCGTACTTTGAGCTTGCGGCGCGTCTGCGCGCACATTATCTTGCCGCGGGGGTACTAGCGAGTCTAGCGAGCGGGCAGTTTGTGCCGCCGATTGGGCGCGGCGAAATGTATAGTTTGCAGTATGGCATGTTGCCTGTGGAGCGGGCGGGGGTGGGAGAGCTGTGGGAGCGCGTGGGGTGGCGCAGGTAATGAATGGGGAAAGTGTGTGTTTGAGTTGATGTATTGTGAATATGTACCTACTTCCCTGGCAAATATATCCGTGCTGCCTGCCCGCCTCTCTTCCTCCATTCGTGATATGCGCACCCGAACCACAGCGCCGCCCACGCTAGGAAACCAAATGCGCCCCCAACGCCACCCATTCGTAAGGATATCGTAGCACAAATTACTTTACTTTATTTTCCGTCACGTTTCCGTCACGTTTCCGTCACGTTTCCGTTACTCGTCGTCATCGCCCTCGTCATCAGACGACGGTTCCTGCGGCCAGTGCGCAGGTTTGGGGACCTGGCTGGGGGGCTCGGTAGGGAAGGGTTTGCGGCCATACACCACCCATCTAATCAATTAGCCCTACACACCAAACAACGGGGGGGGGAGGGGATGGAAATGGGGAACAACAACATACATCTTATAATACGCATGCACGCTCCGATCCCCAATCGCGTTCCGCAAATGGGCCAGATAAACCTCGACCTCGGTGTCGGTCCACTGCAGCGCTTTGACAAAGTATTCGACGCTCCACGCGTGCACGCCCTGGCAGAGATTCCACAACATGAATTTGCCCAGCAGTTTGTGGCGGGAGTCGCGGGCCCACGCGTTGATGGGGATGGAATGCGTTTCCTCGTGCACGTCGACAAAGCCCGCCTGTTCGAACCACGTCTTGAGTTTGTTCGCAATGCGCAGCGGGGTGCCGAGCGTCATGGCCGCGTTGTCGTGCAGGCGCGTCCACTCGAGGAGCTTGAAGTCTGGCGGCATGGTGCCGTCGTCGCAGTAGACCTTGGAGTACATCTCGTGGGACTCGAGGTATCCGCCGGGCTCGAGGTTGTTGTAGGCCTTTTGGATGATTTCGCGGAAGTCGCGGAAGATGCCGAGCGACATGCGGGTGTGGATGTAGTCGTAGGGCTGGGTGCAGTGCCACCATTCTTTGCGGCGGATGTCGTCGATGAAGAAGTCGACGTTGGCGGGGGTGATGTCCGGCTGGATGGGCGAGAGGTCGATGCCTTCGATGCGGGACTTGGGGAACTCCTTGGCTACGGGGGGGGGTCAGCGGGGCGTGAGGGGAGCTGTGCCGCAGACGTTACCCATTTCAAGGCACCATCGCCCGGTGCCGCAGCCTATATCCAGCATGCGTTTTGGCCGCTTAAGCGGGGCGAACCAGTTTCTCTGGCCAAACAGCGCCTTGATGATGGCGTGCTGCATGTCGAGCCGCTCGTTTTCAGCCTGCGAGGTCAGCATGGGGTCCATGTCAGATGGTGATGGGCCGGGTGCCGTACGTCGTCGTTGGGAAAGGGATATGCGCCCGCCATGTAGCGGTGGTAGGTGCGGCCATGCTGGTGCACATAGTCCCATATGCTGGGCGTGAGGCTCTGCGTTTCGCTGCGCAAGCATTAGTCCCGTCAATCTCCGGCGATCAGACATGCCGCACGATTCAAAGTCAGCCTGCTCGTCCGAATTGGGGTCCGACTAGACAGCAAAGCGTCAGCGCATGCACTCGCCCACACACTTCTCGCGCAGGCGTACGTCGGGCTCGATGGTCGTCTGGCTGATTTCCGTGTAGTCAGTGAGGTCGGTCGCGGACGAGAGGGGCCGCAGCGGGCGCTGGCGCACGGCAGCCATGGCGAGGGCGAGGGGCAGGGAATGGGATAGGCGTGCGTGGAGAGGAAGAATACGAAAGAGACCCGTCGAGGAGGAAAGCAGAATCCAGCTGGATGGCATGTCGTTCCCAAGCCCAGGGTTCTGGCCGGCCGCGCTCGCTTACACTGGACGGCGCGGGCCAACCACCACCGCGTCAAGCCACACGCTGGTCCAGCGCACTGGGTCGCACATTGAGATCCATCCGTCCCCTCTCTGCGCCTCGCGTGGCAAACTAGGCCACTGGAGACCGGCGGAGACACGCTGCAGACGGCCCAGACGTGCGAGTCGTCGCGCCCCCCCTCGTGCTGCATCACCGCCTCTCGCGCCATACGTGGAACAGCCAACACCTCAACGCGACTCCTGCAAGCCGGCGGCCACTTGGCAAGCTCGACCAGCATGTCGGATCAGGACTGCCCTTTGCCGGGTCCCAGCGTGCGCGTGGCGCCCGCATGGTAGCGTAAAGTTTACTGGGCCATCGGGACAATTTGGCCGAGCGCAGTGGGAGAGGTAGGGAGGGGCCGGTCGGCGTGCAGACTCGCAGACAGCATGTGTGGTACGGTGCCAGAATGGCTCTCCGGGACAATGTGCATTTGATGTAAGTGGCGTGCTTGACGGCACTGCTTTCGCTACTTCACCCACTACTTTCGCCGCGCCCCTCGCAAAGGACACTCCTGCCGCCCCGACAACCATCACTTCACCGCATCAACCCCCCACCGTCCCACCGCCCTCATCGCCGCCTCGCCTCCCTCCGCCAGCCGCTCGTCCCCTAGCACGCCTGCTAAACACTTCCAGCCATCCCGTCCCCCGCCCCATCTCAACACCTCGTTCTTGTACCGCTCGCCGTGCTCGCGATTCAAACTGCCCTCCCCCTGCCCTTGCCGAAAAACGTCTTTCCAGATCTTGGCGGCAATCGCCCGGTCAAACAGGTACGAGTAGTACGTCGCGCCGTAGCCAAACAGGTGTCCGAAGAAGCCCTGCCACGCCGTGCCGGCAGGCTCCGGCACGCTAGCGAACTGGTTGTAGACGCTGTGGTACACATGCGTTGAATCGAAAGCCTGGTCGAGCGGCGTCGTCGAGTGGTACGCCTGGTCGAGCATGCCGAGCACAATCTGGGACTCGAGTTCCGAGTAGCCGTTTCGGTTGTCGATTGCGAGTCTGCTTTCCAGCGCCGCCATGGGCAGCGGCGCGTCGCTTTCGTAGTGCCGTGCGTAGAGCCCCAGGACGTGCGGACAGAAGGCAAAGTGCTCCATGAGCACCGAGGGCAGTTCGGCAATGTCTGTTGCGCAGCGCGTGCCTGAGACGTTTTGCAGTGATGTGCGGCCGAGGATTGAGTGCAGTGCGTGACCCATTTCGTGGAAGAGCGTCCGGACGTCGTGGATGTTGAGCAGCGTGGGACGTGGGAAATGCGCTTTGCTAAAGTCGCACACGAGCGCTATGGTGGGGAGCTGGAAGTAGCTGTTTCGCTCTGCGTTGTAGGATACGGCCATTCCGTCTGTTGCCGCTTCGATGGCCGAGTTGAAGCCATGTTGCATGTGCTGCATTTCCTCCAGCTCGGCAGGGAGAATCTCGCGACTGCATCGCAGCGTAAAATGTGCCGGGTTCGGCGTCTTGCCTGGCCGCGAGAACAAATCGCAGTAGAGCACAGCAATGTGTCCCTCCGTGTCAGACACAACGTCCAGCCGCCGCACCCCCTCGTCCCAGACTTCGCCGTGCTGCGTCTCCTTGGGCACAAGCCGCACTCCATACAACTGATCGAACAGGCGCGAAATCCCCTGCAATACCGTCCCCACAGAGAAAAACGACGCCAGCGAGTCCTGCGTCCGCAACCGATACTGCCCCTCCATTGTCGCCACCATCTTCTGCGTATAGTAAAACTTGTCCCACGCATTGATCCTGTCCGGGAAATTATCCTGGTGCGCATCCCCACGCTTCAACTCGACGAGTTCGTCCAAATCAGCCAACACCGCCGGCCGACTGTCCTCGAACAAGGCCTTCAGAAAGGTCGTCACAGCCTCGGGGCTGCGTGCCATTTTATTCTCCAGCGTCATGTGCGCAAACGACTTGTAGCCAGATAGCCGCGCCAATTCAGCGCGCAGCCTGAGCATTTTCTCGAGCCGCGCGATGCTGGGGGGACTAGCGGTGCGGACGGCCGAGTACGTTTCGCGACGGACGTCTGGGTCATGGACGAAGCGGAGGACGGCCTGGGATTCGTGATGCATGGTAGATATCTTGGATTCGCCCCATTTGGTGAGGGCTTGTGCGAGGGAGGGGTCGAGGCCTTTGAGGCGGGTAGAGGGGAACTTCAGGGTGGGCGTTGCGGGGGCCATGCCTTCGACAAACTGCGAGCCAACTTCTGCGATTTCGCCGCTAAGGTCGACGAGGCGGCTGCGTGTCTTGTCGTCCAGGCCGATGCCGAAGCGGGCAAAGTCTTCCATGAGGATGCTGGCGACTATCTTCTCTTCGTCGGTCCAGCTGGCGTATACCTGGGGCATGTCGGAGGCCCTTTTCAGCTGGTTGTATAGCACTGGGGTGGTGTTGAGCTGGTTCATGTATTGGAACACGGTGTGGTACGCCTTTACCGCCATGATCTGGAACCTGCGATTGGGATGTGTTCCTCTGACAAAGTCGGCGAGGTCAATTACCCTGCACAGCAGATCGCTCAGCTTGTCCAGGTCCTTGACCATGTATGTGAAGTCTTGCACAGTCTCTGCCCGAGACACTTTGTCCACGACGGCATTGCATCGCTGGATTGTGACGGCGACAAAGTCGACAAAGCCCTCGGGATGCGTGAGGTACCTGTTGCCTATGATTCCAGCGGGCGTCGTCTTGGACGAGCCCCGCCTGAACGACTCCCAGAAAGAGGCATTGTCGAAGACGTTGCGCAGGGCCTCGTCGTCGGTCCTGCCGCCAGCCGACAGGCCATAGAGGGCAGCGGGCAGCGGCGCAGGGTCGCGTGCAGGCGCTGTTGCGGCGAGGGTCGAATTGAACCGGCGGCGTTGAGACTGGTGCAGACAGCGCGGACAGACCCAGGGCAGAGGGCGCGCAAGCCTTTTCAGCATCTTCCATCCAGGGCTGCGGGCGAGGCTTATGGAAGTGCAGGCGAAGGGCCTGCAGTCTCCCGCTAGGTCGCAGCCGACATGCACATGCGAAAGTTGGGTGGTCCGTGCGTGCATCTTCGCCCGGCGGAAGACGGAGCTGGGCAGACAGAAACATGGCGAGAGACCGATTGCCGTGTCGCCAGCCTCACCCCATCCATTGCGCCGTCCCCCCGCTCCACATGGCCTTCAGACCGCTATTACGGCAGGCAAGCAGCCCCAACGCCATCTGGCCGCCCGCAATTGACCCCCAGCAGCGCGCCGTCGTCCCCGCAACAGCGGCCGCCCTCACCACCAGCGTCGCTCTTGCTCCGCGGCCTGTCTCCGCCGAGGAGCAGCCATCCGTCGGCCTCACCGTACGCCGCCTCGCCTGCAACCACGCGCACACTCACACGCCACAGGACCGCAAGCCCATCTACGACGACCTCCCCCTCGACTCCACCGCGCCCACCGGCCCCAGCACCTCCGCCCCAGACGCCCCCCCGGCCTCCTACCGCCCCACGCCCACCGACCGCCTCGCCGTCCAAATCGGCCATGCCCGCATGGCCCTCTACCGCCAGGCCGTGCGCGGCGAGCAAGCCATCGACACCGGCCTGACCCACGCCCTGCGTCTGGAACACAGCTTCACCTCGACCATCCGCGCGCTCGCGCCCCCCAAGGAGTCCGGCGAGAAGATACTGCCCGGCGCCCTGTACATCCTGGTGGCGTCCATGGCGGGCTCCATCGTCACGCGCAACCGCAACGTCGTGCTGCGCGCGTCCGTGCCGCTGGCCGTGGGCATCACCGCCGCCCACCTCGTGCTGCCCGTTACCACGCGCAATGTCGGCGATTTGCTGTGGACCTTTGAGCAGAGGTATCCCGCCCTGGCGGACGCCCATTTGCGCACGAGAGAGAGCATTGTGCATATGATCGAGACGGGCAAGGCGCATGCCGGCATGACGGTTGGCATGGTCGAGGGCAAGTTGCATGAGACCAAGGACGGGTTGGAGGATTGGGTGAAGAAGGGGCGGTGAGGGCGTGTAATTGTTGTCCTTGTCCAGTAATTGTATATTAGTGGTAGGCATGGACGAGTCAAAAGGTGGTGCATTGCATTGCTGGGTTCTGTTTTGTTCAACATTTTTGCCTTGCCTTGTCTTGTGCCATGTTTGTACTACTTTCGTCGTGATGGCCTGGGTATATATATGAAAGCCTAGCATGAATCATGGCGTATCTTTTTTTCTTACTTTGAGGCAGCAAGGCCTTGCGAGGATTAGCAATATGAACCACATTACGATGGTAGTCAAATGTATGCTCTTAATCACCCAGCAATTATCTTGGAGTTGGTATTTACATCTTTAAGAAAGAGATGTAGCTTATACGTGGCTAGATATCATGCTGCGTAGGGGGAGTGTTGGCTAGGTACGACTACGTGGTGTAGCTACATTTGGCTTTTTGTAGAGTCAAAAGGCAATATTAAAGTTGTTACAATGATAAGTGGGGGCCCAGCATATCCCCAACATTGAGATAAGCTTAATGTCAGTGTAAATGAAGAGTTTAGGTAACTAGGCCAATATATACTCGTCAGGGATCATAGTATAACAATATTAATACTACAGCATCACTAGTATCTACATATCGTCAGTCTTTCGGTCTGATGGCTATCTCAATCTTGGACATGATAACGCATCAATGCTAGTTAGTCTTCTCTTCAGATCCGAAAACTACCTGGCAGGAACCCTGACGTCCCACCGCTCATATCGTACTAAAATGGTCGCATCACTCAACTAGAGGACTTCCCCTATGTGGTATAATAGTATATATCGTAAGCAATATACGACTTGGCCTTTGGCCCACTCTCAAACACCCTGTCTGTAACATCGAGTCCAACTTGGGCACAACAAAACACTTCACATGGCGGCCTTCCATAGACTCGACCAGCCCGATGGACAAAACCTGTCTAACAAAGTATAACTTGAAGAACCAAGATCTAAAAGCTCCATGAGCTCGCAAACAACACCAATAGACAGCACCAAGCTTTTCGCCGCGCCTCGTTCATCAGTCACCACACGCTTGTAACCGTGCAGCATGTGAATTGTTCCCGCTCCCGTGCGCAGCCAGAATAAGAACCACTCGGGTTCCTCACTTGTGAGCTTCGCTCTGAAAACAACAAAGTGGCCCATGTGGCGATGCTGATGAATTTTGTTGCCTTCCAACTCTTCAAGGTCTTTTGACGGCGAGGGATGACGACAGTGAAGGCAAATATATCTAAATCGCTTGGCAATGGAGTCATGTATATCAGGTGTGCGTATATCTATATGTTCATTGCAGTACACACACGGCGAAACGGTCCTGGCGATTGATGGCATGCTTGTTTCGATAAAGGGTAGATTTCTGTCAGTCTCTGAGAGACCTCGATCTAGTTGGAAGGCCTGTGTAACGAGGAACACCCTGTAGAGGCAAATGGCGTTTTCTTCTATGCGAAAAATGTCTTGCGCAAGCTCCATGAGGGAACAATCGTAATTTACTTTGAGCTTTGAGCCGTTTCGAGACATGGAAATCAGAGAGTACGCTAGGTCATGCAGATCCCAGCACTGCTTATTGTGATAAAGTTCTAAATTCTCGATCAACCGTAATGACTTATAGCGGTGTGAAAGGCTTCTGATGAGATTTTCAAACTCTTGGGTAGCGGGACGCATTTCTTTACTCCCTTTGAACCTCTCTAAACTGTCTTTGGAAACTATGTCATCTCCCAAGAGAAAGTCAAGATGGCGGGCAAGCAAGACCTCCTGCGTGATCCATGCTCTTTTCCAGTAAACTTGGTCGCAGAATGATTGGAAAGTCGGTGCTGTCAACCCACGGGAGAAATCATGATCTAGCTTGACGGGGGTCGCCCGGGTCCTAGTTTCAAATAGTAAGTCTCCAAATCCCTCAATAGTGTCTTTATTGCCTCCGAGCCACGCAATGACCCTCCAGGCGGCTGAGTAGATCCGGCCCATTTGCTGTACTTGATGGTTCCTCTCAAGGACATTATCCTGGTCAATACAAAGAGCGTCTATCCATAGTAGAGTAGATAATTTCTCTTGCGCCACTTGGACTTGGGCGGACCGCAACACTTTGCGGCGAAGGGCTGAAGAGGCTACCCTCAAGAAGTCCCATAGGTTTTCTCTCACCCTATACGGCTTTCCATTCATAGTAATCAAGCGCGTATTTTGAGACGTACCCCATACCCAGGAAAGACATGTGTAATTGAGGGTACTGAAATGTTCAGTTTCGATGAAAGGGGCTTCAGGCGAATCTCGCCACTCTTGTAACTTTCGCAACTCATGCTTTTGAGGCTCTTGCCTTTTTTGCTCTTCCAGTCTTTGCTCTGGCAACCCCCGCAACCATTGCCCTTGCAACCCCCGCAACCATTGCCCTTGCAACCCCCGCAACCATTGCCCTTGCAACCCCCGCAACCATTGCCCTTGCAACCCCCGCAACCATTGCCCTTGCAACCCCCGCAACCATTGCCCTTGCAACCCCCGCAACCATTGCCCTTGCAACCCTCGCAGCCTTTCCGACTCTTGTTTTTTTCAACTCTCGCAACCTTTGCAGCCTTCGCAAATTCAGTACTCCCCCCGACTCCCGTAGCTCTTGCAACTCTAGCAAACCCGACAAAACAAGAGAATCCGGGCTGGGTGGCGAATTGGACACATGCTGTGTTGCCTCGGGTAGCCTTGCATGCTCAACCGTGCACCTAACTTCGCCGCCAGGACCGAGAGGTAAGATTTTGATAAGCCTGATAGCTGCCGTATCAAGATCAAGCGGCTGATGAACAAAATGCCCCTTTTCAGGTCCTGTCAAGCTCTGTCCAGCTTCCATTCGATCGATCTGCTCAAGCTCGGGTGCGCCTGGGGAGTGCGATGAGGTATTAGGCATTGTGATGGGGACGGTATCGTGAAGTAAGATATTAGGAAGCCTGGCTGTTGATGTGTCTTTGATGCTCAGCTTGGCGGTAGTGGCGCATGCGTTTGGCGCCACAGCCTCCACCCACGTCGTAGTACTGCATCGCCTGCTGCACGCCGGTGAACAACCCCACTTGGCAGACACTGACATCGACCAGTCAGTTGCACACGATGAAACTCAAACCGGTGACCACCCCTAAAAAAACCGCTATCATCGGTCAAAAAACTTGCACATCATGATCACTACACTACTACACCACTATTGCAAATAAAAATCCCTCCCACTCCTCACCCACCAATCCTCCTCCCCCTCTCCAAAATCCCCGCCTTTAACTCCTCCACTACCTCCCTCCCCAACCACCTCAACCGCCCATCCATCCCCATAGCCCCCTCCGCCCACTCAAACACGCCCTTAAGCTCCCTCAAATCCTCCAATTTGCTACTACCCGCCAGCCTCCTCAGCACCAGCTTGCTCTCCACAACCGTCGCCTCGATATCTAGCAGTGTCTTCGAGTGCGGGTCCGCTGGCAGAATAAGGCCGGCATCCGACTTGGAGATAAAGGGCGTGAGGCCGGGCAGTGCGAAGATCCAGTGGAACAGGAATTGAGAGGTGCGTGATGATTGCGCTTGGTTGAGTGCGAGGAGGGTGGCGCTGAAGGTGGAGGCGTACATGTCGTGGGCGGAGCGGCGGCGGACGTGGAGGGTTTGGTTCTTTTCGAAGGCCTTGAGGTGTGATTTGTTGTTAGTGAAGTCGAGAACTGTGGGCCAGTATGCGATGTCTGTTGTTTCTAGTCGTTCGATGTCGGCGACTTCAGGGAGTAGGCAGGGTGCCACTAGGTTTTTGGTCTTGATTCCGGTGTTGTCTGTGTCTTTGAGGTGCACGATTATTGGCATTGATATGGCGCGTCCTGTATCCACATCTCGGATGACGAGGCACCGTGGCTCCACGGCTAGGACCCAGAAGTGGCGGAAGGCCTGGAGATGGGCGCGTGAGTCTTGTACGTCCATTGGGAAAAGGGGATAGAAGGCGCAGATAAGGGATGCAATCGCTTTGTTGGAGCGACTGAATGTCTGGGTTCCGCCAGCAATGAAGAGGGCGCCAAATGCCATGTGAGCTGCTAAGTGCGAACCGTAAGGTATATCAGGCCCAATGCGCCCATGAAGACCACGAAGACGCCGGAACACGTCGAGATCCCCCGTGCCTGCCATAACAGTTGCAGCCGATAGTGCGATGACATCTTGACAGTTTCGTACAGTGTTGCGCGCTAGTTTAGCATCATAACGCAAGGCAGGTAGTTTTGCGATGCGAATAAAGTGGTCGAGATATTTGACAAGGAAATCGCGAATTTTTGTATCACCTGTGCCGGCATGTTTGAGCGAGACACTCCATAGAAGTCCAGTGACGATGTTGTAGAAGGGCATTTGCTCCGTGCACAGCTTTATAATGTTTTTGAGGTTGAAATTTGACCGGTATTCGAGCGGGAGGTTAGCGACAATCCAGTTATCGTTTGCTTCAATACCATCCCACATGATAAGATGTTTGGCTAAAGTGCGAAGAAGGAATATATCCGGACGGACGTAATCGAACTGCGGAAGGGTATCAGGGATGTCTATCTTGCGTGCAACTGTTCGGTCGTTGGTCTTCATGAAGATAAGAGCAATAGCAACAACTGCTCCTGCAGTAGACTGGTCTAAGATATGAACAATGTCAACGTTCTTGGGAGCAACCGCGACAGTCATTAGGCGTTCGACCACTCGCATGTCATGAAGACCCCGAAGATCCTTGCCTTTTCCTAGATTGATGAAACCTAGAGCAAAGCCAGCAGCCAACCGATAGGCTTCATCACGAAGCGTGTCGGGAGGCTCTGATGGGTCGGGAACGTCAACGTGTTCTATCTCGGAGAGCATAACTTCGCTCATCCGACGGTGTTGGGTATTGTAGTACAACAAGCCTATACCCATGAGGCCCGTCGTTTGAGTGTATGGTGAAAGGTTGAGTTCAGCCGCACCAGGCGGCAGCATCCTAGTGACATGGACTGATAACAATCGTGTTACAAGGGTATCCATCGTACCCATAAACGAAGCGGATAGCCCGAGAAGCAGTCCCACGGATGTCATGGTGTGTTTTGGGGTGAGGTACTTGAAGGACAGCCACTTTGCAATTGTTCGTAAATGGCCATTTAAGCCTAGACCCAGTAACAAACCAGCATGTTTGTTAGTTAGTTCTGAAGGCTTATTATACATGATCCAGGATGTGTCGATAGCTTGCGCATCGCGCGAAATGCTTAAGCCAGCAGCAACACCTGCATTGAAGAATGCCCAGAAGTACTTCTCTTCAGAATAGTTCTGACGCTCAGCCGTAACAACATTGCCCATGGGCTTCATTAGACATGACGTCGAAAAGCCGTAAAGCGGGTACTTCTCAGTGAGCAAAGGCTTTTTGCTACTAAATTTGATCATTGAGCTGCCTACCGGCAGAGAGAACGTTCGGACCATGACCCACTGCATCTGAGCTTTCTGGCCTTCCAGAATGGCGGCTTCATCTGCCCTGTTGTCTGCTTGGTACTCGGCAACAGTTTGTCGCAAAGGTTCCAGGAGCGCGTATGCTTCCAGAAAGCGTCTGTCCTCGCGAAATATAAGCCTTGTTATGTAATGTCGATCGACTTCTGAGGATGACTGTATTGGTTCCGCCCGATCTGCGGCCTGACATATTGTGTGAACGTCACGCAGGGTATTTGATGATGCCAGATTTATGTGAGTCTCAAGAGAAGCATCTCCACTACTTGCCAATGTGAGATCTAGGTCCTCGCGCTGTACTAATCTAAGCAGTGAGCTTGACCATGTCGTAGGTGGGTTGGCTTGACATCGTGTAACGGCTTCCATGAGCGGTGCTTTAGCAGCCTCTGGTAGTGTTGCTAGCACATCTGCATCAATACCACAAGTCTCAATCAACTCGACAACTTTTCTAGGGCTTGATGCAGGATCAATATCGCGGAAGAACTTGTGTAATGCGACGGTGCGCGGTGTGACGCTAGCGATGACTTCATCAATGTTGATGGATGAGTGTGGAGAAGCCTTGGACTTCCTAATAAGCATGGCAAGTGTTGGAAAGGGTGTATAATGTCGAGACTCCGCCACAGTCCCGAGCCACTCTAAGACTGAGGGTGGCACATCCCATGGTTGAGAATGTAACCGCGCCTTCGAGTTGAACATAGAGTCCTCATAAATCCAGTCCTTATCAGACGCTCCATTAAGGTCATAGAATCCTCCCCGTCTCCAGCTCCACATATCCCAACGTAGCCAGTGGCCAAGTTGGGCTAGTAACGGAGCAAGGTTGCAAACTTCAGAGGTGGTAAAATCCTGACACATGGCATCGAGTTTACGCTCTTCGCGGAAAAGATGAAGTGTGACAGTAATCTCGGAAAGCGAAGATATGCGAAGATCCTGTCGCTCCGAAGGCGACAATCGCCTCCAATGATCACCTGCAGCTTTGCCAATAGGAGATTTCGCGTAGTGACGGGCAATGTCAATGCAATTGACAATCAAGTCATCCTTTACATCGATCTTTTGTGCGATTGTAGGTGAATGGCGAGTTGACAAGCGTCTCGAGGGCGGGCTTATTGTGGTAGATGCAGAGCTAGTTTGCAATGCCCAAGCCCAGGGTGACGATGACCAACTCTTCATCTGCGCTTGTAAATTTTGACGCTTACACATTAGACGCCAGCTTGAATGCTCATCATCAAATTCTTGATCTGGCTTTGCTTGGCTATGAGGCCAACCAGAACTCCTTCGTTGATTGGTCTTTGCTCCACTATTTGGCTTACGGCTTTTCTCATTGACAAAAGGGACCGCAAGGGTGAAGATAGTCGCAACAAATGCCTCCCAATCGAGATTAGAGTGCTCATCAGGTTTGCTTGACATTGTTTTGCGAATGCTCCACCATATCTCGAGGAGGAAATCCCCAGTGTAGTTTGGCAACACTGTAGAAAGTACACGGAATAACTCTGCCACGTACTCGTCCGATGGTAGCATGCGAAGTTCCATGCCGTGTCTTCGATAATCGCCATCAATAACCTCAAGCTTTCCGCTTGGTCCAGGTGAGACGACATGCTGTAATGGTTTGGCGGCAGCTATCGTCCGACGCAGCCCTGCAGTGGCCCTTTCTGGTTCGTGTTGGAGAATGGTATACGGATCAAAGAGCCTCATCAGACCCAAAGAAAGTTTAAGTGGAAGATGATTTCCCCAGCCTGCTGTTAGAGCCAAACACGGCTCAAGGGGATCTGTTGAGGTGAGTAGGGCTATACGTTCGATGTAACCATCACGAAGCTTCACCAAATCCAATGTGCCTTCAAGCAGTCGTGTGTCTACATACTTTGGAACACAGGCATACCGAGGAGCAGCACGAATGGATCGAGGTTGAGACGCTGATGCTGAAGGCGACAGCCTTTTCCGGGTGACACTTAACTCACACTCCAGAGGGCTAGCCAAAGATGGATGTGATATGTACAAGTACACTTTTCGCTCATGAAGTGTCGCAGAGTTGAATGGTGCTTTCAGAGTCAGGACTTTCGCTCGTGGTTGATTCTGTGTAGTCACGTTATTACAACACTTATGTAATCTTCGCTATTACGAATACTTACGTTCTCGGTTGGATCACTCAAAGCAAACAGCCCGCTCTTCAGATACTGGGTTGCTGGAATCTCCGCTACTATGCTCATGACCATCTCTTTGTGGAGCCCATCAGTCCGCTGCGAGTCACCTCCGGCGTCAGGTGGCGCAAAAAGATCATCAAGCTCGTCATAATCTTCGATCGTGTCAAAGGTGTCTTCATCCATGACATCTGATAGAGTATCATCTATTGAAGCAGCCAAACTCATTCGAGATGTGATGCTACCGGGGGTTGACGCGCGATGGCGTGAGTGTGAAAATCCGCCAAAGCTCGTCCTATCATTCCCCATAGAATGCCGGCTGCGTTGACTGGCGCCGAAGCTTGTGGAAAAACTACCTCCTATGCTGTTACGATGCGTAGCTAGATCTTGAAAGGCCGATCTGTCAAAGCTAGTTGATAGCTCTGCCCGAGATAACAAGCCACTTACACGCCTTGACTCTTTCGGTTGGCGAACGATCTCAGATTCAGGATTAAGCTGCGAAGCGAGCGCTTCCTCTACAGCCTCATCTGAAAGACGCTCCTTCCCCGAAGGAACTTCTCTGAAGGATGCAGGATGGGTTTTGCCACGCGTGTTGCCACCAAAACTCTCCCTGAATCTATCAGCTCCTCGAAGGGCTGGTGTTGTTGCCCCTGTGCCGGGCGCTGTCCCACCATATGAGCTGCGTCGTCGAGATTTGGAGGTGGGTAAAGGGACATGATGTTTTCGCGATGCAGATATTGATTTTGGCTCAAGATAAGCTGCAGACCAGATGGTAAATACATTTGTCTCGTGATTTGCCGTGACTACTAGTAGGAGTGGCTTGTCATTGCCGCTGCGATCGAATAGGACCTCATTCTGGGGAGACACATATATGACTTCTTCAGCCTTCTCAAGGGCCTCAAGCCTGCGATGACCTGAGCCTGGAATTGTCAGCAGACTGCTCCGCTCGCCGCCCGCATGTACATTGACCACGAGCCCCAAGTCGGCAAGAGGGTCAGTGAGAGAGTAAACTCTTGGTATACTATCAGCATTTGAGGTTGCAAATGCCTGCCCCAAGCCATCAAGAAAGCCAGTCGAGGTAGAGTGCCGGCCTTTGCCTGTGCGTGGTACGCCAAAAGATGAGCTATGGTATTGATGGGACTGGGAAATGGTTTGAGAAAAGCTCTGAAGGAGAGTCTGAGAAAGGAATGATTGGTTGTTTGTGAGGAATGAATTGGGGGGCGCGTTGGGTATCTGGGGGCTCGAAAGGATAGGTTGCACTGTGATTATCTTCCTTTGTACAACTACACCTCGAGCTGCTGGAAAAGCTCTATCGACCTCGAATGGTAGATTGACAATATGAGTAGTTCCAGAGAGGAAGAAAATATGTGCCTGAGACCTCAAGAACACGACGAGTGCGCGAGCCCTCACTTCGGTCACTGAAGGGGTTGGTTCGGTAGGAGCATTTGGGTCTGTCGCCGGCTGTGTTCCTTGAGTCAAAAAACTTTTTGACTGGTCCTGTGCGTTGTATTCTGCAGCGCCTGTCGTGTCGCCAGGTGTGGACGAAGTTGACTCAACGGGAAACCAGGTCAGCAGCGCTTGGATGATGGTTTGCTTTTCGATCTCGAAATTGAAAATCTTGCGTACAATGCCTCCTCTTGACCAAACCACGTGGTATTCGGTTGTAACTATGTCATCGGTGGGGCCGTCAGGGCTGTCATCGGTATAAGTGTCCCAGACATAGTCGCGCTCAGTGCTATCGTCGCTCAGGATGGACTCGGCGACCAGGTACCGCAGGGCAGCGGGTTTTTGAACCCCAATCGAGCGAAGTGAGGCCATGCGGAGGCTCTAGTTGCATTATGAGAAGCTGAAGAGGCTAGCCATGAGTGATGGCAGGGAGTGGTGGTGTCGCGATAAATGTTTGCGGGGCGCACGGTGGAGGTGACGCGCTATCAGCTGCTTTGGTGCAACGCGCTTTCTGCGCCTTGCACCCGTTGTCAACCAACCACACAGCTTACCGCACCGCATCTCCTGTATGGCATCATGAGGCCCATCATTTCGACGAAAGGCAAAACAACACAGCTTAGGTGAGCTCGCCCTAGTTCTTGATTGCCACTCCAAAAGCTATTGTAAATAGCTCAGCTGACAGTGGACGCCTAGGTATGAGCTGCCGCACCGCGTGCACGATGCAACAATATACCCCGTGAAAGCCCCCAACGGCTCGACCATCATTCTTTATGGCTACGATTCGGGTGTTGGCATAGCATGGCGAGGTGGGCGCCCGTTGAAGAAGACTACCGCCGCGCCCAAACAGCCTACGAAGCCAGCCAAGGTCAATGGCACCAACAAAAGCGCCATCACGATCATCGACTCCGACGATGAAGAGCCTGCGAAGGCTGCAGCACAACAGCCAGTTCCAGAGGCCGAATTTGAGGACGAGGAAGAAGAGTTGGACCCTGATGAACCATATCTATCCTTCGTGCAACATTTGCGCCTGGCCCTCAACACCCAAGTCCTGCACATTGCTGTGCCCCAGATACCGGCAATCTCGTCACTCCGCCCCGCAGAGTCGATGCCGGCCTTGTTTAGCAAGAAGATGGTCTTCGCAGTCACATGCGCCGACTGCACCGTACGAGTCATTACGCTTTCACTAAACCCTCCTCCAAATGTCGTCAAGGAAAAGCCACACAGCGCTACATCACAGTATGGCGAAGAGGCTATCAAGACCTACGGACATCGGACTATCCCAAGAGGTATTACTATGACATGGACGTCACGAAGCGAGCCAACCTTCAAAGATCACTCTGAAGATGAGATGGAAGTGGATGGCGATGGGGACGCATCAACACCAGCTCGTTGGCGTCGGAGACAGAGTCGCTCACGTTCGCAGAATGAAGCAGAAGAAGGGTTCGATCTTCTTGTTGCGTCACACTCAGCTGAACTCGGAGGCTTGCTCAAAATATGGAGGTTTCAACTCGCCGAAACCTCACTCACTACTTCACACCCTATCACTCCATATAAAACACTGACACTACGCAAACCTGCCTCTCGTGTTGCATTCAATACCGCGCAATTTCCCAAGCACCGCCACTCACAACTACTCATCACGGATATGGCGGGTACCGCACGCGTGTACGATGCTTTTGCACCTAGAAGTCGCAAGCCATCTTCTGGTAGTAACCAGAGCGATTCGGGTGCTTTTGTGGCCACATTTAGGACAAATTTTGAGAGTCTCAAAAGTAATGTATCCCCTCCTGCAGTGCTTGTTGCGCGCAAACCCATTATGGATGCAAAATGGATATCAGATGGGCATCACATATTAGCTTTGCTCGCTGATGGAGAATGGGGTGTGTGGGATGTGGACCGATCAGGGCCTAGTCCCCCAGCTCTACCACTAGCATTCTCACTACGTGGGTTTGTAGGCACATCGGAGAAAGAAAGTTCCTCCAGTGGTGTATCCAGTCCGAAGCGAAGTGGTCGCAGTAGCTTACTCGCTCCTATGACACCTAACACGCGCCGCAAGAAGGAGGAAACATTATTTCATGGCAGTCAGTCGGCGGTTTCCGTTGCACCTAGCGGTGGTATTTCGGTTGCCTCTTTACCTTCTTCTAGCGGCAGCGCGAGCGAAGACTCAGTCGTCATTTGGCATGGCTCCGAAGTCTACAGAATAGCAGATTTCGGCAAATTTTGGGCTCGTACTGCGTCTGCTAGCAATGGCGCCTCACTGCCTGGCCCTGGTCTTACCCAAGTTCAAGATGTCCCGCTGCTTGGCGAAGCAATCACTTCCGTATCGCAGTTCGATACAACGCCACAAGCCTCACATATGGCAATACCCAGGGATACTCTAATCTCAGCAGAACATCGTCTCATTATAACCACCAGTGCAAGTAGGCCTGCTGAACGCGATCTAAACTTGGCGTTTGCACAGGAGCAAGCAGAAAATGAAGAGGCTAGAAGGACCGACCAAGCACTTCTTTCGCACGGAGAGCTCGACCTCGGCGGTATGGACAGATTGCTAGATGATATGGAGGGAAGTGCTATCGTCTCCAAGAGCCTGACACTTGGGAACCCACGAAAAGTCTTGTTTGCGTCATCAGCAGCTTGATTGACATTACAGCAAACGCCTTACCCAATATACATTGTAAGTTAATTCATATGATATCCATCATAGCGTTCTCATATCTGGCGCACATGGTCTAGAGCACCAGGGGCAATACAACCGCCCCTCACCCTCCCCCTTTCCTTTTCTTCCACCGTTTTCATCCACCGTTTTCATCTCCAATTTCCCGCATGCGTGACCAACCCTCGCGGCCTAAGGTGGAGCTCAGCGAACAGACTCATTCCTGCTGCTCAGTATAGCCTCGCGAAAGAACAAAGAGTGTCGCCACTGTCGCCGACTTGCCTGGATGACTTCTCCACGAGCGCGAGCAAGTGTAGTTGTTATGACGGGTAGCCTGGATTGCAATGGGATACGTGCACTATAGATCTATAACCTCAGCCAAATTTGAGCCGCCTTCGCTGAAAGGAGTGCATTTGCGCCACCAAATCCGAAACAACTGCGCCCAGTTGTTTCGGATTTGGTGGCGCAAATGCCCATGTCATTATCGAATGGTTAGGTGAGGACGATTGGCGAGGAATGCGCAACGCCAAAGTGGTGTTGTTGTGTGGGTCGAGTGCGACATTTTTTATTGATGTTGATACTTTGATACATATCAAAGCTGAAGTGGACGTGTATAAGTTAATCAACTTCACGTATAAATTAGTATCTACTATTATCAACCTCCCTACTTCCCAACTAAGTCCTCAAACAACTCATCCCGTTTCCTTCTCACCTCATCAAGCCCAACCTCTAGCTTCCCTACTTCCTTCCGCGCCGCCTCTCTCTCCGCCGGTAACCCCTGGTACTCACCTACTTCCCTCTCCAATCCCTCGACTTTCTCCCGCAACTCGTCAAGCGCTTTTTGCTGCTCCAGTAATTCCCCAATCGCCTCTGCAGACCCAATGTATTTCGATCCCGGTGTCATTGTCCGCGACTGATTGGACTGCAAAGACGACAGCTTGTCTTCATGCTCGCGAATCTTTGCGCGTAAATGCTTTGTCTGGCGTGACTGTTCCGTGGTCTGGCGCTGCAAACTCGACGGCGTTGAGAAGGCCGGATCAGTCTGAAGCGTACTAAGCTGCGCCTGCAGCAAAGCATTCTGCTTCGCCAAGTAATTCTGCAGAGTTTGTATATGCGCGAGTTGATTCATGAGCCGATGCGACGCAGCCGTGTGCCGTATCAAGGCATGTGCCACCGTTTCCGGGCTTGTATTTGCAGTATTCAGCACGATGGTTGTGGACGCGAGCGCATGTAGCGCCTGTTCGCCATCCGTCGTGAGACTAGCTTTTATCCTGGACACGAGCTGTGCGTCTTCTTCATTCTTCGTGACCTACCGTTGTGAGCGGTCGGGCTCGTCTACTATGCTTCCTCTCATACCTCGTCTAGCTCCTTCAGCGCTTCTCGCTCAAGTCTCTCCATTACAGCGCGTTCTTCGTCGGCTCGCTCGTTTGCTCTGGATAGGTCCCGGAGTGCTTTGAGTGTTTCTTCGTTACGCTCAAATGTGGGCACTGAGCGGCCGGAATATTTGTAGGATAGCCACGAGTCTATGTGTGCCCAGTCTTGAGCTTGTGCGCGTTGTTGGCGGGCTTTTGAGGGCGAGAAGAGGTCCGAGGGCGTGAGATTGTCCATGATTGTGGTCGTTGACGGCGTTCCGAGCTACAGTGCACGGAAATACAGGGTTGGGACGCTGGGACGCCGTTGATGTCGGCGTCACGTGGGGAATAAGGTGTGAGCCGTGCGTTGTCTTATCGACAAGGACAATAACATGCCGTTGCGAAGTCGGAGCTATGAATTAGTCTGAGTCTAGTAACAAATTGTCGCAGGAGTCATTGCGGTGAAATATATTAATTCCCTTCCCTTTCACTAGTTGTATTACATTGCTCTAAAAGCCCCTTCCTCTTTTTCTCTCTCATTTTATTTTAGGATATCACTAATGGTGCCAGAGAATGATGTTGAAGTTGGCGAAAGCTTGCCACCTTCCACAGAGCACGTGGGTAACAGTGTTGTATTTGAGGTATTTGCGCAAACTAATATAATACAGGCTGTAAGCGTTTCACTTCCTACATGGCGGGCAAATGTGGGGTATGAAGAAGGTGAGGAATGGGTCATAAGTAAAATGAAGACTGGTTACCCTAGGTAAACAGACGTTTAAAGGCCCGCTGCCATTAGCTGACCCGGAACCAGATTTTTCATACACAAACAAATCCAAGCGTTTGCAGCAAGCCTAGTAGAACGATATGGAACCAAAGATGAAGCTGCTATGCTGTTCCCAACACATGCTACCGCCTCAAGATGTAAAGACTTCTTCATCCGGTTCGCGCCGGGTGCGCAAGTCCGAATCGTTGACCTAGTCCCGACTGCGGAGAAAGCACGTTCAGAGGAACTTGTCATGATATCGCCCAGGATATCGGCTGTATTGTTTCCGCGAGACAGTTTCAGTATTGCCAAACAGTTTTGGCAACATTCCGGTGATGGTGTGTCAAGCCGAAGAGCAGAATATTGCCATCATTTGTTCCAGGAGGGTCTTCTAGTCGAACAATCAAGTCTCAATCAACCAGCGCGAGTATGCAAAGGCCCACGACGGTATCAGAAGAAGACTTCTATCGACCTTGATGTCATGGACAAGCCATTGAGTGGTGGTGTTCGGGATCCTGATCGGTTCGTCGAAGAGAGGTTTGGGCGTAACCTGGATCTCTCCATGACTAAAAATGCAAAGCTAGCTATTCGGAGGCGTATTGCAGGGTCATTAACTGCAGATGTGGGTTTGACAGAAGCCCTTTCGTTAGAAAAGGATAGCGTAACAACTAGGGGTGTTGCTGGCTTCTCGGAGGATGATGTCTATCTGTATCCTACAGGCATGAGCGCCATCTTTAATACGCACCGTAATTTACTAGAAGCAAAGGGTCAATTAACGGCCATAGTCTATGGGCAAGTACACCTCAGCACACTCTATGAAATATGCTCATTCAAGCAGATTCCCATATATCGACACCCTAAAGATTACGGAGAAGTTCGGGGCAGGCTCGCTATTCTATGGCTTTGGGTCTTCAGAGGAGTTGGACGACCTGGAACGACGACTGGAAAGTGGCGAGCGATATATGGCGCTATTTACAGAGTTTCCCACAAATCCGCTTCTTCGGTCACCAGATCTTGAGCGTATTCGCGGCCTAGCTGACAAATACGACTTCTATGTCGTAGTTGATGAGACTGTTGGCAACTTCATCAACGTCAATGTTCTTCCCTACGCAGACGTGGTTGTTAGCAGTTTGACGAAAGTTTTCAGTGGCGATAGTAATGTTATGGGAGGAGGGTGAGTTTGAGCGAAAATTTAACATATTCCAGATATTGACATACGGTAGACTCGTCCTAAACCCCAAAGCAAGGAGCTACAAGAAGTTGAAGGAAATTTGGAATCAAGACTATGTAGATAACCAGTGGGCAGAAGACAGCATATTTCTTGAACGGAACAGTCGCGACTTCGTTTCACGGGTCGAACGTATTGGAATAAATGCAGAAGCAATATGCGATGTTCTCAGTGCGCATCCTCGCGGTAAGTTCATTAAACATTACAAAAAGACAACAAGTTACTAACAACGGTAATAGTAAAACAAGTCAACTACCCCAAGACAAGTCCAACGCGCGCAAATTACGAAAAGTGCCGCAACCCTAAGGGTGGCTATGGTGGACTGCTCTCCGCCACCTTCCACACGCGGCAGGATACAGTAGCGTTCTTCGACAACTTGGACACTGTAAAAGGGCCCAGTTTAGGCACCAACTTTACATTAAGTTCCCCATACGTCATCTTGGCGCACTATGGAGAACTTGAATGGGTACGTCTATCAAAAGCCACAGCGCGCATGACCGCACGGCCTACTGACAACGACACAGTGTGCACAGTGGGGTGTGGAAGCTGATCTGATTCGCCTCAGCGTTGGGCTCGAAGACACGACCAAGTTAGTTGAGACGTTTAAACGGGCACTAGATATGCTACCGCAATAGCAGCATTTGCTGTATCTTGATGAAGGAGCAATAACCTAGCACTCGACTAATAGAGCTTTGATTTCCCCCGTACTCAGGTCCGTCTCTGTGCAGCGCTTGTGATATAGGGCGCGGGTAGGATGCAGATGCGGGTCGGGTGTGGTTAAGGCATACTCCCCCACCGGTGCGGAAAGGATACAGACAGGGTGGTGCATATAGGATGCGTAGGTGGCATTCGGTAGGCCCAATCCTCCAAGGGAAAGCGAAGGGATCATCTCCTCGTCTAAACACCGTTGACTAGGTTTCAAGCGTCGCTGACCCACGAAACTGGCTCAAACTTAGAGGGTAAATATGTAAATATCCCACGTGGGTTTCTCGAGGTTATTGTGTAGTTGGTGGGGGGGGGCTTGGAGTACGCGTACATGTACGTGACGAGTTTACTATGCAGCCAACTAGCTGCGATGCAGAGCGCACACCAAACTAACCTGGCTCCACTTCTACAGTAGGACTCGCTTTGCCCAATGATGAATTCTTCCGCCATTCGTCATCATTGCGATTCCTCGTGGAACCGCGTACAGTACCCGCGTTTACATCCAACTCGCTGCCTAATCCTCACGCCACTTTGAACCATACAGCCACGTGTAGGTGATTCATGTAAGCAGCGTTGAACCGCCGTGTTATGTCATCCAAATCGTGGTACATAATCAAAAAGGGACCAAAACTAACGTTTGGAAGGATCCGCATAACAAACAAGCAAAATCCAGCACGGATTGGATACCGCGAGGTACATAATTAGTAACTTCACATTTTCCTAAACAACTCGACATCGGAGATACCGAGAGGGCCTGAATGCAATAATTTCCTTTCGGCAGCGGTCAACACCAAGTCCCGATGTGTGCGCACCGGGTTTGCTGGTTGCCTGAGGATCGGGTAGAGCACTGCATACCTATTGGTGCAAAGGGATGGCCTGAAGTGGTACTTCCTCGTGTGAGAGATGCCGGGCTGTCGGATAACCATTACCCCGTAGCGAGCCTCGATTATCTAAGGCTTGTGGTTGTGTTGTGGGTGCAAGGATGATCCTAAGTCTGCGTTCTTGGTTATGGAGCACTTCCCGTTGCTAGGAACCATTTGCCTCTATGGTGGGCCAAATCTCCACACCATGGACTGATTCCAATGGTTGTGTAGGAACTTCTTGCCCCTGCCAAGCGATACTAACATTGCGGTGTCCCCAACGGGTATGCCTTTGTCTTGTGTCTTTTGCCTGCAAAATGATATTTTCTTCATGTGCATATTTATTGGGTAATCGATAGTTGATATGGCAAGTGGTGGTTATCCTTACCAGCACCCGGCCTCTTGGTAGGCTCTGATGTGAATTCAAACCATGGAAATGCGGTTAGGAATGAACTTTCGTCCAGCTCCAAGCTTCGAGTGGAGCGGGCGTAGACTGCCGATGGAATTTCTGCGGCCGGGGATGTGCCGGTGCCTGAAATGTTTGCATGACATTGCGAGATTGCCTCTCGCCAAAAGTGAACATAAAGTTCCTGACTCATGATGGCAACTTTTCTTCGTCAAGATACATAATGCTCCCGAGAACTTAGTGTAGGCCCGAAAGATGGGTGCATGGAGGTCGGCGCTTAAAATATTCACGACTCATGTTGATGTAGACCAAGGAGGGAGCAACATGCGCGAGCCGGTCCACATCTGGCTCGGTCCCAGGCGCAACTACTATTGCACAATATGGAGCATTTGATTGTCAGCGATGTGGCTACCTAATGTTGCTGCTGGTTTGCGTCAACACTAATAGGACCGTTCGCTTTAGCCTAACCTTTCCGGGTTGGGCGATATCTTGATTGCCACGCTTTTAGGCCTGCCAAATTCCAACTCTCCCATAGTTCGTCCATACTTGACTAGATCAGGTATGCGAGGCTGCGCCTCCCCGTCGGGGATTCGATCATTCTAGTCGGCGATGAGGCGCAAGTATTAATGGTAGTGCTGACAGCGACGAGGGTCGTCGCTGAACGGGGAGATTGTTTCAGTGCCCTCCAACAACATGTCTGTGACAAGGCGAATAGACATCATGATTTACTAGATGTGGATATATGTCATATCTCTGGTGGATCTTAGGATAGTAACTTAGTAAGAGATTGCATGGCCGGTCGCATGGCTGGAAAACTTATTCAGCGGCGAAACTCAGGTCTTAGTGTGGACCTCCGGGTATCGGTAGTGCTAAGTGCGTGCTCAGATGACAGCCCTTGGTCTAGCAGTGAACGGAAGCTGTCCAGGGCGCTGCGTAGGTGCGGTTAGATCACGATAGCGTGTGCTCCAGCCTACAGCTTATGTCAGAAACTGTATGCTTGAGACAATGCAACGACCGTGCAAAAGCTGCCCATTGCGGCGAAGTTGCCGGTGCTTGAATGTGTCCGCCCAGTGCACATAGTGCAGTAAGTGCCAAGGACTAAGGCGTGAATAGCCACACTTTGCATTGTCTGTGTCTTGCTCTTCTCAACCCGATTCGAGCTACAGGTTTGGTGATTTCCTCGATGAAGCGTGCTGAGCAAGGTCCCTGTGCAAGATGGAGGTCGTCAACCCTTGTGATCGCTAGCTGATGTTTAGTGGCGGAGATTATCCGAATTAGCCCCTTCGTCTGCACCCACATGCTCACATGCAGCCGAATCACACGGCTCAGACATCTTACGACACACTTCCTGCACGTAGGCTTGGTATGCTGCGCATGCCGAAACCAACATTTTCAACATTCGATACGATTTCCAGAAGCCAGTGTTGCCGCGGCATCAGCCGATATTAGCAAGGCTTCCGGCGAGCTGCCTGAACGTCGGCGGCCCGCCTTGACGCCATAGCGACCGGATTCTAGCACGTGCCCGGCAGCTGCTATCGCGAGACAAATATAGCAATCGAACGAGGCACGGCAGGGACCACATGGGACTCCATTCGCGCCTTGACGAGAATGAGTGGTTCCCCGGACTACGAGGTACCTATTCTGTCGCTGACGTCTTCCGCTAACGAGGCTTGAGACGAAGCGTGCATATGCCACACCTCGTTTCTCTGATGACCCTCGACATACCGAACTTGCCCCATGCTCCATGGTCGCGGATTGTTGCCGCACATCCTTGCCTGGCGCTTTGATGCCGTACTTGAGTCTTGACAGGGCTGCTCAAAACACCAAGCTGAACATGGTGTGGCCCTGTAACCTCAGCCACTAACGTCGCTATGAGAGAACCATTTCTGGACGTCCAGCTGTGCAGCAGCGCAAGTGCCTCTGCCGGCATCATGGCAACGTGCCTATATGCTGCTCGTGAATATGACAGTGGAGGCACCGCGTGATTCCAAGATCCACCAGGGGATTGGACTCCTATCAGCTGTCCAGCTTCAGTGAGCAACCAATGCGCTGGCCCTGCCCACAAAAGGGGAACGCTTGTCTTCTTCCTGGAGCCAGGTTCGCTACGGGCCAGGCACCTATCGCGTGGGTACGTACAAGGACTAGTTGAACGGTCAGGGACCTTGGCAAATCCTTCAAGTCCCCAGCCACAAAGCCGGTAAAGCGTTGCGCCGTTGGATTGAGATGTAGACTACCGCAGTAAAGCGCAGACATCTATAAACACGGATACAAGTAGACCCCATGTCGCAGCGCAGACTATGGTTCACCCGAGTCTGCCTTGCGATGCATTCTCCATAAGGCTGGTATAAGCCCACTCGACCATCCGTATCCAGGACTAAAAACGTACGTCTAATTACCCCCACCAGGATTTCCCGTATTAGATGTCGCCCGCCCACGACTGAACATGACCCCTCGGTCTCCTAAACAACAACATCCAAAGACAACAACAATCTCACGAAGAATTAGAAACCGCGCCGACCAAAACCTCTCTGTACAGCCGCTAGAAATTCCACAACTCAGAAACACTCGCCCACGCCGTGCCGCAACTTTGCTTGAACCGCCCCGCCTCAAAATTATCGACCCTCAACCGCACGAACCACTTCAATCTCCAACCGTCTGGGGTACTGGAGACTTCGCCAAGGACACTCGAATTACTTTAAATCTTGCACAGGCTGGTGGCGATCAACCTCTACATCTCCTTGTGCCGCAAAACGTGGGCTTTGGCTTATACGACTCTCCGCAAGGCTACCAACAGCCCCTAGGTTCTGCTGCTGAAATCCATATTTCACCTCGGCCTTCTATATCTGATAGCCTGGACTTTGAATTGCCATTATCCACAGATCGTCCAGAGACGCATAATTCGTTTGCTCATTTGCAAGACATGAGGTAGGCAGACCTAGGATGAGCTTCGCCTTCGCCCGCTGATTATTGTAGCACATTAGGATACATGATGGCGCCTTCGCAGTACGGTATGCAACAATACGGTTCGACTTCGTATCCTCAAAATTATCCATCGAGCAGCCAGCATGGGTACGCGGAACATCGATCATCAACATCAGGGCCCTACGATTCGGCATATGCGTCTAGTCCAGCGCTTTCACACGAGCAAAGGAGACAAGAGGAGCATTCAATTCTCCCACCATACCAGGCCCAGCAGTCTTCACTTTCGCGAGCTTCATATCAACAGCATCCGAGCGCTTTACGCTCCAACTCAGTATCCACTGCTCAAGGATATTCTTACCCAACCTCGCATAACAATGTTCCAAGTCAGCCGCTAGGAAGCAATGCTGCTAATTACCCACCGTATGTTGCGCAGAATCCTGCTTTGAATTTGACTCAGCTTACATGAATAGACCACAAATGTATCCTCCAGTGAGTTACGGTGTAAGCGAATACCATCCACTACCAACGATGTATCCTCCATCTTCAACTACGCCTGCTGCATATCCGTCCTATGGATCCTCGCCTGGCATTCCCCAACCCCCTAACGACGTACCTCCACTTTCGCCATCCCCAAGTGCTCAAGGTAGTGCTGTCATGCCACGCGTTTTGAACTCGCGGCCGAAGCCACAGTGCTGGGAGCACGGATGCAATGGCAGGCAGTTCTCTACTTTTAGCAACCTACTTCGGCACCAGCGTGAGAAGTCGGGAACAGCATCGAAAAGCTACTGTCCAAGATGCGGCGCTGAGTTTACCCGAACCACAGCAAGGAATGGTCACATGGCTCACGACAAATGCAAGCCTCGGAGGGCCTCGGAGTCGAGCCATTGATAACCAATTCCAAATTACACGAAATCACACCATGCTCTCTCCATCCGGGGAAACTAAGACTATTGGACACCTTCATGACGAGCGGGGCATGAACGCTTAATTAAAGCTATGGTCACAGTCGCGATTACTCGGTCAGGAAGACTCGCCGTATCTTCATCTTCGGAGCGCCATTCCATTAACAGTCGTGGCAACTCACGAGGAAGGTCGGCAATGTACATGTCTACTAATAATGTTAGCAATGCGACGACGATCATATTTTGGAGTGCCAGGGTTAATGCAGAAAAGCACTGCCCTAGCACTCAAAACGCACGATCGCCCTCGTACATGGCATGAAAGAAATTTTCCAAGATCTCGCATAACCCGCAAAGAATCAACCCACAGCACTAGAGGTAGATTAGACCTAGGACCGGGCATTAAGTCGGCGTTTCTGCTAGCGTTCAGCATCCATCAAATGCCCTGTTTACCTATATTTGCATCGTCTTACACCGCTCATATATTCTTAACTCACCCAGCACGGGGTTGAGTGTCTCACGCATGTTGGAGCCCGGCCAGGCAAATTCTACTTATGGTCTCTTGGAACATCACGATGATATCTCACTCGCATCTCCTGGAGTTATTTATCGAAAGGCGTCTTGAAGACGACTGCAGTCTCATTGCGGCGCGACCGGAACAGGGATTTAGCAGCGCATTTAGGGATGGAGGAATTTCCGGGACTCAGGGGCACCAACTCCTGAAAACCGTCTGCTGAGGGAGCAGCTCACCAGAAATAGAATACAATCAATTCAAACATAAAGGACATTCATTCAAACAACGAAACCAAAATGCAACGCTGGTCTCTGAATATTGGTGCTAAAGAGAGCATGGCGTAGTAGTTGTTCGTGCCTGATATCAAAACCGGCCTTGCGCCATGTGCAAGCTTTGACATGCAGGGCTGCACCTAGGCAACCGGCTGAGATGCGCCAAGAAATGCCGTAACCGGTAAGCAATTCTTCGTCGCATTCCCGGACCCGACGTGTAACCTCAGGCTATCTTGATAATGCGTCGGATAATACGCGCAGGTCCCGTTAGTTGCCCAATCTCCATCACTGGCATGGCCGAAAACGCTCGCCTGTTACATATGCCAAGATGTCACAACAAGGCTGCACAGCTGGCTTGCATGGTTCTCAACGAGGGCTGGCTCACTAGCGGGCCGTTGTCGTGGGGCGAAAAGCATTTGACGAAACAACAGCAGCCGAACCGACCAATACCAACTACAACGCATCGAGTTGGCAGTGCTTCGAGTTAGTGTCAGACCATGCCTTGAGCCATCATGCCGGGCTCCGACAGCATTCCTCGACTCGTCGCCGGACAGCGGAGCAAGACCTCTCTGGATTTCCCTCTCCGGCTCGTGTCTTCCGAATTTTCGACATGGGCCTCATGTGCACTATGATTCAAGTTGCTGTACCTGGGTAGCGCACACCAGTGCGGGCCACTTGCTATGGTTCACCTTCCCCAGCCATGACGGCAAAGCTAGCAAACCAGGCCTACTGGTTGCGGTAGGCCATTCGACCTTCCCTCGGCAGGCCGTCCAAGACTACTTCCTCAGACTTCAGGCACGCTGCCAAGATGCATTCAAAATATTAGGCACTCATTTATATCTCTCCCAACTCATTCTGACACACCTTTTCGGGGGATAGTTTGAATATGGAGACTTCTAATTGCCACCGATAGGCCACCGTCTTGACTTGGCCGACAACGCTGTCAATCAATAGAGGCAAGAAAAAGTTGGCGTGTGGCACAGCAGCATGACGCCAACACAAACAAGTCTGTGGTATCTAGTTTTGCTTGATTTTGCCAATCGCCCTGCATCTAGATCATCGCTGGACCCAGGGTCTCGGGCACCTCCTTGCCACGTTTAGTCTCTGCTATTCGGGTGGCCAGTTTGCGGGTCGTCTAGACAGCCGCTTGGTCACGGGTTATCGGGCCCGCTCGGTAGTCTACATCAGTGAGTCGTGACGCCGTCCCAATCGCCACGGGGTTAGGGGTCTCTGGCCGGTTCTGTTGCGTAACCTTGCGCGACTACCCCAGGACAGAGTGCTGACACGAGCGCCATCTTATTAACTTGTGGATCGCGGGCTTACCGTCCTACATGGGTTCTTCCGGCGGCGCGACGGGAAGGATGAGCGTTGACACTTGATTGCAGAGACGGGATCAGGGTTGAGTAGAATATGCACGTGAAGAGCTCTTCCAATGGTTAGTAGTGCGAGCAAATAACAACTAGGTAATTTTGCCTCCAGATGGATACCCTGACTCGCGGTGTGTGCCTACTCCACGCTTATCCGTGCACTGTGTCGCAAAGGCTATTCCCTGGTAAAACCCAAATGATCTGACCGGAGCACTGTCTCCATCGAGGGCCACTATTGACGATGAAGCTACGTTCATCAAAGTCCGAAAAAAGATTGACTGGCGAGAGCCGCAAAGTTTGAAGGTCGGCCGACACCGCTTGTGGCCATTCTCGGAAACTTCGCCGACCAGTCTCGCTTGCAGCGGCTACGGTGAGCTGAGTCCCCTGCCGTTGACTTGGATAGGACCAGTCGTACGCTGCCTGGTGGCCTGAACAGCCTGCATGATGGGGGTGCTCGAACATCAACTTGATTCGTGGTTTATGGACATGTTGAAGCCAGCAAAGAGACTAACCTCAATAATACGTGCGTAATAATCACACTGCATTGGTTGCTGCAGATCTATTTCACTTTGACAGATGTGCAGTGCAGTCATCACAGGCAGGACCACGTTTCCGACGTGTGTTGGTGTAGGTCATTGATAGACCAGCCAAGTTTCCGTTTCAGCCGTTGCCGATTCTAGAATTCCTGCAGAAGTATTGCGGGGCATTTCCCATCCTGCTGTAGCGGAGAGCATGCCCGTCGCGTGGGAAACAAGAAGGAACGATTGCCGCAGAAACAGCGGCAGGAATCACAAACGACAACCTTGCAACGCCTCGTGAGTGCCTCCTGTGGGTAGCCGGCCGTATCACCTCGACCGGCATGCGGCGTGCTTGTTTCTAGCGGAATGCTCCCAAATGATGACAACATACGTGCATATGAGGTTGGGCTTGCGCAAGGCTGATACAGATGCAAGGTTTTCGCGGACCCAATGCCAAAGCCATGGTTCGGAAGCGCTCGCGTGTCAAAGGCCTCCAGCTGCTGCAGGATGCACATATGCAGTGTTACCATAAAAGAACGGCTAATATAACGCCTGCCGATACGTAACCGCTTAAGTATGACGTGTATCTGTGGCGCGAGCCTTTGATAGATTAATTCACGCTGTCTCTGGCTATCGCTGATTGGCTTTCTAGGCGTTCTGTAACACAGATTTAGAAGCTTACACGCAGAGACGACAATACGGACACAGCCCGCATGCAGGTCAATACCGATCGGAGAGCCTCACGATGATGATACCCCCCTGCGTCGGGATTCTATGTTTCGCTGCTGTAATCAGCACTCAGACTCGAGGCCGGATTTCTGTAAACTCCAGCCTTGGTTTTGTGCTGACCACCCAACCATGCACTGTATATTCGATATACACCCACAATTGGTATTGTTTGGGTGGGAAAATTTCCTGGAATTGCACGATGCAGTCATGCTGCGAGTCATCTGAGACCATCGTCTTGTGGTCTTCGATGAGGCACCCATTTTTCCACGAACGTTCATCAGCAAAAGTCTACCCCTAAGCGCGTGAGCATCCGAGCGTTATCCCGCTGACGATCCCTGTTATGGCTAAGTAGCCACAGCGGTCTTGAAACAACATTTTCGGAATGTCTGAGAGTTCAGACTGATCGGGAGGGATGAGACCAGCTGAAACGGTCTCTGGCGTTATGGACGATGTTGAGAATCAACAGGGCCGACTTTTTCGCCGGAGTTAGAATGTTACAATGCTGCAAGCTTACCATGTACATCAGTCATATGATACTTGAATATGTGGAACCCGGCGTAGGAGTAATTGCCACGTGGGTTGAGCACTGGCGACCTGCGTTCGGGCCGCCATGACTCTCGTTGTCGACACGAAACTCCGTCATGAACCAGCATTAATAGTCAGAAAAGAACTCTAGGGTTTGAATGACCCATAGCCCTTTCAAGAGATGAAGTATGAACATCATGGATAGAGCCGATGATAATGCAAAGGAGATCGGGTACGAGATGGCGAACAAATTGAGTGTTGCTAGAGTATCACACACAAGGCAACAATCGTATTTGATAACTAAACGGTATGATGCTCAAGGGCGTTCAAGGGCGTTGTCTTCGGATAGCAGTGTTGAGAGTCATAGGAGAGTCGGTGATTCATACAAGGCAGCTTCCCCACATCATCCCACGTCTGCCAAGACTCCCAGACCTCACCTTAATTCTAACATCACTCCTCCCTCCACTTCATGGCCATACACACCATCCAAAAAATTATATAATTAAATCAGCTCTATTTACAAAATGACCGTTCTTCTTCAGTGACCGCCACACTGGCAATTTAACGCAACTCTGCTACGAGTTGTTTTCAGCTATCGCTAATCGAAGTTTGACTCATTGCCTACGTTCTCCATCCGTCAAGATGCTCCCACGATTATCGCAATCATTCAGGACGCACTTCACCCACACAAACTCACGCAATTTACACTCTATACGGAGTCCTTGAGATAACGTGTACAATCAAGTAGCAAACCGACCACATCAAAGCCTTTCAACTGTGCCTCAGTATCCAGCCTTCATATTGAGCCGTAGGAGATATCGCGAAGCATCAACATGGCTTCAATTTTTACCTTCGATCCTGATCCGCCACGCGTGTCTTCACCGTGGGCGACACCACCAGCGAACGGCTCGGCCGCGCCTACTTCACGAGACCAGGCAAGACCACCCTCGACGACTCGTGCAAATGATGGGACAGGGGCCAGCCTCAGCTCGCCAATACCTACAGTAGACTACACGAATATCACAAGGCTAGAGGCTGAACCACAGGAAGGCCCTACTGAATACAAATTGCATCTCCTGCTTCGTCGGCGGAGATCCTTCACACGTGTGAGCACAGGCGGAAGGGTATCTGGTTCTTTGCGCCTCAGCAATGAGCCGACATCAAATTTGGCAAGCCGTAGTGTACTGGAATCAGGTCTTCTCTCCAATACCCCTCCGCCATTAGCATCGACTCATTCAAAGCAACATCGCCTGGAGCAACTGACAACCCAGCTATTATGGCGCTTACAACAGTCATGCTCCTATCATATCTCCTCCACAACTACCACAGTTATTCCACACCTTCCGGTAGATGCACGGATCGCTTCTCTAGACTTGCCGCAGCGACTCCTACCTGGGTTGGAGGAGAGCAAGGGTGCGCTTTATGAGATTGGAGTTGCCGATGATGGGTCCATTGTGGGCCTCGCGGAAGATGAGATGGATGAGAGTTTAAACAATCTTCGTGTCATGGCTGCAAGTCTCGGTTGTGGCGTAGAGGTGCTGCGCATGGTCCCTGTGGGTGAATGTGAATGGATCGAGTACAGCAACGCGTCACGGCAAAAAGTCCAGAAATCAGCCTTGTTGGTTGCAGAGGCTCTTGTTCGTCCCCTGCAGCACCTGGTAGATCACACGAAAAATACACGTCAAGCTACGAACACACTATCAGACTATGATGGCCAACCCTCGATTGTGGCTGTTCCAGACGACTCTAAACGAACGATTGAGCAACTACGTGTATCTATGACGGGCGCGACTATGTCTGGGAAATCAAGTCTTCTTGGAACCTTGTCTACAGCTACGCTCGACAATGGACGAGGGAAGAGTCGCTTGAGCTTATTGAAGCATAGGCATGAAATAGCATCTGGAATGACGTCTTCCGTCACGCAGGAGTTGGTAGGATACCGCGATTACACCGATGGTGATGATTCAATAGCCACCCAAGTGATCGGTTATGGCTCAGGCAATATCTCATCCTGGCTTGATATTCACACCTCAGTGGAAGCCGCGGGCGACGGAAGACTAGTTATATTCTCAGATTCTGCCGGCCACCCACGTTTTCGAAGGACTACGCTCCGTGGACTTGTTGGATGGTGAGTGCAATTCCTACTTGAAGAGGCTTGAACACCTTCGTACGAGTAATTACTGGGCGATTATGCTACCAAAGAGTAGACATAGTCTTTATGGCGACGCCCATTATCTGCTACTCGTCATAACTTTAGTAACAACGAAAGCAGGAAGCCGCACTGGACATTGTTGTGCATTCCAGCAGACGAGACAGAGAATTCTACAGACAAATTCAACGCTTCTCTCGCACCTCAGGAAGCATTTGCTGCGGACCATGATCTTTCGCAGGCGCATCTTCAGCTCTGTTTAAGCCTAGAACTTCCTCTGGTGATTGTCATCACTAAATATGATCTCGCTACTAAAGGTGGTTTACGCCAGACGCTGTCCAAGCTGTTGTCTGTTTTGAAAGAAGCAGGCCGTATACCATGCATTATTTCTGACCCAGCAACATCGGTGCTAGAAGCCGACTTACGCTCCGTCTCCGCTGTGGATCGTCAAGAAGCTGCCAGTAAAGTTCAGGATTTGGTTTCATCACCACTTGCGACAGTTCCAATAATTCTGACCAGTGCGGTCAAAGGGACGGGCATAAACAAGTTACATGCCTTCTTACGCCAGCTCCCAATACCGCCGCAGTTAGAGGTATCTAGTAACTTAGGATCCGCTCCTTTGTTCTACATTGAAGATGTTTATAGCGTACACAATCGTACGTCTTCCGATAGGTCTACCGTGGTTGGAGGCTATCTTCGCCATGGTACAATCAATGTTGGTGATGAACTGATACTTGGGCCATATCCTGTAGATGCGAGCTCTGACGACAGCGACAGTGGCAGCGGACGCCCTCCATTACGAAGCTCTGTGGGACCGCAGTCACGTTCATTTCCGGGAGCGTTGAATAAGACTCAAACGAGGGGTCTTTCTCTCAACGACTCTTATAGCGAATGGCGACGCGTTCGCATAACATCCCTCCGAAACCTACGACTTCCTGTTCGAACGCTCCAGGCAGATCAGGTAGGTACAGTGGGGATATCGCCAATCGATACCCTGATCACAAGCCCTGCCATCAATAGGGTCCGAAAAGGAATGGTCTTAGCAGGACGACAACCCACTGCTTGCAAGGTCATCACAGTGAGATTCGAGGATACCCAATCCCGTGCCGCACAAAGCATAGGCGTCGGAAGCGCTGTAGTCATTTACATCGCCAGTGTCAGAGCGTCATGTAAAGTCATATCTGTTGCTTCTGAGCCTGGACCGATGGGTGACACGAACGACAAAGACGACGGTGAAGATGCCTTTGGATTCGGGTTTGACGAAGAGCTAGCGGAACTTGATCAAGATTCTTCGCCAGTGTCTACTATGGTTCAATTCCAGTTTATCGCTTCCAGAGAGTTTGTTGAGCATGGCGCACGCGCTTTGGTTATGCCTGGTGGCGGCCCGGGCCTTTCTGGAGGTAGTGAGAGGGGCGCGAAAGGTCTTGCAGGTCTTGAGGGATTTGTTGGTCGTGTGGTAGAAGAGTGAGGAGTATCAGTCAAATGTGTGGGTTGGTTGGTTCGATGTCGGCGTCAGTTTTGTTGATGTATTCCTGGGCATGCATGGCGTTAGGGTCATTCTAACTACTCCCTTCCGGGTATATTGATTTTGTTCAGAGCGTGACCATGTAGAGACTACGTGTTGTTCACTAAGGCTATCGAAGGGTTTTCTCTGGACCGTCTCGTCTTCGGCTTTGAGATGCTCTTAGCAAACAATGTGTAAACTCTACAAGGCCATGCTCTAAACAAAATCAATATACTCCGGAAGGGAGTAGTTAGGATGGGGCTAACGCCATGCATGCACAGAAATACATGTTTACCATATCCTAACACCAAATATACCTTTCTGGGTCATAACACGAGCTCTTTGCCAATGGCTTGCTTTACTTTGGAGCATCAGTCAACGGAACATACTGGACGCCAAACAGCTTCTTCCGATCCACACTTCCATCCTCGCTCTTCTCAACAACAAAGATGTACTGCGCATATCCCTCCGCGACAGGCACAAACAGCCTCCCCGGCGCCTTCAACTGCTCCGTCAACTCCTTATGATGCTCCGCAGCCGCAGCCCCAACATGAATCGCATCGTACGGCGCGCCCTCGGCCCACCCCTTCCTCCCATCCCCCAAAACAAACCTAACCTGTCTGCTCTCCAGCATCCGCCGGCCTTCCTCGGACTTGCTCAAATTGGCCTTGGCCATGTCCACCAGCGGCTGAATGTGATCGATGCCGACAACAGTGCCCCCTGGCCCCACGAGATTCGCCAACACGGCAGTCAAATAGCCCGACCCGGAGCCTATGTCGAGCACGCTCGCGCCGGGCCGCAGGTACGTGAGCAGCGATTCGCAGGCCGAGGCGTGCATGTGCGGAGCCGAAATGGTCGCTGCATGGCCGATGGGCTGGGGCGAGTCTTCGTACGGCGCGCTGGGGGCGAAATGGGCGCGGTCGACCTTGTATCGGTTAGGGGCGGAGCGGTGCGGGGAGGATAAGGCGTGCCTTTGACATGGCGTCTTTGACGCGGTCACTTTTGATGAGGCCATTTAGCATGAGGTTTTTGATCAGGGCTTCGTTGGTGGAGCCGGAGGAGCGCCATGCCATGGTTGCGAAGCGGGGTGTGCTGTGTGTGAGGCGGGTGATCTTGGTTAGGAGGGGGAGGGTGGGCAGCATGCACAGGAAGGGTGGGGAGGATGAGGAAGAGGAGCTTGTATTTGCAGGCAGGAATGATATCTCGATGGTTCTACGACTTGTCTCACGTTTGAAGAGAGTGATGGGAAAACCATAAGTCTGGGTGGCGAGAGGAATGCCCCATCCAGTAGGGATAAAGGGCCAGGAGGGTTGGGGAGAGCGCGTCGCCGCAACCGCGTCACGGAAGCCGGGGTAACGCTTATCGATAAGAGATACAGGGTCCCACTTTTCGCCTCGAAAAAAGTTTGGGATCACTTCAACACGCGCGCATTCGAGCTATCTGCGCCATTCCAAACATGGCTTTGCCCGCGACGAAGAGGAGAAAGCTGGGGCATGGCGGCTCCGAAGAGGAGGGGAGCGAAGCAAGCTTTGGAGGATTTGACGAAGCAAGCGACGTTGCGTCTGACGAGGATGGAGACGCCGAGGAAAATGGCTCAGAGGGAAGCGATGTCTCTATGGGCAGCACTGAGGGCTTTGGGGATCAGGATGAAGATAGCAAGCAGGGCGGGGCCGGGGCGGAGGTGCCTAAACCGGCGCCCGTTGTCAAGACGGCGACTCTCCCAAAGCCGACGAAACGACCTGCATCGAGTCTCCAAGACGGCGTGTATACGTCTGAAACCTTCAAGTCGAATATATTTAAGCTTCAAGTGGATGAGCTTTTGGAGCAAGTAAAGCTCAAATATGGTAAGAAGGAAGCTCCGGCAGAAAACGCGATGCGCACGTTGAAGAGCATCATCGAGCAGATTCCCAGTCGTGAACCGCTTGCTGTACGTACGGGATGAATCGCATACTTACTAGCTTCTAATTCGATCTAGATACCTGAAGCAGAAAAGGCACTTAAGTCGTCCAAAATCGCGATACCTTTCCCCAACCCGCGCCCACCAAAAGACGCCAGATACAAGCTACAATATGATCGGCCTGCGAGTATCAATGCGACCGGAAGTTACCCGCTGAAGATTGCGACTCGTATTGAAGATCGCTTCTCTATTGATCTTGTTGTGACTATGCCTCAGGGTTTGTTCACAGATAAAGACTACTTGAACCACCGCTACTTTTACAAACGCGCGTACTACCTCGCATGCTTGGCAGCTGGAATCAATGAGCAAGCGAAAGACAAGTTCAAGCTATCGTTTCATTACCTCAACGGCAATCAACTTCAGCCCATACTTGTGGTCCGACCAAGCGCTGATGGCACTGCGGATGACTTTTCAAGCTCAAAATGTCAAATTCAAATCTTGGTCGCGCTGCCGGAAAATGCATTTCCTCAAAATAAACTACTTCCAGGATCCAACTGTGTGCGGCCGAAAGGAACCGAAGATGAAGCGACGAAGAAGACACTTACTCCTACGCCCTTTTATAATGGATCATTGCTGTCTGATGCCAATATTACCGCCTACCTCAAACTGTTACACGCCACAACTTCCAAAGCAGAGTCTTTTAGGGATGCTTGCATCCTGGGTCGCATATGGCTGAAGCAACGCCGACTTGGAAGCTGGACTCGCCAAGGCGGGTTTGGGAACTTCGAGTTTGCTACCCTCATGGCGCTGTTGCTTCAACCTAATGCAGGGGTCGGCCAGCAAGCACTGTCCCCAGGGTACAGTAGTTACCAGCTTTTCAAGGCTACCCTTCAGTTCCTCGTGCGCCACGATTTATCCAAAAAACCATTCCTCCTCCAGGCATCTGGTGTGGCTATGCCGAAAAGCGAAGCTGCACCCATATTTTTTGATGGACCTCGAGGACAGAATATATTGTTCAAGATGACACAGTGGTCGTATTCACGACTTAGGCTTGAGGCAAAAACGACTGTGGATATGCTCAGCGACTCAGTGTTTGACCAGTTTGATTCAGCATTCATTCTCAAAACAGAACTTCCAAAGTTCAAGTATGATGCTACCCTGACGATCCCACTTTCGGTGCTTAGTCTTGATGCTGCAGATACGGATCATCAGCAGGCACTTAGCGACGCGTGTCGTAAGATATATAATACATTAACACGCGCACTGACAGATCGCATCACGTCTCTCTCTTTTGCACTACCTGACGAAGAAGAATGGAATCTGTCTTCACGAAGGCCAAAGGAGAGCCAATGCAAAAGTCTACTTGTGAGCTTTGCGACAGACCCAGCGCATGCCAGCCGAACCGTCGATCATGGGCCTCCAGCAGAGAACAAACAGGAGGCCGCTGCTTTCCGGAAATTCTGGGGCGAGAAGTCTGAACTTCGACGCTTCAAGGATGGCAGCATTTTGGAGAGCGTGGTATGGCCGTTTAATGATGCACCCTTATCAGTTATTGAACAGATTGTGTCATACATTCTCAAGGAGCGCCTTGGCATAGAAGTTGGGGAGCAGGTCAAGTTCACTGGCGATTCCTTGTCTGAGTTCATAACGGCTGGTCGTATTCAAAACTCGTCCGGTATTGCGCCTTTCCTGCCAATTATGAACGCCTTCACTGCGTTGGAAAAGGACATTCGCGAGCTCGAAGATCTTCCACTGCAGTTACGACACCTGAGGGCTGCTGATCCACAACTTCGGTATACTTCTGTAGAGCCTCCGCAATCCCCCGCATCAGTCGTCATGCAATTTGAGGCCTCGGGTAGATGGCCTGATGATCTCTGCGCTATTCAGCGTACTAAGATTGCATTTCTCTTGAGGATTTCTGATTTGTTGACAAAAGCAAAACCGAGCTATACTACGCGCGTTGGCCTCGAAAACCCATCACAACCTGCTCAGAACCAAGCCTTCCTTGATATCGCCGTCACCACAGGCTTCACGTTCCGGATCCGTATCTATCATGACCGTGAGGTCACGCTCTTCGAAAGACAGCTCAAGGACAATGCCTTGGATGCGGCGTCGCGAGAATCAGCTGCGGCATCATTAGCTCTATACAAACGTGAATTTGTCCAGTCTCCTTTGCACTCACAGGTAGTCCAAACTCTGTCTACCCGCTTCCTCGCGCTCTCACCATCGATACGATTGACAAAGCGATGGTTTGCATCACATCTCCTTTCGCCACACTTTGCCCCGGAACTCATCGAGCTTCTTGTAATCCGAACATTCCTGCAACCACATCCCTGGCCTGTACCCTCGACCGCGACCACCGGTTTCCTGAGAACATTAGCCTGGATCAGCCGATGGGACTGGAGACATGTCCCGCTCATCATCGACTTCTCAACAACCTTCACAGGAAACCCAACTGACTTAGAGGACACCTCACCCAAAGGTATGAAATCAGAAGACGTGGAGCGACTGCAAACTCGCTTCGAAGCATGGCGCCGCATTGACCCAGCCATGAACCGCGTCGTCCTCTTCGCCGCCACAAACCTCGACGAACAAGGCACAACCTGGACCGACAAATCCTCGCCCGAAAAAATCGTCGCAGCGCGCCTCACTGCCCTCGCAAAAGCTGCCACTCACGCCGTCCGCGCCGATGAAGACCGCCTCCTAAATTCTATTGACAACGAACATGCTCCACCGCCCTTGTCCCCTGCGTCCCTCTTCACTCCGGATGTCACCCACTTCGATATCGTGATTACCATCGACCCCAAACACATCAAGCGAGCTACACATCGCCAGAAAATGCACTTCAAGAACCTCGATCTCCAACACTCCGCGCACCACGCTACCTCCACGCCGCTTGCGCTTCTCTTCGCACAGGACCTGCTGGCCATTTACGGCGACGCGGTGCTCTGGTTTTGGAATCCCGAGAGTTTGGATAGGATTGTCGGGTTGTGGAATCCGGGCGTGACGGGGAGGCGTGGGTGGAAGGTTAGGGTTGGGTGGAATAGTGAGCCTGTGAGGCAGAAGGGAGGGGATGGAGATGGGGGTGTCGATGTGAAGGTTAATAGGGGGGCGGTTGCGGGGGAGATTGTGAGGTTGGGTGGGGAGCTGGTTGGGGGGGTTGAGGTTAAAGGGTGATGGGATGGGAGGGGGAATGGGGATTGAGTTGCCTGTACGAGAGGAGTAAGTGGGTTGGGTTTGTGCTGCTGGAAATAAAGTGTGTATGGAGTGGTTCAAAGGCTAAATCAGCTAAAGTACTAAACTATAATCGAGGAACGATGCAGACTCCTTGATATATCCAGTGCGTCAGTATATAGCTTCGCCATGATTTACACTTTCTCCTCCTTCCACTCCTAAACATTCTTCTCTGCAACTTGAAGCTCCTCGATACTAATTTCTATAACAAGGACGTAGAAGCGCATTGGGAAAAGAGGGTTGGGTGGCGGGCGAGGGAGGGGAGCCGGGTGCGGCGCGCCCGATAGAGATACCTTACTCGAAGTGAGGTTTGAATACTTTTTGAAGGTTTTATTGGGGTATGTATTTGTCAGATGTGATTCAACTGATGTTGATTCATGAAATGGGCTAGAACGAAATATGAGATTTGATTGGGAAGTTTTGAAGGAGTGAATATGGGGTTTTCGATTATGAGTTGTTTGATCCCGAGGCTGTATTTGGTTTGCTTGGCTACGTATATAGGTTGATTTTTATTTGACTGACTTTAGATGCTAGGGTTGATATTTGAGACGATGTCCATATTGATAGCATATCTATTCACCCCGCACCACTAAAGTAGTCTAGTGCGGGGAAACCCCGTTTGAGCTTGTGGGGTCCTACATCGTCCGAAGCTCCTCCACAACAGGCCAGTCCCACGGCAAGTATGAATTCTCTAGGTCCGATTCCGGTGGCATCAAGTCTCGTACAGACGCCTTTGATCGCGCAAACATCAACGGGACCTAAACTTGATCAATTGTGAACTCAACACGATCTTACACCTTCTGCACAGCAACAAAATGTCGAAACCCGTGGCCATCGTAACAGGTGCTGCATCCGGCATCGGCGAAGCCGTAGCCACCCATCTTTATTCCAAAGGCTACAAAGTCGTCATTGCTGATATGAACTCGACAGCAGGCGAGAAGGTGGCATCAACCCTCGGCCCAAATGCAAAGTTCATTCAAACAGACGTCTCATCATACCACTCGCAAGCTCTCCTCTTTAAGCAAGCCTACGAGTGGGGCGGTAATAGACTCGACTTTTGCCACGCCAATGCAGGAATCGACGACCGACAGGTTCTGTACGATGCAGGCGAGAAAGAAGAGGTGGATGATGAAGGGCTATTAAAGCCGTTGAATACGAAGACGATGCAAGTCAATCTTGAGGCTGTAATTCAAGGACTGTGGTTATTCAAGTACTATGTTCGACGGAGTAAGCAGGGCGGAGGCGGGAAGGGCAAGTTCGTTGCTACGAGTAGTGCGGCTGGGCTTTAGTAAGTTCTAACGAGCATGTGGAATTCATGGGCAGGGTTATATTGATCGGATTCAAGTTCTATGTCTCAATGTCCTCAATACACAGCCTCCAAATACGGTATCATTGGCCTCGTTCGAGCATCGGGCGAGGTCTTCGTCAAAGAAGGCATCACAGTGAATGCTATTTGTCCAGCGTTTATTCCGACGAATCTATGTCCTCCAGAGGTGCTGAAGCGTTGGCCGAAGGAACACATCACGCCTCTCTCGACTGTCAACAAGGCTATCGACGCCTTTCTAGCTGATGATAACCTGACTGGCCAGGCGGTAGAGCTGTCGCAAGAAAATATTTACTTCAGGGAGCAGCATGACTGGCCGAATGAGAGTCAGAAGTGGATTGGGACGAAGAGCCAGGAGATTTGGGATGAGGGGTATGCGGTTGGCAAAGAGCCGTTGAAAAGGCAGGGATACTGAATTTGTGCATCAAATTTTGTGAATCAGCTGAGCTAGTTCTTGGACTTACTTCTTGACTTGGATAATCACATTGCAAAAAGCGTATTCGGTGCTAATACACGCTTCTGTTATCAGCCGAGAAGTGCGACTGAGTAGGCACAAAGTACAAGGTTTATTTCTGTCCTGCCTTTGGAAATAAACGCCAAGTCTCGCATAGCTAGAATAAACACTAACTTAATCATATATCAAAACAAGTATCCCCAGAACAAATAAACACTATCCTAAAGTATATTCTTCGATGAACAATTGAGATTGAAAAGCGCAAGATGCGATCGAGGGCGCTAGCAATTGCAGTGTAAGATCTGTGATGCGCGCTAAGAAATCATGCGGATCGTGCCAATCAATGAACGTGCCACAGTAATACAGACAGGGGTTCTAAGACCCAGCCCAATGCACCTATATGCTGACCATCCAATGGCAAGCCAATCAACGAAAGTTATCTAGGGCTGAATGCGCTCGAAAGTGAGGCAGCGATTGCAGTTACCCACCCCTTACTTATTGAAGCTAGCAAGCACAGCCCCCGTCTTGATTAGGGCTAGAATAATACACTCAGAAGCGCTAGCGATTGCGGTGCAAAGAAGGCGTGGAGTTTAGTGCGTGTAACAATTAATGTCACATACTCTGTTCAAAAATTCAGTCCCTCCGCCTCAGCCTTTTGATACTCCTTCCACATGATCTCCGCATGTCCAACAGTCCTTAGTTGAATATTGCATTCAAAATCTTCTGGCACACTGAAGAATCCGGGTGCCATTTTCTCGGTAACTTCGACCACTTTTCCGTCCTTGTCTACTTTCTTGGTCAAATTGAACCCCCATAATACACGCGAAATGTTAATGAAAAGTGACCGCTCTGCAACGTGTACTCCAGGGCATACACGCCGGCCAGCACCGTAAGAGAAATGATCGCGCTTCGTTGGATCAGTTGCATTGATAGAATCGGCTGCTGAAGCGGTATATTTGAGGTACCGAGAGGGATCGAAAGCATTAGGATTCGGCCATAATTCTGGATCACGGTGAATAGCCCTACTGGAGTGTCAAAACCAGGTTGAAAAAGAGTACCAAGTGCTGGAACTTACCACCAGTTGAGAATTGCGACACTTCCCTTTGGAATGAAATACCCTTCGTACCAGTCATCCTCGCTCGTCGCATGTGGCATCCCAAACTTATTCACAGGCCGCCACCGCAACACCTCCTTGATCAAACCTCGTAGGTAAGGTAGCTTCTCTTCATCCTCCCAAACCGGCAACCTCGCCGTCCCAATTACCCTATCCAACTCTTCCTGAGCCTTCTTCTGCACATCCGGAAACAACACCATACACAGCACAAAATTATTCAGCGTAGTCCCCGTCGTTTCCGACCCCGCCTCAATCAACCCACCGCACGTATACGCCGCCGCCAAATCGTCAATCCCACTCTTCGCCGGATCATTGAGATAAAACGTCTTGGTAAAGCAATCCCTCGCCGTCCCCGCATTTGTCTCCCTCTTCAGCCTATTCCACAAATCCAGATATACTTCACTATCCTGCTCAAACACCCTCCTCCCATGCGTCCTCCAATTGCCCAACATCCACTGCGGCAAGCTCGCCAGCGACGGAAACGAATCAATCGCGTGCGCGCCCGGCGCCGTCATCTCCGTGAAGCGGCCAAGCACGCCGTAGATGCGCTTGATGAGCGGATCATTCCAGCTGGGTATCCGGTAGCCGTACGTGACAAGCATGATGATGCTAGCGGAATATCGCCGATTGATGGAAATGAAGTCGTTGGGGCTTTCCATGAGTTCTTTGAGCAGGACTTTGCTTTCGAAATCCTGCACCGGCTGGTATTTCACGCTGGTGCGCAGGTTGAGCAGGTCGTGGCTGTGCTTTCGGATGCTGCGCCATCGCGGTCCGTAGGGCATGAAGAGCTGGCGGCGGCCGGCGGAGGCGACGTCTTGGGCTAGTGGTGCAGGTGCTCGGGAAGAATATATGTTGCTTTTCTTGTCCATGAGGTCTTTGACGACTTTGGGCGAGGAGAGCCAGATGTAGTCTGCGCCGCCGATTTTGGTGTAGAAAATGTCGCCGTGTTGTTTGCGCCAGGATATGGCTTTGTCGCGCACGAGCTCGGTGTCTGCGAGGTCGAATATGTTACCTACGAAGGGGAGGCCTTTGGGGCCTGGGGGGAGGTGTCGACGACGTGAGTCCTTTTGGGCTGTCAGTGGTGTATAATGGAGTATCGGAGTGGACAAGATTTGTCGAACATTCACCTACCTTGAGCACATTTGGAACGATGTAAAAGTAAACTGTGAGGAGAAGGAGTGCTGGAGTTGCGAGAAGCAAGGATAACTTCAATAGCAAAGGTGATAGCTCCATGTTTTGGAGGATATTGGACTTTGTCATTATCAATTGTATTTCTTTGCAGGCTAAAATTTGCGATTCCGACTCGTCATATTGACGGAATATCTCTCCATTTTCTCCAACCATGGACATATATTAATCCTCAGTTGAGTAGCGCGAAATGGGATGGTTCCAAATCTGGGGTTGTGCTGCCCCACAAACAGTGAACCAGTGTGCCCCACAACACGCTAGTACTATCCCTCAGAATTGAGTGATCCCATACCGGCAGGAATAGAGGTCTGCTTAAAGGAAGTACCATAGTGATGAAGTCTGGCGTTTTGTATATGCTATCAAACATTGAATCTTTGATCACCGTGTATTCATACGATGCCACTTGTGCGCGACTCTGAAGGACGAACTTATGTTCTTCATCCTAATGGCCAACGAACACACTACATCTGTGACGACTTCGCAGATCCATGGAAGCCCCGAGAGGCAATACTAATTCAGCACGGGTTTGGTCGTCATGCTCAATTTTGGTACCACTGGATTCCTGTTTTGGCACGAAAGTACCTAGTCATTCGACGAGATCTCCGTGGTCATGGCTATTCGAGCTATGCATCGCCAGAAGAGAAGGAGACATACCAATACAGCCTTGAAACGATCCTTGGAGAGGTAGTTGACACGCTCGACCGGCTCGACATCAGAAAAGTGCATTTCCTCGGCGAGTCAACTGGTGGAATGCTAGGCGAAATATTTGCAGCGAAATACCCAGATAGGTTGCTGAGTTTGACTGTGTGCTCATCGCCTACATATTTACCACCTTCCGCGCTGCAGCTGTTCGCCTTTGGCCGAAAAGACTGGCCAACTGCATGCAGAGAACTTGGGTCTCGAGGTTGGACCGAAGCGCTGTCTCGCATTCCAGGTACGATACCAATCGCTGATCCTGAGTATCTTCCTTGGTATCTGGATCAAATATCCATCAGTGACGGTGAAGGCTTGGCTCAATATGCAGAATTTCTGAGTACGCTTGATGCACGACCATTTCTCTCGCAGATCCGGGTACCGATGTTGGTGTTGTCACCAACGGAGAGCGTTGCTGTGAGGATTGAGGACCAAAAAGCGTTGGCAGACAGTATTTATGGGTGCACGTTGGCGTTGGTAGAAGGTGGTGGGCATGAGATTTATGCAACCAGAGCAGAAAAGTGCCAGGACCTGTTCTTGAAGTTTTTGGAGAATCTTGGTTAATTATCTTGTGTGATATAAATAACACTGGCATACCGCGATTTATGTCCCATGCTTGTGACTCATGTGTATTTTACTGTACTTGAAACACTGTGCTTTAGTCCTTCAAAAATGATGCCATTGCAATAGCCACTGGTGTTGCTAACTGTCCAGAGCCCTACGCTTCCCTTGTTGACCACACGCGGGTATATACATTTGAACTTTAAATTTTTAACCCTTTTCGAGTCTCTACTTTGTTTCATGTTCTGGTGTAATAGCAAAAGTCGGACGGACAAACCTATATTCCACTTGTCAGGTTGAAGTTCTGGGATATCAACCATACTAATAGCATACCTATCGCTGTTGTAGACCCTCGTCTCTGAGCCCAGTAGTTCCTTCTCTCTTGCCTTATCGGCTAGATATCTTCGCACTTGATCTCGGTCTTCCTCTGCCTGGAGCGCTGGGATAAGGTGTATCCGTGCCCACATCTTCTCGCGCGCGAGTTCGCTGTTGCTTGTTAGCCACTAGTCCATAATAGTCACAGCCCTTCATTCTCTCCACGTAGTCATGGACAAGAAATCCACATACTTGTGCTCTCTGATGCCCTGCCCAACCCTCCAGAAGCCATATGTCATCAATAGACCGGTTCCGAAGAGGTATACGGCGGGCCGGAAGCCTCGAACGGGGAGGTTGCGCTTGTACTGTATGGGGCTGTAGCCGCCGGCGGGCGGCATATCCTGTGGCATGGTGGGCGGTTGTTGTTCGTGGCTCAATTGGTGATGGAAGGTGCCGGCGACGCGGAGACTTGGGGTGAGGCTCAACGCTTGGAGGAGCTGGGATGGACTGGGTCAGTCTTGGCACACGCTAGTGATGGCATAATTTGTCGACGCTGAGTGGGCGCCATTTTGACATCGCCAAACTAGTAGCAATTTGCGACAATCCCGAACCAAAAATGGAGTCCGAAGAACGGCCCTCTAAAATGCGAAAGTTGGAGCAGATGGAGGAGGAGAACAGTGCAATGGAGAACGACAACGCCACAACACTAACCACCTCGAATGGCCAACATCCCGTGACCGCTGAAACTGGAGGACAATCGACAGAGTCTAGTAAAGCGCCCGAGGACACATCAGAGGTGCCCAAGCTTTCTAAGAGTCAACTCAAGAAGAGGAGGAGGTTCGAAGAGTGGGAAGCAGGGCGCGAGGATCGCAAGGTGAAGCGGAAAGAAAAGGCTAAAGAGCGAAAGGAACGAAAACGTGAAGCATGGAGGGAACAGCATGCCGATGAAAATGGAAATGTGCCCAAGATGCCACCGATGAGAGTGCCGAGGGGCTTTACAGGGAACGGAACCCAGGTCCCTATCACTGTGGTATTCGATTGTGACTTTGAGGATTTAATGTTCGACAACGAACTCAAGAGTCTAGGACTTCAAATCACAAGGTGTTACAGCGACAATCGAAAGGCCAAATATAAGGCACACCTGGCGCTGAGTAGCTTTCAAGGCAAAATGAAGGAGCGATTCGATGGCATCCTTGCGAAACAGTACACGAGCTGGAAGGGATTTCGATTCTTTGAAGAAGACTTTGTGAACGTTTCCCAAAAGTCAAAAGAGTGGATGACTGGCTCAGAAGGCGGCCAAATTGCGGGGGCACTTGAACAGTCAAGTTCAAACCAAGAGCAAAATGACCAGGCGACAACAGACCCATCCGATGAGGAAGGCGAGATCGTATATCTATCATCCGAATCTGACAATGTTCTCACACATCTCAAACCTAATGGCACTTATATCATTGGAGGCTTAGTCGACAAGAACCGACACAAAGGCATTTGCCACAAGAGGGCTGTCAATCGTGGCATCAAGACAGCAAAGCTTCCAATTAAGGAATATCTGGAGATGCGAGATAGACAAGTTTTGGTCACCAACCACGTGCTTGAGATCTTGCTGAAATGGATGGAGTTTGGCGATTGGGGTAAGGCCTTTATGGAGGTCATGCCAAAACGGAAGGGCGGCAAACTGAGAGAAGACGACGAAGAGCAGGACACAGAAGAGGCTACAGAGAAGGGGAACATAGAAAAGCAGGATGAACAAGAGAAGGTAAACGTGGCAAAGGAGGCAGTCCAGGATGATCAGGGTTCTGAAAACGTGCCTGAGGCAGAGGTGATTCAAGTCACAAAAGGCTTACCCGTCGGAGAAACAGACGCTGACTGAGCCCATAAAATTCAAATATTGCTTTACCAATCCTGCCGCTTCTCCTTCTGTCATAGCTTGCACCCATGCCCAACATTTGAATCACGTGGGCTAGCGGCGGCAGATAAGCTTTCTGGGGTTCACTAGTATGCCGCAGCGGGTAAGGCTGTAAGACGTGCCCTCAAGATACATGAAGAAAAAGCAACTGCAGTCAAACTAGCAAGCAGGACGTCATCCCAAATAGATGCCTACAATCTCGGATGTGGCACAATTGGAACCAACAGTGCTTACAGGAGAATAATGGCAATCCAAATTTGCGGTTCTTGGCACTGATGCCTGGCATGGAGACCCTTTGACAGGTGGTCAGCCCACTAAGGATGCAACGTCACAGCTCTCCACTTCGCCAACCTGGAATGATCTGAATCCAGCAGGCTCATGCGTGACGATCCACAATTTAATAATAGACTGATAAATATCAGTCACAAACATCACCTCAATGCCGACAGCCGCAGAATCGTCGCAATCCTCCCCGCCATCTTCTTCCCCGCCGCCACGTTCCACGCCTACACGCTCCTCGTCATACTTCACATACCCAATTTCATACGCGGTATCTGGCGTCTTGCGGCGCTTGAACACGGAAACCAGCCCCCGATCGGAAGGAGACGGAGCTTCAAGGTCAACAAATAGCGACTCCAACGTCCACAACTCGATGCAGTTACAACCCCAATCTACCGCCTCCTCCCTCTCTCATTCACTCGCCAGTCTCGTCTCCTCTGGGAGTTCAGCATCCGATATGCACAGCGTCTTTCAGCCTCCGTATCGAACTGCGAGTCCCTTCCAACCGCCGCCACTCACACCCTTGACGCTGAAGGGTTACAAACATGGGATGAGAGAAAATGGCAAACTATTGAGCAAGGCCTTGGCAGAAGAGATTCGTTTACTGTTTCCTCCACGATTACAACTTGTGGACGAGTGGACTCTAGCATATAGTCTAGAGCAAAATGGCGTGAGCCTTGCAACCCTGTATCAAAAGAGCGACGACTACCGTGGAAAACGAGGCGGCTTCGTACTAGTCGTCAAGGACGGAAGTGGAGGTGTTTTCGGCGCATATCTATCTGATGCGCCTTTCCCAACACCGCATTTCTACGGCAACGGCGAGTGCTTCCTTTGGCGCGCGCATGTTCTTTCATCACTGCCTGATCTCGCCAATCTGCCACCGCCTCCCTCAGCCGATACGACGAACACTGCACGTATGACGACTATTGCAACCTCGAAGCCGAAAAATTCGTTGTCGCCGCCGTCATCGGGATCCGCGAGTAAGAGTGGAACGAGCACACCAGACAGGATAAGATTCAAGGCGTTTCCATATAGTGGGGTGAACGACTACATGATCTTTTGTGAGCACAGCTATCTGAGCATAGGCGGAGGGTAAGTTATTCACAATCTTCCCTAGCAAACCGGGCTAAGTATTGCGCAGCGACGGCCACTATGGTCTCTGGCTAGGCGACAATCTCGAAAACGGCGTTTCAGACACATGTCCCACATTTGGCAACGAGCCTCTGAGCGACGACGGCAAGAAGTTTGAAGTCATGGGCGTGGAGATGTGGTACATTGGTTCATGAGCGGCGATGTAAAAGTTTGGATTGCTACTATGGCGTTGGTGGAGGTTCAAAGATACCAGTCGATTCTCAGGTAGAATGACGACACTCGAGCATAAGTACGATTACTTTGAGGGGTCTGATTACTGGCTCATTTTCAGCTTTGCTCATGCTAGTTGTATCGCGTGCAGGATTTAAGAGCGTTGTCACCGTTGCGCGATTGAAGAGCTGGATGGTAGGTGGTGTAGTATTACTGCACCTGTGAAGGTGAAAGGTTGACATACAGCTATCTTGGCGCATCAAACGCTGCGGATGGGGAACAGAAATTTGCTGGACCACCTGTTTGCCAGATTTATTTGTCTATATTTCTCGTTACAAACGGTTACTGCTTTCGTCTGGCATTCTCGTGGCTTGATTTGAAGAACTATGGTCTTCCGTTGTCACGGGTTGTTTTACTCATTCTAACAGTCACCGCTCATTGCGCTCTATCGATTGTGCGAATTTCTTCGCTTCTTCATCTCTCACCTTCCCACACCGCCTAGCTTCACTTCTGCCGTGTTTTGTGCAGACTTACTATCATCTCTCACTTCGACAAGCACCAAACGACTCCCGATATATAATGGAATATTCACCATCATTTGCTCTGTCTCTACCTTCCATCGCCACCTTGTGGTATACCCGTTGGTCAACATGACCGTCTCCAAAAGCCGCGGAGCTACCAAACGGCTCGGGCCTATCAGGTACATTGCTCACTCTATACGGTACCCGCTACGAGTCTGCTGACACCCAACAGCCTTGGTAACAAGATCGTCCGCTTCAAAGTCCCCAGTATCGAACGCCGATTTACCGTACACGAGGATCTCATTTGTCGCACTTCCGCCTTCTTCAAAGCTCAGTTGCAGAAGAACCGCAAACAAATTTGCCAAGACAGCGAAGCTGAAGATTGCTGTGTCTGCTACGAGGAGTTAGACCCTATCACCAAAGACATCACGTATTGCGTCAACTGCGGTAACAATGTACACGAATCCTGCATGGAGAGGTGGAAGCAGACTGCAAATCAGCCTGGCGCTAATGACCCTTCGCCCACGTGTCCCATGTGTCGCGCAGCCTGGAAGAACGAGCCGTTGCCAAAGTGCCTCAACGTCGCGCAAACGCTAGACACAGAGTCCGTACAGACCTATCTCGATTGGCTGTACTCCAACAACATCCGCATCGACGAGGAAATGGATCGCAATACCGACACCTTCAACGTCGCGCTGCTCAAGTGTTGGGCCGTCGCCAGCGCGGTCCAAGACCAAGCCTTTAAAGAAACCGTCATCAGGACCTACTTCGCCGAGGCCAAAGCGCAGTTCTGGGACGAGTCAATCCAGTGGGCGTTCGTGGACCGCCCAGACAACGAGGAGATCAAGCGCTTCGTGCTCGAGTTCTTCATAAGTTTCCTGACGCCCGGATGGTTTAAGGAAGAATCGACGAAATGGCCCGATGTATTCGTGAAAGAACTTGCTGATGCGGTGTTCGAGAGCGTGGGCAACAAGAAGAGCTATGCGACGGTGAAACGAGAGTGGTTAACGAAGTTGTCAGGGAGAGAAAATAGCCCCGAGACAGAGTGGCAGCGGATCAAGGCCAAGATGAAGCGGCTTGAAGCTGAGCAGAGGATCGAGTTTGGCTCTAAGAGAATGTCAGAAGCCTGGAATAAGTTGGTGCAGGAGAAGCAGGGCTCGTCAGCATATCAGTATTTTGCGGCATCGCGCAGCAGCCTCGAGAGCACAAGGAGTAAGAGTAGGGGCTCGTCTCGTTCACCCGTTGGTGAGTGAGTACTATATCATGGCGCCTATTCTCCGCTGGGTAAGGAGCTCCTGTGTTTATTTCAACTGATGTTTAGACATCTTGGCCCCGCTCCCCAGGAGTTGGGAAGGTGCCTTTGAAGGGCACTACACCACATCATATCATATCTACTCTGCTAGCATTACCAATATTCCATTTCCTATACCCACTATATCTCTCCCACATTCGATCCTGTGAGTGACGCGCATGCTTTTTCAAACCATGCCGTCGTTTTTTTTTCACATCATTTGTCTCGAACCGGTTGTAATGCATATTGAAGACTGCCTTCTTGTTGTCTGACTTGCCCTAGGGCTGTCACAATTGTGCCGAGACACATCAGGCAATCTCGTGTCTAATTGTATAAGAACACAACAAGAGCACATGACTCCCAGACTGGCCATACTATCCTTGTTCATTCACAATGTTTTAACAAAAACTCCAATGTTCTTCGTTCTACTTATATGACGTTGAATGTCTCAAACCATCTGCTAGACAAAGTCTAGGCGTTCGCCAGGCCACATTGTCAAATAGGTTACACAATACGTTAGGTCATTCTTGTATAGTTCACTCGAGAAATTTCCCTGCGGCCTCTTTGTATACGTAGTGTACAATATTCCATCACAAGATGCTTTCGGACTCAATTTTCCCGCCAGCATTGAAAGCCTTCCCAGTAATTCGTCTTCACTTCTCCAAAGCATATCGAGCTCAGTCCTAAAAACCCTTCCAAAGGATTTACCGACACTTCGCTTCATTTTCCATCGCCGACCTACATCTTCACAATGTCTTCCCAAGAGCGTCGTGTCGTCATTCGGGAAAGACGTGGAGTCAAGCATGGCCGAGACATGGTGACTTTATACATTGGTCCAAGAGAAAAATCCTGGGCTGTTCACGAAGAACTCATTTGTTCTCGATCACCCTTCTTTCGGGATCTTTTTCAGAAACGACGCAAACCACTCATCGAAGGCGACGAGTGTTCTATATGTCATGAGGTGATGGACCCTACCAAAACACCAATAACTTTTTGTAGAGATAAATGCGGCATAAACTTTCATGGTTACTGCATGGAAAGGTGGACAAAAGTAATACTGGATTCAGGGAATTCACCTCGAGTCCTCTGTTGCCCCCATTGTCGTGAGCCTTGGTCCACAATTTTGCTAGCATTTCATGGATTTCCTGGTTTTAGTGCGATAGGTTTCGCTCACTATTATGATTGGATCTACAGGAGAAAAATAATATTGAGGCCACTCGAACCAGCCGAAGTAAGTCAGGGCGCTATGCAAGACTTCCATTTCTTGGCTGAAGCTTATCTCCTGGGAATGCAGCTGAAGGACTGGGAGTTCCAAAACGCCATCCTACAAGCTTTCGTAGATATATTGTGCGACACAAATATGTTACCCAATTTGGGTGTCGTAGCGAACGTCTATCGAAAGACCACGGCAGCAGATCGTATACGAGATTTTATGGTTGATATATATACTGCCGTAGCTAGACATGACTGGCTGGACAGTGCAGAAACAATGGATTTCCCCTTGCCTTTCATGAGATCTCTAGAAGGGTCACTCACCAGGGTTAAGATTAATGCCCAAGAAGGTATAGACGTAAGACCGCGATTGGAGGAAATACGGCAGGCATACCACATTCAACCGCTGGGCCCCGAAGGGCAGCTTACCCGAAACATCAATCATGAGGACGCTTCGGAGCCGATTCCATAGGCCGGCCGATAATTTTCTCCGGATGGTGGATGTTGGAGGAGTCGTAGCATCAACTGGAATGAAAAACGGTACGGGATTGTATTCCGTGATCGCAACTTCCGATCCATGTTACACGATCAGTTCTTACTATGTAGCTTATGAAGAACAAGTCTGCCAACATCTTACTGCAAACAAAATCGCAAAGTTTCTCGCACAATACTATGAGAAGGTGCTCACGTCAATTCCGTTTGTTTCATATGATCCAATTCACGCAATTCGTTCACACCAACTCCGTACTTTGCTTTCTTTTCTGGGCCTCGCATTCGGCTGCCCATAGTCATTCTCTATACCCAGATTTAACTTGCTGCTAAATTACATTCCAATCCTTGAAGTCATAGCTGATGTTATGTTTCTCTCAGGTCTAGCAGTTTTGCTCATCAACAACTTCTGACTTGGTATGAGTGAACAGCACGAGAAGAACTGGTACTGGAAATGGATGGGATTATAATGGCTGTATGAGAAGTTTGGGAATATAGGATAATTGTGGCTTTAGGTATAGTCAAAACTTTAGCAATGGATTTAGTTGTGTAGTGTACATTCCGGCGGTTTCTCCGCGCGGATGGCAAAGATTGCCAAAACTCGTCTGATAAGACATGATAGTTTAGCTGTCCTTGACATGCAGTAGCGTGCTCGGATATCTCTGTAGATAAATGTAACCGGATTAAACTCGACATTATACCTAACTGTGCTATATCCAAGAATAGATGTGGCACATGACTGCTCTCGATGATTATTACTATCTACCTGCTCCAGCCATTCACAGCCCGCGCAGCCTACAGTTGCCTCTCAATACATCTAAAGACAAGGCTAACTACCGTTCATTGGGCATCGGTGCGAGGTCTACTTCTTTGAACTAGTTAGCACTTGCTTTATAAAGCTACCTTACGATCTACTCGTAGGCTCTTAATAAAGCTACCTAGAGTGCATCACTAAGAAATCCACCCTGCGCTTTAATATCGGCGCCCTTATTGAGTAGAAGCTTTACAATCTGCTCGTAGCCTCCCAATGAAGCTGCCTTAAGCGCGTTGCCGTGGGATCCACCTTGCGCGTTAATATCAGCGCCCTTGTCGAGTAGAAGTTTTACAATCCGCTTGTGGCCTCCTAATGACGCCGCATAGAGTGCGCTACCGTAGGATCCACCTTGCGCATTGATATTAGCGCCCTCGTCGAGTAGAAGCTTTACAATCTGCTTGTGACCTCCTGATGAAGCCGCATAGAGTGCGCTACCGTAGGATCCACCCTGCGCGTTGATGTCAGCGCCCTTGTCGAGTAGTAGTTTTACAATCCGCTCATGGCCTTCAAATGAAGCTGCCCGGAGTGCGTCGCCGTAGAATCCACCCTGCGCGTTGATGTCGGCGCCCTTGTTAAGTAGAAGCTTTACAATCTGCTCGTGGCCTTCAAATGAAGCCTCGTAGAGTGCGTTACTGTAAAATCCACCCTGCGCATTAACATTGGCGCCCTTGTCGAGCAAAAGCTTTACAATCCGTTTGTGGCCTTCAGATGAAGCCGCCCGGAGCGCGTTGCTGTGGAATCCACCCTGCGCGTTGACGTCAGCACCCTTGTCGAGTAGGAGTTTTACAATCTGCTCGTAGCCTCTTGATGAAGCCACATATAGTGTGCTGCCGTAGCGTTCACTCTGCGCGTTGATGTCACTGCTCTTGTCAAGTAGCAGTTTCACTACCAACTCGTGTCCGTTCTCACAAGCCCACCACAATGGAGTATGTCCCTCCGGGTCCTTCGAATCAACATCCAAATTCCCCAACCTCATTAAATGAGCAACTACAGTTGCATAACCAAGCTCTGCTGCATATGAGAGAACACCTCTTTCCCGAGAGTAGCTGAAACCACGCCCTAGACTGTTTAGTGCTGCCACTTCTCCATGAAGCTGGTCATGTTGCCTTTTGCTATCATTGCACGTTGAGTCATTTCCTTCAAGACCCTCTATGCACGCCTGTATAGCTCCTATGCTCCCGGTAGCAGCAGCAGCGAACAGAGCACATCCGTAACGCTCTTTCTCCACTTCTTCCAAACAGAGTCTAGCTGCCGGTCGGGCTCGGATGAGATTCGCCATGTTGAGCTCTGCCAACACATATAGAAGACTGACACGCTCTGTGTGCCTGCGTACTTCGTGCTTCTTGAACAGATTATCTAGTTTAACCCATCGAGAAAGCGGGAAGCTGTCAAGGAAGCGCATTTGAGTAATTCCGCCGCCTTCTGCCGCATCCGCATGATATAGCACGTTATGGGTAGCATACTCCAGAAAAGGGAAGGTGTCTATCGCCGACTTGCGTAGCCTTGCTGCCTCCAGCGAAGAAGCCTTCGGAAGGCTCCTAGGGAGCCTCAAGGTCTTAAAAGCATTAACTTTTATGTACGAGAGGCAACACTGTGTCAGCCGTGCATGACCTTGCCCGTGGATATTGCTTCCGAGCTCAGGCCAGATGTTACTGAGACTGTTCTCTTTTAGTAGAAAGTCCCTCACCGACTCGTGTATAAACTGCATCTTCCGCGTTTTAGATGCTGTGGCCTCCACGAGACCTTTGGAGGAGTTAAGTATAAATCGCCCGATCACGTTCTGAGTAACCTCATTGCGATCCCATATTGAAACTGCCTCTGGCTCGGTGCCTGAGAGAATGGCGAAGTAGAGCTGCTCTGGACTCAATGGCTGCCTCGCGAACAGCACCCACTGGATACAAAGTACTAGCTGATTTTTGTTGTACGTGTCGCGCGTTAAGATATCGCGGAACAGCTCATGCAGGTCGCTAGGTATCTCTCGCAGCCTCCGCTGGAGCCCATGGACTTGGCCGCGGTCATACTCCTTGTTCAAGATGCCTACAACTAGGACAACCCACATAAAGATGCCTGAAGCCTTTTCTTGAACCTCGGCTCGGATCTGCTGGGCTCCTTTACTTTTCCCAATTTTCAGTTCAGTCTTGAGATAATTCGCAATATCTTGGGTGTGCCCCTCTTGCTTTTCTAGTACTATACCTAGCCCCTTCTGGATCGAGATGTGAGGGTAGTGTCTACTCGAAAAGCACACTCGGAAACGGATTCTATTTAATACAGCCAGCTTGCCGACTTGCTCGAAGAACTGTATCATGTCTCGGATCTGCTCTTCTTCGCACTCATCTAGCGCGTCGATAAAGCACACTACAGACGACTCACCAAGTGCGCGTATTGCTTGCTCTAAGAGCGTCTTCAGCAATTCGATATTCCAATGGTAGCCTATGCCAGCGCTCGAAATTGATTGGCCGAGTGAGCTCAAGATGCTTTGAAGTGCTGGTAGCCGCTCGAGAAGCTGCAGCAGTAGTGACCGGTACATCCCGACCGTAGATTTCTCCATATCCTCACCGCGTGCGTTGAAGAAAAAGGAGAGTACAGTGCTATCCTTCATTGTCTTGTGGGCGTTGAGCAAAGCAAACTTCATCAGCGTTGACTTTCCAGTCCCAGGCTTGCCCTTGATCCATAAAAGGCCATGGTGTTCGCTCAGTTGGTCTGTAAGCCACTTCAGGTATTGGGCATTCTTCACCAGCCATTTGCATGTCTTCGCGTGGGCGTTCCTGATCGTTATTTGGCGCGCATCGATTTGGTCGAACCGCAGCGAGAGCAGCATTTGTTTGTAGTCTTCTTTTAGAGGTCGAAGCTCATCTATCGAAAGCTTTCTAATGTGCTCTTGAAGTCGGTTTAACGCGTTCTTTTCCCCTTCGCCATACAGAAGCGGCATAAAGACATTGAAGATTCCCAGTAAACAATATATAGCATCTTCTTCACGTTTCGTTGTACGCTTTGATGACCACAGAAACCGCTCTTCTTCACTAAATTGGGTAAGGGGGCTACCACGAAGGGCCGCGACTGCGACTCCAGTAATCTCGTGAACAGTCTGCTCCAGTGACTGTTTGTTGCCAAGGTATGTTTCCTCTCTAGAAAAGAACTCAACTGACGCGGGAGCGATAAGCTCCTGCAACGTCCAGCCACGAGTGAACCATCTGCTTTTCCTAAAAGCCGGCTTCCACCTTGGGGTACACTCATCATTCCTACCAGAAGACGCATCTGATACATCGGACAGGTATACGTAGCATCTCTCTGCATTTTTGTACCAACGAAACATAGAGTTTATTGCTTCTTGAAGCTCTTGACTACTAGACTTGTCGATACAGCAAGTGTCGATCCAGAAATACTGTATACCGTCCCGTTTTGCTTGCTGTCCGCAGAAGAGAATTTTTTGGTAGCCCGCTTTACCTTGGCCTGTGTTGTTCGTGATATCTTGAAAAGTGACTTCCTCATTATCTAGTCCCCAGGTATGCGAAAGAATGGCATAACGTGGAATTTGACTATGCAAAAAATCGACAAGGCTGAAGGTATCGTCGTCGTGGCGTTGCAAAAGATGCATTGCTATCAGATGGCTAGGTAGCTCTCCGACAGCAGGAAGAGTAGTGGAAACACGGAGGCATGTACGGATCAAGCAGTTGACAAGCCGTACCGGTGGTGGTTACAGATGATAGAGCACAACCCAAGCAGAGACACTGAGGATGGCAGACTGGTGCAAGGCGGCTGAGCCTCAATAAACTAACATCACGTGGCTAAGCACGTGTGCTCTGTAAGCGACAACTGCAATTAGCTGTCATTACAGCGTATGCTCCGAGTGACGAAAAGGTCACCGTAAGGTAACTGAAGGATAACGGAACAAGATACGGGACCTTAGATATTTCTAGAAGCATGCCACTATGTGCCAGTTTGTTGTTTCCAGCTGCTGATCTCGATTGATCGCTAAGCTGGCTGAAAGAGGCCTTGCGCCACAGCTAAGGCAGACCATGGTGTGGCTTTTTATGCTGTTCTAGGCACAAAGAATTGAGCACACCACCGCAAGCTACCGCATGCGAAGAGCGATCAAATTTCTACCATAGTATGCCTCGCTAGACGAGTTTCAAAGATCCTATCGTTTGATCGGTGAAACTCACAGAATGCATATCCTTAGCTTAAATCGATCTGTCAAGCCTTGTCTTATAAGCTCTAGTAGCTTGGCTCCCTCTGCAGCTATCCGAGCAATTGACAGACGTGCAATGCCGTCGTTTAGTAGAGTGACTGACTTTATCTACTGATGAATTGCGCTATCCGAAAACTCGTGATATCATTGTGCACCGTCCGTGTACACTGTTTCTGCAAGTAGTGCTAGCAGCCTCAGTTCCTGCCAATATTTAAACTCTTTGACTTTGCACCTAAATTATCTTCAACCAGCTCTTACAGCTTCTGCGCCACTTTCTAGCAATCCGGGTCACTGGCTTGTCACGCAACGATGACTTCAGTGCACGATCCAAATAGCCCGATTCTGGTTCGTAGTGAGAAAGCAGCTGATACCGGTGCCAGCATTGTTCGACTTACCGTTGGCCCCGACAAAGAGCGGTACAGCATTCACACGAATCTCTTCTGTGCGAATTCGAATTGGGTTCGAGACATTTTGTGGCCAGATCCCCACCTAGAGGATGGTGCCAAATGCACGATATGCCTAGAGGCAATGGATACTAGAAGGGAACATATCACAAGCTGCGCTGGCGGATGTGGTGTCGGCTTTCATGCAGATTGCATAAACCAGTGGAAGGATCACACAGGCGCCATCACTTGCCCACATTGTCGTCGATACTGGTCAATAGTGAGGCCTGGAGATGTTGATCATAACCTCCATTTTGACATTCCTATCACTCATGGTTTCCGACTCTTCAATGAATGGCTATATTATGGATTCATGACGCTGCCACCCGAACAGACCGGCCTACGATACGATTGTTATGATGAGGCTAGCTTCCGTCTAGTAGTAGCATATATCACTGGCGCAATGCTTGGATCCTTGAGTTTCCAAAACGCTGTTTTGATGGCTATACTTCAGGTGAATCGAGAAAGTCAGCATTGTACTACATATCACTGCGAACTAATTCGAGTATTATACAACATGACAAAGAAGGGATCCCGCGTTCGAGCATTCATGGTTGATCTTTTTGTTGCTAAGCACGCACAAGATATCGTCTACCAATTTGGTTACGCCGGCAGTCCGCGAACTTATCCGATGGCATTCAAGCAAGAATTGCTTCAAGCATTGGGCGCAGAGGCAGTAAGCGTATTTAAAGAAGTTATGAGGCCTTCAGAGGCTGCACCGAAAAAGGCTGATATAAACGAGGCATTGAAGGCCTTGGAGGAGAAGTATTGTTCCCCGGACGAAGATTATAGAGGTGAAGAGTTGGTGCCTGAATTCCGACAATACTTTGATAGTATCTCTGACTGGGAGAAGGCACTCCGGCGGCTCCGACCATTTTTGCAATAGGAGTGCGTATCATGACTCTGTATTGGCTATCTGGCAAACAACATGTCGGCTTGCCAAGCATAAAAATAAACTATATCCATTGATCGAAACTGCTATAGCGTCAAACTTGCTGTAGGGTAGTTCAGTTGATTATCTTGTCGAAGTATTTCTATTTGCCATTGTCCCCATAGTAAAATTGTATTGTTGTAGCTTTCGGGATATGCTGATTTGTACCAACCTAGCGAAAATTTTCAGACTGAACTTCTTTTGACTCTCGCAAAAACTGTCTAAACAGGCACGCTTGACCAATGATATTTCAGTAATTAACCAGACATCGCAGACCGGATGTTTTCGCAAACTGAACTCTATGTAACCTAGCAGCATGACAGCATCCCACTAATCTCGTCTAAGCCTAGCCTTTTCCTTATTTTGACAATATACAAGTCAACGATATCACTCCACCGCTCCATTTCATGGGCTGGGCCGGGATAAGAACGACCAGAAAACACGAATGGGACACGCTGCCGCCTTTTTTGCGTGAGCCTCGCACCACACAAAGCTCAACAAAGTACGCGGCTATTCAGGCACTCCGTGATTCCGAAACGCGTTGCACGACCTACGATGGAATGGGCCCAGTCGTTTGAGATCGGGTTGCGACATCTACATACTATATAACACAACCATGTTCCACAATCTACAACATTGTCTCTTTCCGCGCTCCCTCCTTTTTTGAAAACTTGAGTCGCAGCGCTCAAGATGGCAACCCTATCTTCTATTCCAGAAGACAAGACTCCGATCACTTCGTCGAAACCACAACACGTCGCACACCAGCCTACCACCCTACACAACTGGTATCAGAAGATCAATTGGCTCAATACAACTCTCGTTGTCATTATCCCCACATACGGCCTCTACCTAACACTCAGCACGCCCCTGACGCGGCCGACACTTATCTGGTCTGTGCTCTACTATTTCTGCACCGCATTCGGAATCACCGGTGGCTATCATCGATTATGGAGTCACAGATGCTACTCGTCCCGCCTGCCTTTGCGTTTGTTTCTTGCTTTTACCGGCGCAGGAGCAATTCAAGGTAGCATAAGGTGGTGGAGCGCAAATCACCGTGCGCACCACCGCTGGACCGACACCATGAAAGATCCATATAGTGTAATGCGCGGCCTCTTATTCTCGCACATTGGATGGATGGTGCTTAACAACGATCCCAAAGTTAAAGGGCGAACCGACGTGTCTGATCTTGACAGCGATCCTGTCGTAGTATGGCAGCACAAGCACTACGGAAAGTGCCTGTTATTTGCGGCGTGGGTGTTCCCAATGCTTGTAGCTGGACTGGGCTGGGGCGATTGGTGGGGCGGATTAGTCTACGCAGGAATCGTACGAGCATGCTTCGTCCAACAGGCTACATTCTGCGTAAATAGTCTTGCGCACTGGATTGGCGAGCAACCATTCGATGATCGACGGAGTCCAAGAGATCACGTCCTCACCGCACTCGTGACAATGGGAGAAGGGTGCGTTAGATCCATCCTATCTTAACTATCTAGTTTAACTAACATTGCCTAGATATCACAACTTCCACCATGAATTCCCTAGCGACTACCGTGCGTCTTGCAACCCCTTCACCAACATCCCACACCACTAACACACGCTCTAGGAAACGCCATCATTTGGTACCAATACGACCCCACAAAATGGCTCATCTTCCTCCTCTCCCTTCCCCCCTTCTTCCAAACCTTCTCGCTCAAAACCTTCCGCTCCAACGAAATCGAAAAAGGCCGCCTCCAACAAGAGCAAAAAGCGCTCAACCGCAAGCGCTCAGCTCTCGACTGGGGCGTCCCCTTGTCCCAACTGCCCGTCCTCGACTGGGACGATTTCCAAGCGCGCTGCAAAGACGAGGGCAAGGCGCTCGTTGCGGTCGCCGGCGTGATCCACGACGTATCTGCATTTATCGCCGAGCATCCAGGCGGGAAGGCGTTGATTGCGAGTGCGGTGGGCAAGGATGCGACGGCAATGTTTAATGGCGGTGTGTATGAGCATAGCAATGCGGCGCATAATTTGCTGTCAACAATGCGTGTGGGTGTGCTGAGGGGCGGACAGGAAGTCGAGGTTTGGAAACATCAGTGGGGAGTGGAGAAGGAGGGCAAGGCGAGGATGATAGAGCATGTTACGAGGGTGGACAAGCCGGCCTTGGCGGCTGTGGCTGCGTGATGATGATGAAAATATAGCATAGTTTTGGGAGTGATATGATAAGCTAAGTCCTCACTATCAAAAGATTTTCCCAGCCAAAAACTCCGAACGCCAGACATGTTCTGGTCTTGTAGCCATCGCCTACTGGGTTGGTTTTTCCGCGGGTGCTGCCTTGACTTTCTTGTTCGATACATCGTCTTCTACCACGATTGGCCTCTTGGTTCCGCCGGCCGCCCCAGCACCCAGCCCCTTCTCCTCCAGCTCGGTCTCGTTTTTCATGAGAATGCTGATAAGCCATTCCTTTTGTTCCACACCTTTCCTTTCGCCTCCCAATACCATCTTCTTCAATTCATCAACCCCCAGCTTCGTGAGTCGCGCTTTCGCACGCACCGCTGGGATGGGACTAAATTCTGGGTTTCGTGCTGGGCGAGCCTCCTCAATGCGTTTGACTGTGTCGCTGAGCGGTAGCAATGTGTAACTGGCGATGAGGTTGAGCATTAGCATGATGACACCGAGTATGCAGCACGATGCCTCGTTGCGCGCTATTGCTTGCCGTTTTGACTTGTGCACTCCATTTTCTACGCGGAGCACTTTGCGGTCGAAGAATGTGGCAAAGGCATGTCCCGGGCGCGCAAGGTTGGATACGCACTGGTATACTAGGCACGATGCAAAATCTGGCCCCTTCCAGGACCTGCGATCAGAGTCGGTGGGTCGGTCGTACTTTGATGTGTACATTTCATCCATCGCATTGTATGTCGTGTCAACGAAATTGGCGATCCTAGCCTTCTCCTTTACCATGTCAAGTAAAAAAGGTTGGTTTGGCTGGATGGGCAGGCCATCACGAAACTCTGTCCATGGTTGGAGGAACGAGTCTCTAATGACGAATTTGAATAGGCCCTCTTCATTTTCTAGTCGTAGATATTTATAGATATCAGGCCATGAGTATGGGACACCCGCGGGCTGTGATTTGGCTTGAGGTTCGGTAGGGATAGTCATTGTTGACTGGTTAAGAGGTGGGTCTGATAGAACTTTTCGATTGAAGACCGGGTAGAAGAAGATGAAGTGATTTTGGGCGGCGAGTAGTAGATGAAACAAGTTGTATCTTCGTAAGGATGGAGGTGTTGGCGGGTTGTGGTGGCTGAGGAGATGCTTGGAATATATAGTCGGAATTGAGTGAGTGCACTTGGGCAACCGATCTTTGTTCGGCAAAGTGAGGGAGCCTGAGCTTAGAATTACCTGCTTCGCTCAGATAAGTGAAAGAGCCCGGGATAACCAGCCTTGGTGGAAGCGAGTGAGAGCACTTCCAACTCACCGAGCTTCCCACAGAATCGGCTGTAGTATCGGGGCAACGCCATCCGCTATGCAAATTCCCATCCCATAAACACACCCTCAAACAGCAAACTGCTCCTCATTCTTCCTCGGGCCAAGCCCCCTTTTCACCCCATCTTTCAACAACTCCCACGTCACGCCATCATGCCTCCTCCCCCGCGCCCCATTCTCACTCGCAACCTCACCCAACCTCCCCGTAGCAATTCTCCGCATCAACACCGTATCCTGAGCACCAGGATACGACCTCCCCTTCCCCTCTGTCAAAAACGTCTCTACAAACGCACCCTCCTCCTCATTAAACGGCAAGCTAACAAACTCCACCGCCTTATCCTCGCGCGGATAATTATCTTCCTCAGACCCACTCGCCCATGCGCTCCGATCCAGCGTTTCCTCCATGAGAATCTCCAGCAGCGGCTTCTGCTCGTGGTCCGGCCGCGTATGGATCCAGTAATATGTTTCCGTGACGTTGCGCGCAGAGAAGTACTTAGCGAACTCGTTGCGCACTTTCGCCTCGGTGAGCGGCGGCTTGACGCAGTTGTAGTATGCGAGGGGCAAGATGTCGTCTTTGGGGTCCTTGTCGATGCCTGCGCTGGCGAGCCTGTCGCGCCCTTTTAGCAGGGTGAGCATAATTTCGTCGGGAAAGGTCGGGATGATGCTGGGATGTGTGAGGTTTTCGACTGCGATGCGGAATTCGAGGTGGTCTAGAGACCAGAGGCCTTCGATAAAGGTCCAAAATCGCTTCTCGAGGTGGACGTCGCTTGCGAATCCGTCGGCAAGCTCGGTGACTTCGTGGTGCTGTGGCGACAGGTCTTTGAGGATGTAGAAGATCAGACAGTGTTTGTTGTGGAGGGAGGTCGTGGAGGATATGATGCGCTTGTGCAGATCGCGAAGCTGTTGTGTGCTTCTTGGTGGGTACATTTTCTTTCCTACACCCAATTGTCAGCTTTGGATACTGGCAGTCCTTGATTAGCCTACCTTGAATCTTGAGAAGGTCTAATAATCGCTCAAAGAATGTTCTCCCGCCAAGCGCTTGTCGGAACTCCTGTATTTGTTGGACAACGCCATCTGTGTATGTCACTCCGCGAGGAAACACGGCATCGAAATCTTCTATGTCAAGCATTGCAATTGGAGTCTGGTGGTCGGCAATGGGGTGTAGGTGGGGTGTAGGGCTGGGAAGACGTGTTTTGGTGATGCGCCGCGCGATCATGTGAGTCCTCGTTGGCACGGCTTGGCATCTTGGCCTATCCCGTATCGAGGGCGGGATTGGTGGCTATTCGATGGGTTTTATAACACGGGCAAAGAAAAATAACTCTATTATATAGCGAGGAGGTAGAAAATGAATTTGCAGGTTTTCATTATGTTCAAGATACTGTATACATAGGGCCATCAAACGCTGGCATCGTAGTAGAATTTATTCATGAGAAACCAACATCACTTTCTACCTCCCAAACGCCATGCCATGCCTTTTCATGTTGATAGGGGGGATCGCCGCGTATGTTCCTGGGAAAATTATATGCAAATAATACAACTGTTTATGGTATGATTCGTCGACGGCTTACGGTAGTCGAGGTGATCGGTTATGTTAGTGTTTATAGTCGCTCTTGTTCCCGTTCTCGTCGTTCGTTTATGTCGTTCGCCATTTTCTTGCCGAGTTCATAGCAGCTAATCATGATCGCGCATGCTGGCGCAATCTTGAGGCATCTGGCTGACCATCCCTTGAAGAGACCTGGAATTCCTTGCTCCCGATAGATATGAGTTAAAAACCGGGGCATCGACTGCTCTTCTGGTCTTAATGCTTTAGTGGCATCTGCGGCGGCCTCCCCTGCGTGTCGATACACCTGTTGTCTCGTTTTGCCTACGTCGAAGGGTGTTGTCACGAACGCAGCAACCGCGCCTGATGCGGCCCCAGCAACGAAGCTATCAACAATTGTGTCTTTGCGGTTTTCGCGACTTCTTGATCGACTGCGTCTCTGAATCCTTTCTTCGCCATGACCTTTGCGAAATTCAAAACCATCATGTCTTGCTTCCGCTCGCCCTCGCATGTCGACCAGTTGATTCCGCGTAGCCTCATAACCCCACCAGTAGATGGCTGAGAAGGGTACATCTCGCCAGAGCGTCAAAGTGAGGCCCCGCCAAAGACTGAAGACGCCTTGGCCAGCCACCATCTCTCGCAGACCATCCATTGTCTCCCGGAAGTGACCCGCGGCAGCGGCGGTATGATTTGCAGCTTGCATTCTTGTTCGAAACATTTCGATGGGGCTTACAACGACGGCAGCCATTACTCGTGCGGTCGCGCCTGCCACCAAAGGTATATATGCGTCCGAAATGGTCCGTCGAAATGGCGACTTCTGTGCAGTCCGTAGCCAGTCGTAGCCGGCAAAGTAGATAACATTCGCAGGCACTGCCATTACCAGAGTCGGCGAGAGCCCTCGCCACAAAGTCCTTGGACCCTCATTTTGCGCAATCTTCCGTAGACCATCCCATGTGCTATTAATAGTCTTACGCTCCACCTCTTCTACTGCGCAAGATATGTCGACAGGATTCAGCGGGGCTATTGTCGGCCCTGCAACGCAAAAGGGTGCTCTGTTGTTTACCCAGAAGACTTCCCTGCAACAGGCGGATATGCCCATATTTGGGGGTAGGTCGCGAAATTGAGCGAGAGTGCCGCCATTGAAGACGCGCGGTTGTGAAGAGGAGGCTGTGGAAACGGTTTCTTGTGATTGAAGGCGTACGCGGACGACGTCCAGAGGTGTCACTTTGCAGCATTAGCATTGCGCCCGGTCGGAAGTCATCAAGGTACTCCAGCAAAATAGAATGGCAGATATCGAGCATGTATACGCACCGAGCAGAGAAGTCAAGACACTCCCTGATACAGCAGACAACATCTTCTGGACGAGCGACACCTCGCCCATTCCCGCCACCTCATCCGCTTCCTCGGCTCTCTGCGTGGCGGTTGCCATGTCCGCCTTTTTGTCCGAATTGCCAAATGTGTATTTCCGTCACCTCGATTCGGTACGGGGCGTAGAGCGTGAATCCAGGGAGCGCAAAAAGGGCGGCGTTTGCATCGTCTTTGCGGTTGGTGATTGAAAAGTGGCGACGAAAGCGGAGAGCCATAAGGTAAGGGCCGTCGGGAGGCTACAAACTTTTAGCGGTATCGCTCGGGGCGGGCAGCAACGGCTCCTATTGGCTGCGATAAAAGGGCGTCAGATGTGAGCCTCACCGCATGCGGAGCACGTCATGGCTTTTGACTCTGCCCTTCGCATGCACATGCGGCATTAGACCGATTGCTGAGAGCAAGAGTCATACGCAACACACTTGCCAGTACCTATAACATGTACCTATGAGCATTAGACGCCTGCCATGCTAGTAGCCGGCCCTGTACCAACCCTTCTTCTGCACCTCTGAACGCTGAACCGCTTATATCCGCTACGCCCGAATACCGGATCCATGGACGCCAAAGACACCACCATCAACACCGAATCCGAGCTCGAGTCTTTCCGCCAGAAATGGAGGGAAGAAGTCACCGCGAAGAACAAGGGCAAGGCCACTGTGACCCCCGTATCGCCTGCCAAGACTGCCTCTTCATCGAGTAAGACTCGACCTCCTCGGAGCAATGCGCCAGACGTCACAGCTTCGGGCCATGCGCGGCAGCGCAGTCTAGAGCATATCGACGAGGTAACGCCTCACGTGTATCACGGCTTGGGCGAGAAGAAACATGGCCGGAGATTGGGAGAAACCAGTGCTGAGACCGCTGCTGCTCTTGCTTCTGATCGAGAGCCGGCTTCTGCTCTGGAGCACTATGAAAAAGCTGTGGAAAAGGAAAGCGAAGGTAGACTCGGAGATAGTCTAGATCTCTATCGGAGGGCTTTTAAGGTCAGCAATGATTCAAATTACCATGAGCTGAACAATATTAACAAGTCCAGCTCGATGATAAAGTAGATAAACTCTACAAGGCAAAGCACTTCCCGCCATCATATTTCAAGGGGCTACATAAATCCCCGTCAGCAGCACCTGGACCAGCACCAAAGCCAAAGCCGCAGGACCCAAATCCCTCCAATGCGCCAGTCACAGTGCCCAACACCGCCCACCACTCGCTACATGGCCTGTCGCCCTCTCTCCAGACCCTCATCGGCGAATTCACCAGTCTCTCCATCCAAGCCGAGCCCCCGCCAACAGACCTCAGCCCCCAACCCCCATGCCCCATCGCATCCGTGCCAGAGGAGATCATCGTAGAAATCCTCCAACACGTCGCCATCCAAGACGCAGCCTCCTTCGTCCGCCTCGCCCAAGTCTGCAAACGCCTCGCCTATCTCGTCACCACCGAAGACCGCGTCTGGAAACGTCTCGCCCTCGGCCCCGAATACGGCTTCGCGGCCATGCACTACACCTTCACCTGCAACGACGACGGCACGCCCCTCGACTCCGACTCCGACACTGACACCCCAACCTCCAACCTCACATCCGACTTAGTCCCCTCCATCTACCCAACATACCGCACCCTCTTCCAGCGTCGCCCCCGTATCCGATTCAACGGCTGCTACATCAGCACAGTGAACTACACGCGCGCTGGCCAAGCCTCGCCCACCAGCGTAACCTGGAACTCGCCTATCCACATCGTGACGTACTACCGGTACCTGCGCTTCCTGCGCGACGGCACGTGCATCTCTTTGCTCAGCACCGCGGAGCCCGCAGACGTCGTGCCCTACCTGCACACAGAGCACCTGCACAAGCACCACGGCGCGCTGCCCTCCAACGCGATGAAGGACGCCGTGCTGGGCCGCTGGCGCTTGTCGGGCCCCGTGGGGAGCGGCGAGGCGGAGGGCACGCTCGTTGTGGAGACGGCGGGCGCGACGCCCAAGTATATGTACAAAATGGTGTTGGCGCTGGGGACGGCGGGGCACGGCGCGAAGAACAATAAGTTGGGGTGGGTGGGATATTGGAGTTATAATCGGCTGACGGATGATTGGGGGTTGTTTACGCAGAAGCATGACCGGGCGTATTATTGGTCGAGGGTGAAGAGTTATGGGATGGGGTGGGGGGAGAGGGGTAGGAAGGACGTGTAGATACTCATGTACATAGAGAATCTAAACATATATTGCTCAATTAGGTTTGCCTAGGGGCTAGGTGAGTGTGAATCATGCAAGTTTACTAAGGTGGTCAATATTTGTTGCTTCCTGATGAGCTTTTTTGCATTATCGTAAGCATATCTTGACGCAAAAGTAGCGTCTATGTCTCTCGTCATCGTCATCCTCTCTACTTGAAGCCCTTTACCTCCTAGGCATGCCCCTGCCACGCCCACGCATACCCAGTGCCCTTTGTGCGGCGCCCGGTGGCAGCGGCTTGTTGGGACCTTGTGGTGCTTGTGATTCTTGGTTCTCTGATTCTTCATTAGCACAAAACCTATAGGTTTACGAGATAGAAAAGGAGTCTTACTTATCGTCTCGTCAACGCTCAAAATCAAGCAAGCTGCCTCCGTTGCCGCCTGGAGAGCGTTGACCTTGACCAAACTAGGCTCCCAAACAAACTTCTCCATATTATTTGCAATGCTCTCGGTCGAAAAATCCACACCGGCCCAGATGTTACCCTTCTTGTGCTCTACTCTTAGTCGGTTGAGGATGTCTGTGGCATCAACACCAGCGTTGTCACACAATTGCCTGGGAATGACCTCTAGTGCTTTTGCGAATGCCTTGATGATGGGTTGTTGCCTATGTGGAATATTCTTGTCGGCGTAGTTGTGTAGGTATGACGAGATTTCCATCTCGACTGCACCACCTCCGGCTACGATGTTCCTGTTCTTGATTGCGCGCTTCACAATCATGATAGCATCGTGTAAGCTTCGCTCAACCTCAGCAATGAACTGCTCTGCACCACCACGGAGTACCAGTGTACATGTCCTAGCCTCCGGGCATCCTTCGAAGAAATTGAAACGCTCGCCACCAATCTGTCGCTCATCAAAGGTTTCGCAAGTTCCGAGGTGTTTAGCTTGGATATCTGTGCAAGTCGATTGAACGCTGGCGCCGGTTGCTCTGCACACGCGGTCAAGATCATCGGCCGCTACTCGTCCGGCGCAGAAGACATCGCGGTCTGCAAAGTACTGTGTCGCAAGATCGCCAATAGGGAGCTTACTTAGTACAATCTTTGCGCCCGTCTTGTACAGTGCCTCCATCTTGTTATAAATGATCTGCCACTCTGCATCCACAATCGCCTGGTATTCTGATACTTGTTCAACTCGTACTTCGGCGTTGTCCTTTTCGCTCTTGAGCTCGAGTTCGACGTTGAGACAAACAATCCTGGGGTTCTTGAACGATTTAGGTTGCTGTTCGAAACCAGCGTAGGAAAAGGTTTTCTTGAACGCGACGCCGTTGACGAAGAGCGAGTCCTGAAGTGCACCACCAGTAATCTTTTTAATTCCAATGAGCCTTTCGTTCAGCTCGTCTTGATCCAACGATAGAACCGCATCCACCACCATCTTGGTGAAAAACTTCGAGTTTCGGTGGATCAGCTTGCTGCTCATGGCCGTTGCTGCAAGCTTCTGCAGTGTATCCCTTTGGTTGCCCTCGGCTGTATCTACCGCGATGTCCATAATCTTGTTGACGGCGAGGTTTGAGGCTCTCCGGAGGCCCTTGATGATGGTTTGGCTGCTGACGCCCTGCTCGACGAAGTCTTTGATCTCCTTCAATATCTCTCCGGCAAGGACGACAACCGATGTGGTGCCATCGCCAACTTCGGCGTCTTGCGAGCGGGCGATGTCTGTCAGGATGCGGGCGGCGGGGTGGACGATGTCAAGTAGCTGTGGAGCGTTAGGCTTCGTGTCTATACTCCATGGTCCTTGGCTTGCCTACCTTCATGACCGTAGCACCATCATTTGTGATAGTCTGCTTTCCATTCTCGTCCACCATGAGCAGGTCACCACCATAGGGTCCTAGCGTGCCCTTGATCGTTGACTGTACCGCCAAACAAGCATTTATGTTGGAGATTACTTGGCCTCTTCCTTGTGACTGATCAGTACCTATTCAGACTGTTAGCTCTATGCCAGTGGGGGAGCTTCAATGACTTGCCCTCCCTCAGCACCACAATAGTGGGTGTTTGGCCTCCAAACGACATGGCCGCAGAACAAAGAGCGATGAATCCTCAAATATAGAATACAAGTCGTTCAAGAACTCGATATAACCGTTTAACAGCACTGCGGTGGTTATCGTGGAGCTATGCGCAGCTGTTGTCTCGTCCCCCGCAGACGCGTTTACGAAAATTACTAGGCAATGCCCAAGCCAGGGTAGCGCGGCTGCACGTTTCCCCGAAGGCGCTAGGCACTAGGCGCTATCAACCTCTCGATCTTCCGTTCGCCTTCTATTTCGCTTCCATGCATTGGAACTCGCGCTGCGCCCTCACCAACACCGCAAACCATTGTTCACTTGTTTCCCGAACCGTGTGACCTGGGTAGACCTGCCTGTCATTGTGTTGCCCCTGGATAGCATAGCACCGAAATAACCGCTCGCGTGATCTCGCCATTCGCCCATAATTCCTTCATGTTGCCTACGAAGCCTACATAGCTTCCTAGAATACCCCAAACCTTATTCCGGTGATACATACTCGCTTGCCGTTTATACAGTGTTCCTCAAGTCATGCCGGCCAAGACTTTCGCCAAGAAGGTCAGTCCCGGAACCATACTTCCCCCACCTATTAAGCATCTATCTAACACCACATCAGATGAAACCATCACCCAAAGAATACACAGATGATATCTGTCTGCAAAGGCGAGCCAGGCACTCCCGGGATTCCGTCGAAAAGCAAATATCAATACCCGAGACCATCACTGCGCTGGACAGCTACCCACCATTACTTCGTATCCCAAGTGAGATACGGCGTGAAATCTTCAGATATGTCCTGCCGTCTACGAACAGGCGATTTTTGCTCTACACCGACTGTGACTCGACCGTCATTTCCAAAAAGTGGAATCGCAAATGCCGGCCTCACCCTGATAAAGACTTGACGCTCGATATCCTACAAGTCAATCGCCTCATCTACCACGAGTGTCTTTCTGTCATGTACTCAGAGAACCAGTTCCATTTCTACGCTTTCAATTACCTGCCTGTGCTGGATTTCATACGACACCTGAGTCCCGAGGCAAAGAACTTGGTGCGCAAAATCCGTTTCACACCCCTGACAGACAAGCAAGACGACCCGCCCGCAACCCATGACCGCTTCTTTACCGTTATTCATGACTCATTACCTGGATTGAGCGAGCTACAGGCAGATCCCGTTATATTCTTTTAGCATTGTCACGTGACTTCACCTTCCTTCTCTTTCCATTTTGCTACTTCTTTTCGAACATGGGCATTTCAGCCTCGTTTACAAGCGAACATTCGGATATAGACATTTTTTCTCTAGTATACGACGAAATGCTATGAGAGGACGGTTCTCTCAACAAATAAAAATGACGATGGTAATTCCGCGCAGTTTCTACTCTGATTTCCTATCTTTCCACTAACGATGCTGTCGTCAAGGACACGTGTACTTGATTAGTTGCAAAATTTCATGGCAGACATTACATAGATGTTATTATAGACAATAGCGATTCACATACGATTGGTCGACTTCGCAGCTACTCGTTACACAATAATCTCGCCTTGCTGCTTCAGATCGCGACTGCTCGCTCCAACCCAAACAGCATAACGCCCCTTTTGAATCTCCCATTTCTGCGCCACCACATTCCAGATACTGAGATCTCGTCTGTCAAGCACAAATTCAACCTGCTTACTCTCTCCTGGCTGCAGTGCGCCTACCCGTTCGAAACCTCTTAGCTGCTTCGCTGGCGCGTTGGGTACGCCCAAGTATAATTGCGCCACCTCATGTCCCGCCAATTTTCCGGTATTAGTGATTGTGACAGTGACTCGATAGACGGCCTCCCATAGCTGTGGATGTCCACCTTGAACGATGGAGATACTAGAAGACGGGAAGGGAGATAAGTCCGCACCCGGCACAGCTGCAATCTTTAGATCGGCATACCCAAACGTTGTGTATGAAAGCCCAAAGCCAAACTCGTACTGTGGCGTGATATTACGCTTATCGAAAGCGCGGTAATCAATGTACAAGCCCTCCGTGAAGTCTGACTGCAGGAACGCCGGAATAGACGCGTTAAAGGTTGAGTTTAGCAGGGCGCCGTAATCAGACTCTGAGCGAGCGATAGTGTACGGTAAGCGACCAGAAGGGTTGACATCGCCGTAGAGTACGTCCGCGATAGCATGTCCGCTCTCTTGCCCTGGCAAACCTGCGAAAAGAACAGCAGTGATGTTGGGATGATTGATCCAGGCGTTGACGGTGCGTACGCCGGCGGAGTGGATCACAACAATGGTGTTGGAGCAGTTGGTAGCAACGTTGTTGATGAGCTGATCACTGAAGCCGTCTGTAAGGCTTGTACGATCGAAGCTCTCTGAGGCGTAGGCGTTGATGAACACGAGACATGCTTCAGCGTTGGCATATATAGTTGGGTTTATTCCGAAGAAATCCCATCGAAGTGTTCCGCGATCGGCGATGATGCGGTCTTGGATAGCCTTAAAAGGACTGATGACATATGGAGGCGTACTACCTCCGGATCCGCCTGCAGTAATCAATGTTCCATTATGGGTATTCCACCCAAAGTTCTCCTCATATCCGCCACCAAAGCGTGCGTTATTGTTCCAGGGTTGGGCTTTTATTTCAGCATCATAACCGTATATGTTCAGGAAACGAGGGTTGCGTAGCGGGAGGGTGTTGTTGACATTCTTGACCAATACAGTTCCTGCGGCTCCGATCTCTCGGATAAGCGACGCGTGGTCTTCGCGCACGTCAACGATTGGATGCTGCACATTGTATGGGTACACGCTGTTTTCAGGGAAGCCCGTATCCTGGTTTAGATAAAAATATGCCGCAAGGAGTCGGGCGTTCATGTCGTTAAGCCGTTCTGTTGATACGGACCCGTTGTTCACGGCATCAGTGAGATTGTCACCCCAGAACTTAGCTATTGGCATAACTACGTCAAGGCCAGCGTTTGCGGACGCAACTCCTGCGTGTTGGGCATCCCAGTCAGAGACCTAGATTGATTAGCATGTGTATCAAATGTTCCCATTTAGATGACATACCACGAAGCCTTCAAAACCCAATTCCGTCTTCAATATGCCATTGAGTAGCTTGCTGTTTTGACAGCCATAAGAATTATTCGCTTACCACAAAGTCAGATTGTTCTGTGATCTATATTAAACGTTGGAGTACAGAGTTGTTGAACTTACCTCGCTGATATGAGCACATTATTGAAGCAGCTCCTTCCCTCAGGGAGTCCATGAAAGGCCAAGCATAGAGTTCATGCAAAGTGCGGTCATCTACGTTGGAAGAAACCGCCTCGCCTTCAGGTCCGGGTCGTCGTCTGTACTCTTGCTCTTGGAGAAGCCAATGCTAGTTTTGATGTTAGCTTTAGTCATCTTGGAACTTCAAAGACGAGTAGGATATATTTACCTTCGGAGTAGCAATCACACCCGCTTCTTGTGTGCCTTTGGTGAGGAGACCACCACCAACTCCAGCAAGATATGGGTCAGCTCCCAAACCCTCCCAATTCCGACCACCACGTACGACTCTTCCCAAGGGACCAATGAAAGGGCCAAGCGCGCTATGGATTCCCTTTCCCCTATACTCTTTACCTAGCGCTTGACCATATCTGAGCATGAGTTTTCTGTCGAATGTTGCTCCCAGATGGATACCAGCAGGAAATGCTGAGACGAATTCTTGTCCGCGAACACCGGCGGGGGCATCAGCAAAGCATAACTCAGGAATCTTCAGACGAGGGACGGCGCCTGTCTGCCCTACACATCGTCCCGTCACACCATGGGTAAGATTTGACTTCTCTTCTAAAGTCAATTGGGACACAATGTCTTTCGCGCGAGCATATGCGGAGGCCCAAGCGGAAGACGTTGAGCCATTGCCTCGGGCTACGGGAGTTAGCATGTCGAATTCTGGAAGGGGTGAGATCACTCACGACTCGGATATACTGGTGGACTGAGTCCATAGAGATGAACTTCCGATTCGTTGGTATATTCTTGAGAAGCCGCAGGGCCAGCAAACAGAGCAACACTTGCAACCAGCGCGCCAGAGTACTTCATGTTGGAAGCTTGGCTCGAACTTTGACCCAAATGATGCGGGAACAAGGCAGCAATGGTGGCAATTCGCACGAAGTTATACTCGCAGCTTGTGCATGCGTTAACACGCTTCCGGTTCATCCATGGGCGTCATCCGTTGATCCAAATTTTCTCAACCTAGCCTTACAGCAAGAACCTCCGCATTGTCGCCGTGCTCTTCATCCGTTCTCCGCATTTTGCCTTGGCGGAGAGGGGGAAGCGGATAGGGTAAAAGATGTAATTGCACAAGGGCTCCCCGGTATTGAAGTTATACCGAGTGCGGGCCTTTAGTTAGCCGAAGTATTGCCGACAAGATGGTAAGTCTACAGGCGCGAGTGGAACCTTTGCGAAGACTTCCTCCATTGAATTTACGAGCCGTAATCAATGAAAGAGTTGAGAATAACCCTTGAAAGCTTGTGAGCTACTTTAATTTCCGACATACCATTTGTGTTCAAGAGATTCTATGAACGCCAGGGACACTGACGTCAGAGGCCAAGAATGTAGCTAAGCAAGCGAAGAACACTTGCTTGGATCAAGCTTAACCTCGAGCACGTCCTCTCCTTATCCACTTGACGACACTTCGCATTCAAATTTCCGCGTTCCTGTGTTACAATTATGGTTAGTCAGGTCGGTAAAATGGGTTTATAAGCGTTAATGGCATGATTTCCGACCATTCGTCGATCGGACGGCCATTTGTGGTTTCCCGCATGCATAAGCCTGAATTAGTAGTCCCAAGGCTGACGGTAACCACCGAACCACGCATATTCAATATTCAGATGGAATAATGTGTTTGTGAACACTGAAGGGCCTTTTCCACATTCGTGGACCTCGTATACTGGCTACGAGGAAGTAGTACACGATTGAAGTAGAGTTGGGATATTTGCCTATTCACCATAGGCCTTCATGACTACGGGCATCTATCTGTCAAGCATGATAGTGAATAAGTGGGATGATTCACCAACACAGAGCTCATTATGTCACATGTCAGTTGATTGCACAAATAACGGCGCAACCACGATAGCGTGGATATTCGAGGCGCGTGTGAAAGGCTAGAACTTCGATGCATGTATATTCATGATAGATTTGCTGAGCCAATGCAAGCAGGAGTTCCAGTCGGCCGTACATGGGCCTCCCGCTATATTCGGGTTAGTCAATGCGGTGCGCTATCAAAGGACATGATAATAATGGCCGATGTTCGAGGATACTTGATTCAAACACGCAATTATATCTTGCTTTAACATGCTTCACGTCCCTGTCGAGTTGTGGCGAGCTGTTTTTGAACAACTGTTGTTGACGGATGTTCACTTCTTTGATCAATTGGCATGTGATGGACAAGCTATTACACGCAATCTGCAGAACTTACAGCTAGTCTGTCGAACATGGAGGGTGAGAAACTTTTGAGCAACATTGAGAATTCTAAGCGACCTAATATGAAGAAGGACATTATCAGACCTCTCACCTATCGTCTTCTCGCATTGCAAGTCGTGTGCCAAGACCAGAGCTCTGACCTGATTAAATTCACGGAAATCTTCAACAATGAGGACAGAGAACATGCACCAAAGTCATCGTGGGTCCACTCACTTTGCATCCTGAATGATGAATACCTTAAATATCCTCACTTTCAGTTCAGGCACGAGCTTTCCAGGGTGTTAGTAGATTGGGCCCCTCGCTTGACCAACTTGCAAAATCTTCGCTGCGAGATTCCTCTCGTGCTAGAAGAGCTTTCTATTCTTGTTAATTGCAATCGCGTCGGCCTCAGAAAGTTATTCATAAACTCCCAAGGCCAGGGCCTCGGCGATGTATTACCACTCCTTGATATGCTTCCTTCTCTTACCGAACTTCGGATACAAGCTTACCGGATAGAAGGAACTAGCCTTGGGTCGGGTCTCAATAACATACGTTTGTTAGAGCTCAAAGGCTCACAATCAACTGTGGACATAATGCTGGATTCATTGCAACATTGTTCTCTCATGAACTTTCGCGAACTACGACTTGATATCCAGTCGAGACCTCTCTACCGTTCAGAACCTCACCTTTTACCCATGTTTCTGGCCAAAAAAGGTGCAAGTTTAACCACACTGGGACTCTATTGTCATATGCGCAGTGCCTTAGCGGCAATCGTTGCCCACACTCCTCAACTCAAGAACCTAGAAGTTAGGTCAACTATCAAAGTACAACGTGTGTTGCATCTCCTACCACCGTCCGTAACAAATATTACTATCTTCATGTTTTCATTTACTCCACGTCATCCATCGCAGATGTGGAGATTGATGGGAGATTCTCGAGAACGAATAAAGCCCTTGCCGTTGGGCAGCAAGTTGACTACCATGAGGATAGCAGAGTATTATGAGTGGAACAAACGGGAAGAAGGATCTATTTACACTTGGGAATTTATGCTAGCTACTTGTAACCCCGACGGTGCAAAGATGTGGGCTGATTTTGGGGCACTATTGAAAGGATTGGGAGTACAGTTCCTAGACGAGGACGGTATTGAGGTCGTGGAAGTCTTTCCAAAAATGAGCCAAGCAGAATACTTACAGCCTTCGAAAGCTCCCGAAGAGCTGAGATTATAGCCACTCATGTTCTTCCATCGGCCACCGTCATCGTCTTTTAAGCCGACGTGCCACCTTCGGATGTCGCCTCAACTTCGACAATGAGATTGCCGCTTAGTATCATCGGGAGACGGCTATACTCAAAGAATCTGCGGGTTAATTCCAGGAGCGACAAGTCAGCGTCTATTTCGGGTCAGTTTTCATTCATTTTTGAGATTGCGGGCGAGAAGTTCTTGGTTGGGCCATGATCGAAGCCATAATCGGTAGTGGTAATTTGGAGTCAGTGGTGCCTGAATAGTCTGTCATGCCAGCTACAGTTGTGATCAATATACGTAATCGAAACCCATGAATTGATGCGAACCCGGTACAATCACTTCCGGTGCTCCAATGACCGCGGATATCCATCTTCGAGCCCAGTCCACCGGAGAGTAAGAATCGCTATATCTGTCAACTTCTATCAAGTTCGGACGCCATTATTAAACTACTTACCGAGATGAATCGATATGCGTCACTACAAGAGTATCCTTTGCTCCTACTTCAAGAATTGTGTCGAGCCACCACTTCTTGTAGATACCTGGACGGCGGGGCCCCTCATCATATCGTTCCAGACGGCCTTTCCCTAGGTCCCTAGTCTTTGTGAGCATAAGCGAGATGCTTCAAGGGTAGTACCCACCACCCGCCTTGCGTGTGAGCGGCCATAATTGGATCTTTGCTGAACTTCTTGCGATAGTCGTGACGGAATTTAACGCTATCTTGGAGATTTTCAGAACGGATAATATCCAATTCGGCCTACGTGTGGCTTCCTGTTAGCTTGTGTATAGTATATAGGCGACTCGTCCCCTACCTCGGTTATTAAATAATACAAACTTTGTCCTTTTGCTTCTTCAGGTGGACTGTTCTTCCATTCATCATCTACGAATATGACCGACGCCTTGACGTTAAGAAATGATTCCAGATCCAGGGCAAGGTTATCGACAACCCTCTTTTTATCAGCGCTTGTGTACATACATCTGTGCTTAAGATAGAGGAGTTTCTTTGGAAGATCCTAGGACAGCAGCAAGAATATAGCGTTGCAGACCGCACTGAATGTAGCCAACATACCTTCCTAAGTTGATCTGCCAAGTCAGCAGCATACCATTCAGTAGTGAATTTCTCCAACATCTCGATGTCTTTTGCAAAAATCCCCAGGCCATCAGAACTTATGTAAAGCATTAGCTTTGGTGCATTGGTAGGGAACAGAAGCTATACCTGAACACGGAGGATAAGCCAGTAAGTGGAAAAACGCCTCGACCGGTACGGAAACCAAAGACACCATTGCATTGAGATAGTATCCTGAGACTTTGATTTGCTATTTTAAGCTAGTATTATCCCCTGAAATTTGAACAAGTGCACGGAAGCTCAACTAACAGCCTAGTCCAGTGTCAGCATTGGCCCAGTGGTATCTGGCTACAGCGGCCGCGCTTCCACCACAACTACTTCCTGATACTCTGAACAAACCCTCTGAAGGGTGACATATAACTGGGAAGCAATCTCTTCCATCGTCTGGCTCGTCGCGGTAAGTAAGCTTGGCCTTTCCCAGGACCTGAACACCACGTTCGACTAAGCCAGCAATAGCAATTGCAGTAGAATTTGCAGGTGGGTACACATCGAAATAAGCTTTGTTGCACATATTTGTTTGTATACCTGCCAGGCCGAATGCGTCTTATATCACGACCCGATATTTACCCATGTTCAAGGTGGTGCTGCGCTGGAATGTGCAACGATATTGAACAGTAACAGCTAGGCTTCCCTCCTTCTTGGGTACGTGGTGCACATGCGAAAATTTAGCGCTGGTTAGCAGAAAGGAGGGGGGGATCTTTCTTATTTGTTGGGCTTACCGGCCGTCCGTGGCACGCATCGCAGTGGCTGCGAATATCTTTTCAAAGTCAACATAGAGCCTCAGAATTTGCCAAAGCGAGCTTTGGTACACAACATGTGGGCCAAAAAGGCCCTGTAAGTCATCCTCGAACTCCAAGGGCAGCAATTTGCATGTTTCCCTGCCCGTCTCAAGTTCCTTTGGCTCGGCTTTAGATTTGCCAGCTACCGAAATTGTCGGAAAGAATTTAGGTTCGAGCATTTCGTCCTGCATCAAGGCATCTTCGACTATCTTCCCTAACCATATTTCTGGTAGATCTGTTGTATCGTCATGAATCACAGTTAGAAGGGTCTTGTCCTCAATACCTCCCCGGAGAAGATGCTGGTACGGCTTAGCCTAGGTCAAATTATCAAAATGATGAATTTGTACCTTTCCTGTTGGCCACGCGACATACCGACGCCCACCGAGGGTGAAGAATAGGTTGTCATCGATAAACAGCGAATCTGCACCGTGTTGGAATTGACCATTTTAAGTGTCTGCTAGGTGATGGATAGCCTATCTTCGATACGTGGTGTAGGCGGCGTTTTATACAAAGTTCGAAGCACTCCGATTTCCGTCGTTGCCGATCATTGCACATAAAAGTAGTACCAAGTTGTTGCGTCGAGCTCTAACGCGTGGCCTAGGCGAACATGAGCCAATACACTAACCCAATCGATAAAATATAGATATACTATTACATGATTTGATGAGACCTTTAACAAAGCCATACTGTTCTTACATAGTAGTCGCCTTCCATGAAAGCCCGATATCACACACAACTTACTTGGGTTCATCTTCTATCTCAAGCAAAATAGAGAAGGCTGACTCCAAACACTGATGCTTCCAACACACGGTGCAAAGCTAGCGTTGTTGGCATCACATAAGGTCGTGCAAGTAACACGGGCACAAGATCCTCGCTAAGAAAATGCGGGTCTTAGGAGATGCAATTTTTCCAAGGAAAGGAAACGAAAGATATGTAGTACGTATACAAGGAAGTTGGTTGGATGGGCGAGTATGAACTAAGTATTCACCTAGGTCTCACATCTGCCAAGACGCTAACCTCAAATCAAGCCTAGAATAATCAAGTATATTGAGGTGTGATACCGATTCACAAAGTGGTCCATATTACCTAAAATACTCAATATCAGGCTGGTAAGGTTGAGAAGCTTGTCTCTGAGCGCTGGCGACTCGATGTAACGCGACTCGACCAAAGTCTAATTCTATCACCAAAATTTCGCTCGATCAGCTGCTCTACCTAAGCGCATATCAGCATACGACCTTGCTATACACGGACAATTGGAAAGCAGGTATACTAACTCGGGCATATTTGAAGAGAAGCCATACGAGCACCGTGAGGATCAAGAGTCCACCACCAAAGAGTATGTACCACCACCAACTGGGGTTAGACTCAAGGATGTCGACATTCATACCGAATAAACTCTGTTAACGAGGGTTAGAAGTCAGCCGAGATCTTCGAAAAGTCATGTTGCGGAAATTTATTACCGAGGCAAACATAGCAGGCAGAAAGACGAACTAAATGCCAAACGTCAGTGTGATTAACAAAAGTATGAGTGAGCCATACTGTAATCCAGCTGAGTCTCTTTATACTAGTTGCAATACTGGTCGACTTATGAGCTTCGTTGATCGACACCCAAGCAAACTCCTACTTTGCATTAGTCAAAGGAATTAGAAGAAGACATGATGAGCTCACGAATTGCAAGAGCTCCTTCATTGGTTCGTCAAATCGGCTGATCTGTTCACTAACATACGAAGCGAGGTCATCTACCGCCTTCTCCATTTTTTCTAGTCCCTTTTGTTGATCGTAATCACGACAATATACTGCAATGAAATCCCTAGCAGCTTTTACTTGCGCGCTGAAGGTGTTTCGAAGCGTTGCCCACTCGTGCGCGTCTTCGGCGAGGTGCTCAATGAACTTAATACCCTTGCCTTTGCCTCGAAGTTGCTCAAGCCGCTAGTCTAAGATTAGTGACGAATTTCTATCAATTGGGTAGAATATACTTACGCGTTGAGAGAGGCGTTCTTCTCCTGATGTACACAAAAGGGTCCAATCTTCTTTGAGTTTTCTGATGAACAAAGTAAAGAACTCCGCCACATCATCTGGAATCCAGCCGTAGGGGAGCATGCTAGAGAACGTCATTGGTTCCCAGGAGAGATCGCCTATCCACTCCGATGGTGGAACAAGGGTCCAGGATATTGTTATTTCACTCCAGCAAGATAGGGGAGACGAAAGTCGGCCTTTCTCCTGCTGTACTTTTGGGAAAGCACCTGAAAGAAAGATACTGACATGTTCCTTGTGAACTTGTATATGGTGAGAAAATCCTGATTTTTCATAGTCTGGAAAGTGTTGTCGTTTACGTAACAATACTCTTGACCAAGTAGAGTGTTGTGTGAAGAGCCTGGCTTTCAAATTAGTTATATGTTGCTTCTACAAATGCGCTTGTACGTACAAAAATCGCTTTTCAAGAGATTTCTTGGGAGGTACCTGGATTTGTGGTTCCAGAACAAATTTGGCTGATGTCCTTCCACCTGGCTCTTGCAACAATTCTAACGCCCCAGGGGAACCATCCTGATTGTATGTGCTGAACCACTCCTCTGCCGTTATCCCTCTTATATTAACCGTATGTTTCAGGAAAATTTCGACGATCTCTAATTGCTTACGGCGAAGCGCAATCTGAAGCGCAGTTTCTCCATTGAAATCCTTACTGTCCACGTTCACTTTCCCTAGTATCAAAAATTCCTCTGTAGTGCCAGCCTGGCCTGCTAGGACTGCTGTATGCAATGGTGTTCGTCCTCGTATGTCCTTGATGTTAGTATCTATACCACTCTTGAGTAGTATCCGTAAGGTGTCAACGTTTCCTTTATGAGCCAGGATGCGCAAAGTTACTTTATCACGTTGGATGAGAAAAGGAATAATAGACTCCCGCCCGTAATTGACGGCGCATGAAAGCGGCGTCTGGCCCTCTTTGTCAATCGATTGTGGATCTATGTTTTCCTTCGCAAGAAGCTTTTTAGCGATGTGATCTTGGCCACCCTTTATCGCCCACCATAGAGGTGTACGACCTTGAGAATCCCTGGAGTTGAGATCTATATCGCTCTGTCGGAGTAGAAGATCTACGAGCGTACCGATTTCAAATTTGGAATGCGGGCTGCTGACGCTATGTTCTGCAGCTTGCGACAAAGGCGTCCTACCATCGTGATCTGTACAATTTGAATTGACACCATCTAGTCGTAGTATCCTCTCCATGATGACCATATTTCCACGCTCTGCAAAGGTAGATAATAGTGTACGGCCTCTTTTGTCATTAGAATAGATGCTAAGGGTGGTCTTCTCAAATAGGGGATCAACTGTATCTGGTTGTGTCTGATCTCGCCAGTTGAGACAATCAAGGTGAACATCGTTATTACAGAGCAGCAGCTCGACTTCTCGCCAATCGTTTAGTTCTTTCATAGCCCAGAATAGGGGCGTTCTCCCAAAGGCATCTTTGGAATTTGGGTTGATTTTTCGTCGATATGACCATGATAGGCTGTTTCGTCGATTCAACAGGTGTTTGATCACCTCTTGTTGTCCTCGTCCTGCAGCGTATGATAACGGTGTCCGACCTGAGTCATCCGCTAAGTCTGGATCAGCTCCATTATACTCGATTAGTCGCTGTATATAATCCAAATGCCCAACTTCTGCGGCATGCGAAATTAATGTTCGCCCGCTTTTGTCTTGAGAATTTAAATCGATTCCTGGCTGTCTGAGAAGTAAATCCACTGTCCGCCATGACAAAGGCTTTTGCTCTATGAGACCAAAGCCTGTAGGACTCTTTGTGAACTTCTTGGGTTCGTTTACGTATTGTTTTGCCTGAAAGGCCCATCGAAGAGGCGACCACCCGCTATTGTCTTTGGAATTCAAGTTCACACCTTTTTGTATCAGTAGATTAACGACCTCTAGATGGTACCCTTCTACGGCTCGAGATAGTGCAGTTCGACCTTGGTTGTCATCCAAGTCGGGGTTGACCCTTGTATCCATAACCAGCATTTTTACAACATTTAGGTGACCCTGACTGGCAGCATAATTCAAAGCTGTCCGACGAGTGGGGTTTGGAGAAAGATTTTTACTCGTAAAATCTGGATGCACCAGACCCCGTTCTAGCGACAGTCGTACGGTCTCTTCATCGCCATTCTCAGCAGCTTTTAGCAGCGCTTCGCCTTCCTGCTCAACCATCTTCTCCATTTCTTGTTCCGAGTCGTTAGCCATCGCGCATAGCGATCGCTTCCAAGGTTGTGTGTTGATATCCTCGAGAAGTGGCTGAAGCTTGAAAGGGACTAAAACGATATCGCATCAGCGATATTATCGGAATGTGAAAAATAAACCAATTAAGGGGCCGTATAACTGTCTTCGCTATACATATGTATACATGAGAAATCTATCCTACAAAGGCATTTTGTCGATGCAATAAGCATCGCTAGGCAGAAAGCTAGACGAGGCCGAGAATCAAGCTATTTATGCCAAAGCTGACAGCGAAAGGCTTGAGCAACCCAGGCTGAGGGCATGACGGGGCTGGGGGTGGACCAATCACATCAAATTGTCCACCACCATAACATAGACCAAGCCACATGCAAGGCTGAACGGCGTGCCTCCATCACCCAAACCAGCAGCAAGGCAGACAATCATGCCGCCACACTAATGAAATAAATACCTACAGCATACGGAGGAGCCTTTCAAAAGTCCGTTCCCACCGCCTCCGGGAATAAGCCACCTGCGCCACAATCTGAATTCAGCTAGCTGCTGACGTGGCCTCAAATGCTCAACCTTATTCCTCTCTGTTACTCAATTCTTCTCTACACAATACCTTATAATATAGCTACTTGCGCGTTAATTGTTGCGTTAAAGGCTTCTAGTAAGCTAAACAATAAGATTACTTTTATAATAGGTATTAGTAAACAGACAATTAACTTAATATATACACGAGCAATTCAACGTAGCTTTAACCCTAGTAAGCGCCTACTTAAGCTATTAAACAAATATCTTAAGGATAGTTATTATTCTAGCTAGCTATTAAAGTAAGATTAGGTTATAGAAAGAATTGTTAAGGCTATATACTATAACTACTATAGTAGAGAGAAGTCTTGTACTAACCTTACTAGTAAACTTAGTTAAGATAGTATCTAGATATTAGCTATAATAGTATAGCAAGTCTTATAGAAGGTAGGATTTAAGAAGATAAAGCTAATAAGAAAGCCTAGGTTAATAAAGAAGATAAAGAAAAAATAGCTTAAGTAGTATCTCTTATATAAGAACTAGATAATTAAAGACTAGAAGAATATTATTTAGTTTAATAAGATATCTATTATCTTTCTTTATAGATATAGTAGATATAGAATTTAAAAAAAGGTAGATAAAGCTTTTATCTATAGCTATATTTATAAGAAGTAGAAAGACTATTCTAAGTTTATATTTTAGGAGTACTTTATATATAATAAAAAGGGTCTATATTACTATTAGATACTAGAGATAAATATAAAGAAAGAGGCTACTTCTCTCTATATTAAAGAACTAAACTAAGAGCTTAAGCCTTTAATAAAAGAATAATAAGAGCTTAAAAATAGTATATATTTATTATATTATAGCTCTACTCTACTATACTAAATAAACCTAAAAAGGTAGAAAAGTATTTAACTATATTAAATACTAGAGTAGAATAGTATATATATATTACCTAAGAACTATCTTAGCTCTTAGCCTTTCTAGCTTAGTATACGTACTTACGCTAGTACTATAACTATAGCCTATAGCCTATAGTTATAATAATATTATTTTAGTCTATAGAATAAGCTAAGTTAAAAGCTTTAATAGAAGTAGAATATAATAAATAAGAAGCTTAAGTAAAGTATTATAGGCTACAACCCTATATAGGATCTTAAGCTAGTAGAACCTAAGTTACCTAATAATCTATTATATTACAAGATAGATAAACTTAGATAGAATAGTAATATAGGATATAACTAGGATACGTAACAATATATTACGTAATAACTTAGTACTTAGCAAAGTACTAATTACTAAGTTACTAAACTTAGTACTTAGTAAAATATAAATTACTAAGCTACAACTTTGTACTAAGTAAAATACTAAGTTATAAAGTATATAGTTAATAGGATATATATTATTAGGATAGTATTATTAATCCTAATCTTTAACCTAGAGTAATATACTCTTAATATCTATAATTTAGAATTATTATTATACTTTGTCCTATTAATAGTTAACCTAATACCTATATCTATTTACGTTGTACTCTAATTATAATTACTACGTACCTAGGTAAGTCTACTAATAGGTACTATAGCTAGTAAACTATTATACTTTAATAATTATTACTTT